>CM050163.1:275936626-276244126 GCA_027410445.1 Discoglossus pictus
CGCCAAAGTTGATGATTGTGAAGCACGAAAGTTGTGGGTTTACAAGGCCTGCAATGAGCGGCAAAGCCGCTCATTGCGGGGCTTGCAATGAGCGCTGATGGCGCTAATCGCAAGGGCCTTATAGTAGACGGAGGAAGAGGCTCACAATGAATACTGAAGGAGCTCATTGTGAGCCACGTGATGAGCAATGAAGGCGCTCAGCAAGGGGCTCGCAATGAGCGCCAAAGTTTTAGCATTCCCAGCTTTAAAAATGTATTCCCGTAATTTTTGCTGGGCAAGTAGCTAGTAATGTTAGAACTTTTAGCTGCATTAGCAGCAATGAACTTATACTCATTCATAAAAATAGGAAGGGTAGTACTTGAAACTTAACAGAATGCCAGGCTCTTTTAATGTTTTAAAGTTTCAGATGGCAAAAGAAACATTCAAATAACACAACAATACATTACATTATACCCGTAATTAAATTAAAGCAATTTCAAGCAGTAAAATGTGTTGAGAAAGTTACATTGTGTCCCAGAGAGTTATTAAGTCTCTTCTTTACTGCAGAAAATGATATGATGTTGGAGCTGGGAATTGTGAAAAATCAACCCCTGGACAACCTGCCTGGTCTGGTAATTCTAAACCTGTTTCTGGGACTGCTCATATTCCTTATTAATGATGACTACAAAGATTTGAGGAACAAGGTGAGAATTGGGGGGAATGTGACAAATTGGGGGATTAATAATTGTATGAAAGACATTTTTGTGAAAAGGAAGAATGTGTGGTTAATGAAAATAAAATCATATACTTGTTATTATGATCACATTATTCAGGGACCTGAGATATATAGCTGGAGGCTACCAGTGACCACACCATGGTTATACAGCTGTTCTTTGGTCTTCCCACCTTACAGTAGCTTTATTTATCTACTACACAAAACTGAACCAGAACCCCACAGAAAAATATGTTTTTCAACTTAAGAAACTCCTCAAAACATTCCCTAAAAATATACATCATGAATTAGAACAACTCATCCCCGCCGATCCTACAACTGGGACTTTCTACCTACTGCCAAAAATCCATAAAGCAGGCAACCCAGGGAGACCAATTGTTACAGGTATGGACACACTGACTGAACAGATATCTGGATTTGTTGAAAACATCCTTAAACCATTAGTTAGTAACACCAGTAGCTATATACAATACACCACTAACTTTCTCAACAAACTCAGTCAGATTAAAGACCTACCTGCTAACACACTACTTGTTACCATGGACGTAGAGTCTCTTTACAGTAATATCCCAAACCAAAGATGGCACTGAGGCATGCTTTAGGTTTCTTTCAACACGCATGCAAACAATACATTTGGCCCTGATATTATTGTTAAACTAATAGAATATATCCTTACCCACAACTATTTCACTTTTACCAAAGATACCTACCTACAGATGATGGGGACTGCCATGGGTACCAAAATGGCTCCACAATACCCAATCTATTTATTGCCAATCTGAAAGAAACATTTTTATCTGTATTCACATATCACCATTACATAGATGATCTGTTCATCATCTGGACAGAAGGAGAAAGCACACTCAGAGACTTTACTTTCACAGTTCATTCAACACCTTGCATTCATCTATAAAACTTAAAATGGATTTCTCCACAGAACAGGTAAACTTTCTAGACGCTACCATATCCATCACCAATGGCACTCTCCACTCATCTGTATATAGGAAACCTACAGACAGATGTAATTACCTGCTTTATGGTTTAGTAAAATCATTATGCCTTCAGATATCGGCTCATATTATTATGATTGATGGTAATCTAATTCATTTATTTCTAATATATTGTTATTGATAAATTACTAGTAAAATTTATAAAGTTTTTACTCTTTTTTTTCTGCCTCTTTTGTAGCAGAAATGTCCCTGGAAATCTAGTTATCTTAAGGTAATTATTAACAAACTTGTAAGGCTTCTGATGTAGACTAAACATGAACAAGTTCCTCAACTGCTTTAATCAATCACAGTTTTATTTACTTAATCACATACAACAAAATAAGGTTGCTGTACGTCCCAGAACACTACTTATAATAAAGATAACCAACAAAGAGAGGCATATTTGGGTTTCATGCTGCCATAGGCACACTCATTTCCCCATATGTAAGCACATAGCATATTTTTTTTACAGAAGTTTTTAGTTAGTGAAGACCTTGCTTTTGGATAGAAGTTCACTAACTAAAAACTTCTGTAAAAAATATGCTTTGTGCTTATATAGAGCCCTATTCAACTGGCCAAATTGCAATTTAATAAGGCTGCACGTGTATATATAGTTAATCAGAATGTGTCAATTACCCTTACCAACAGAAATGTAAGTGAATATAGACATTTTTGTGCATATGAACACCCTGAATAGTGAATTTACAGTAAAACTCATAACTTGAAATTATCAATTATACAAGAATCCCAGCAAACATATATCTTGCAGTAATACTATGTTTGACATCCCCCTTATCATTTAATTTATGGTGGGTGGAATTCTGGGCATGAAACAAGTTTTTTAACTTGTTTTAGACGTTCAAATGTGAACACAAATGTACTATTTATTTACAGCACACTTAGAGATGTTGACATAAAAGTTAAGAAACTTACCTAACTTGCATTTTCTTGCACTTAAAAGTCTACATTTTAATAATAATTAGATTGTGCATTGGAGATAAGGCAGATGACAAAAACAAACTGGACCTCATTTGAATTAAAGGTCAGTTGTTGTGTTGAAGGCATCGCTCCCACAGTTGTTAAATACAAAATAAGCTATAGGTTGGTCTGCACCAAGATTTGTAGACTATTCAGCGTGCAGACCAGTTTATGATGAAACATCTGCACCCTGATCACTTTATTCTTTATTTAATTGTTAACACTCTAAATGCCATAAACCGCAGATGCTCTTAATTATTTATTTTTACTTTTTCAACAAAAGCAGAATTTGGCATTTTAAATGACACAATCATTGTCTCTAAGACATATCTCAATTCATTTAGACTAAATCCAATGTTTTTGGCTTCACGGTTCCCTGGTAGTCCAGTGGTTAGGATTCAGTGCTTTCATCACTGCTGCCAGGGTTCAATTTCTGCCAGGGAACCAAGAGGTTACACCACCCTAAAGCCATGCAGGGTTGGGCTCGGTCAGTACTTGGATGGGAGACCACCTCAGAATATCAGGAACTGTATGCTGCGGTCCACTGGAGAAAGAACTGACAATCCACTCCAGTGTCTATGCTAAATCTTATTACATCTGTAAATATTAAGATTAGTAAAGTGTGGTAGACAGTTTCTAATATTTTGCAGCAACAGATCAGGTTTAAGACACTTATATTAAACCACAACAGGCTCCTCAAAGATTAAGGATAAACAAGCGGGATGTTCTATACAGGATGATTGTGTGATGCCATTTCCTAATGACTTTATACTTCACTCAGGAATAATTTTTTAAAAATGCTCATATTTATAAAATTGCAAAACATTAATTTTGTGTTTAAATTTTTTCTTGTTGAAGTAATAACTTTTTTTTCTCTTCCCTTACATATTAATATCTTCTCTAGGCGAGAAAGCCTCTCATGGTATTTCTACAAAGACAGTTTCCTTCAGAAGCAAGTATGCCCTGCTTTTTGAACATCCATCCAACTGTCCATCTGATGCAGACATCACATCTTACACACATGCATCACATGGGTTGTACTCTCTGGGGAACACAGGAAATTGTTCTCTTCTCTAACATTTCAGTTGTACGCAATAACATTGTAGATTCAGTGGATACAAAGTGCATAAATATAAAGAAGTATCTGTGTAGATCTTGGAAGAGACAGCAGAAAAATCCCATACATTCCTGCCATATGGCTCACATGAAAAAGATTGACCCCCTTGATAATATCATTCTTGCATACCCAATGATGTTATGTGCAGAAGAAACTGAAGATCGTCTTGAATCGGATATTGAAAAGGTAATTCATGAAAAAACATTAAGGAATTCTTATGATAAATCTATACAGCTGAAAAATCTTACATTAAACACTCAACCTGATACTAGAGATAAGTTATTTCAAATTAAACTTAATAAGGTAAAAATGCAAGAGCACATTTTGCATTGCAGTTGTGGAATGGTGAAGGATGAAGATGAATTTGAGAAAGAATATGCAACATCTATTGTGAAAGGTTCTATATACAAGCCAAATGACTCATTATATGACATTCAGGAGTCAACAATAAACAGAAGTGAAAACATTAAATATTTGTCTAGGCCATTCTGTCCTAATGTGGTCCAGACACACCACAAAAAGAAATTTGAGTATAAACAGAACCCTCTTACAATGTCAAGGGTAGTAAAGAATGACTTAAGTACCGAAGTCAAATTTTCATCTGTCTTAGAAGAAGAAATGTGTATTCCAGAGCAAAACACACAACACACAGATTGGTTGCCACTGCAGCAACTATCTACATTTCACATGGATCCCTTACCGAGTCATATAATCCAGTCTCCTCTGATAGTTCCACTCAAAAGAACTACTGGCTGCAGAATAGAGTTTTTATGGCAGATGACTGACTTCATTGGTCATAATGTACGATACCGCTTAGAAGATCATATAAAAAAAAAGGATATGCAGCGAAAGCTGGGTTTACAATGCCAAAGTTTGAAGTTCAATCAATTGCCCACATCACTGCCAGCTCAACAGCCAACATCACTTTTCAAAGCAAATTCAAAAAATGAAATCAAAGACTCACTCTCAAAGCTTTCATTTCTTAAGAAAAGTATTTTAATTATTTTGAATTTGGATAAACAGAATAAACAATGGCAGCAGGATAATGAGAATCAAGGTAATAATAATAATGCAGTGATCTCAACTCAGATGTCATGTTCAGGAATGAGGGTTTTCAACTCTTCATTTATAAATGTACAACATAATGCCAAAAGTGCCAGTGTGGAATCCAAGGAGCCCACGGTGCAATTACATTATCAGGAAATGATAGACAACAATCATCACATTAACTTAAATGTATTTAATAAAGAGTTACATTTTCCACATAATTTATTTAATGACCATGAATTACAAGATAAGCCGTTAAAGCATCAGTCAAATGAACTCACAAAACCTATATCACAGTATTTTGTGGACTTTAATTTAATGAAAAAATATGAATTTAATGGCATAATCCTGGAAAGGTATAAGCATTATGCAACCTGTGCCATGACTAACCTTTATGAAATGCCAGCTAAAAAGCATGTAAAAATACAACAGATGTCATCTTTCCCACATAAATATAGAGGATATTCTGCCATAGAGGTATCAAAAGGATATTGTGGGTGCCCTGGAATAACATACAGCAGTAACATTGGGAATCTCATCCCAAAGATTCCATTCACGTCAGGCAAAAAAGTGGAGGAAAAAGAATATGTAGGAGCATGGCCAGTAACAAATAGGATACTGAATGAATATACAGATGAAAAATATGAAAAATATAACAGAAGCATTCAAGGAAAATGTATGTCACAGACAGAGACAGATATTCACTTAAGACACAAGGAACAGGAGTCTTATCATATTAAGGATTTTAATAAAGCCCTTCATTACCTTAAACAGTCTACAGTCTCAACCAGTAATGTCAAGAAAACCAAACATTGTCAAGGACTTTTGAAGCACCCATCAACAACAGAATATACCCTAGAACAAAAAGAAAGGAAAATGGGTATTAAGCAAACATCTCCACCCAGTGCCTTGTCCCCAGCTATAAAGGGTTACTCAGACAGTTGTATTAGCAACAGATACAATATGTTTTACCCGTGTAATAGAACAAAGCACATGATTTTTGGAGATAGTGAGGAATATCAATGTGTGTGCTTGCCTAATATAACAAAAGAAAAATTACAGACTCTTAGCTTACTATGTAAAAAACATAAACTGCTTCTACAGTGCCCTTTGTGTGTGATCCAACATAATCACCTCATTGATTGTCCTCAGGGTTTAAATGTAAGACACAAAATACAACTTTCCAAGGCTGTCTGTCTCCCTCCACTAGCGTTATGGACTGAAAACACCATTAAACAAATCAGTTATTTTAGGAAGTGGTGTCAAGATAATAGTACAAGACACATGGAGCTGTTTTCATGTTTGAATAAATATAGGTATGATGTTTCCACCAAATTTTGCCCGGAAAATAATTACTCCAAAAGTGCTAGCAATTGTATGTATTTTAAGGAACTGGGTAAACCAGAAATTGAAATAAAGTATTTGTCCCAGGATAATGCTCCAAAACTGGCCAGTAGGTTTGTTACTGATCATAGTTCCTCAGAGCATGATCACAAGTTTACTCCTGCTTTACATTGCACTGCAGAAAAACTGGAAAGAAGATGTGATACCCAATGTGAAATTCAAAACTCTAAGCTGAGTAATAAAATGACTACTGCAAATTTAGATCCCGGTGCAAGACCCAAGAAAAAAGTTGTGAGAACAAGATCAGCAACAGTGGCTAACAGAGTAAACCTTCTTTCAATCAGCAGTAGTTATAATGCTCCAATGGACAAGACACTACTCCACACTACTCGGAGTATTAATAATAAAACAGAAACAGAGCAGGAGACATCGAATGATGTGTCAAATGCTCACAGCAGCATAAATACTCAATCAACTAGCATGAAAAGCAGGAAAAAGAGAGTAAAACAACCCACAAGTATAAAACATAGTGAGACTGATAAACCATCTACCAGTCAATACAAACTAAGAAAAAGAATTCGTCAACCAAAAGAGGAACCATTTTCTACACTGGAAAATTTCTTTAAAAATGTAAAACTGTTTTTTACAAAAAAAATAAAAGATACATCAGGAATTGCAACAGCCAAAGAGACTGAATGTGAAACCACCAAGAAAAAAACAGAATGCAATCAAATTAGTAAAATAAAAAAGCGTAAACAAAAGAATGCAAGTAGTTCATCTACAGAAGGAATCCTGAGCAGAGAAGTGAACACCGAGGCTCATGGGAAAGAGCGTGATAAAGCATTTGGTCACAATGCTGTGGAGAAAGAAGCAATAACCTCTTCATCACTTGTCTACAGAGACAAAGTGACAGAACGGCAAGGAAAGAAACACAAGGGCAAAAAGGGACACAGAGAGACCAAGGAGTAGAGATGAAGGCATGGTTGTAAGAAAGAGAGGCAAGGACAGGGGGTATATAGAGGGGAGTCAGGGACATTGGGATAGGAATTGAAACACAGGATTAGAAAGGAAGATATAGAGGGAGAGAGGGGAGAGACAGACTCTTATATAGTGAACCAGAGATACAGCAGGACTGGAAAAGAGAAAAATACAGACACAGAGTGACAGAATTATGGCTAGAAAGATAGGCAGGAACAAATAAACAGGTACCCGAGGACAGATTATTTGCATGTCTACCCAGATAAGATACACCATTGTTATATTTACCATTATTTAATAAATGTTACCTGTTAAATGATACCGTGATCAAGAATTATTCATTATGAAATTGCAATATAACATTTAAATCACTATATTAAAATTACTTAGGCCCTCATTCAATTGTAATTTGGCCAATTGAATAGGGCTCTAAATAAGCACATAACATATTTTTTTAATTAAGTTTTTTAGTTAGTAAACATCTATCCAAAAGCAAGCTTTTCACTAACTAGAAACTTCTTTAAAAAAAATGCTATGTGCTTATTTAGAGCCCTATTCATTGGCCAAATCGCACTTGAATGAGGCCCTTATTATTTTATAATTATTTTTATATGACTGTATGAATTCATTGGAATCATGATGATAAATAATTACACTTTTTCATCTTGCAAATATGACCAATTTATGCAATCACATAGTTTAGGTTTTATTATACTAGAATTTTATCTCATATCAAAAATATCTATGTACATTTTTTATTATTCATTTTTTAGTGTGCTAGTTTTTTAATGTGGTCATCTAGATTGTATTATTTTGCTCAAAATGGTTATCGTTAACTTTGTGGATGATGTAAGAACCATATGTCTTTGTAAATTAAATTAATTTATATATGGATTTTAATTTAAATATTTTTTAAATTCAGTGATTCGGTGCTCACACTCAATGTGCAGTGTGAACTTTCGGTAGCGCTATACCAACTGTAATGTGTATACAGTGTCAATAGGTAAATAGATAGCACTCCCCCATGTACAATATAAATGTATTCAGAATCACAATAGCTTGAGTACTCACTTACACATTTTTATGGTCACACATCAGATTGTCCTTATGAAGACATAATAGTTCTTTAGTCCCCAATTGTCCAAATCTCTGTACACATTGTTTCAAAATGTCTCCGTAGTTTCACTTGTGAGAAGATCCTGAAGTCTTTGCTACTGGATATAATGCAGCTTCTTCTATGTAGAATACAGAAAAAAAAATAATAGTCAAACTTTGTCAGATGAGGTATGAAAATCAATTTTTTTACCCTCACAGTTATGAGGTAAAACATCACTCCAATCTCTGGGGCAAGACGTAGAATTCTTCACAGGAGTATTTGGTGGCAACAATATATCCAAAGATGGCAAACTAAGACAGGAAAAAGGGAGCTTTGACGCAGTTCTTAATAAAATAAAGTACACAGAAGTAAAGGGATACATATATTTATTTTATTATCTTCCATTTCACTTTAAGTTAATATGCATGTTTAAAAATCCCTAACTGATGATCAGAAAAGATTTATAAAACACTGAGTTCCAGTCAGCAGTTTAGCTTTTGAAAAATCCATTTGAGTAGATCACCTTAGATTTCTTACAGGGAAAATTATTTTTTTTAAAGAGTCACAGAAGTCACCACATGTGCTCTCAACCTTTAAATAGAGGGTGTAAAATCTGCCAGTAATTTTAATATGACAGCAATTTCTAAATGATTAGAGTGATAAATTATAAGTTCAGTATCAATTTACAGACAAATATATACTTTATGCAAAATAACGTTTATTTATAATAACAAGGCATCTGTCAAAACTAGCAAAAAAATCCATATACAGAAAAGATGATATAAAATCAAGTAGTATAAACAAACACAAATATTGTTTCAATAACTATTCAACCAACACAAAACTGGAATATTTATTGACACTTCAGAAGAAACATAGCCAAATTAAAAACACATACAGGAGTTCAAACGTACTTATACCAATCATAGGCTGAATAGGGAACACAACAAATAGTCCCACAATAGTTTCACTTCTAGCCATAAACATGGGGGGAGTATTTATATTCCTCCAATGCTACCACAGTCACTTCACTTCTAACCATAAATCATTTCAATTAAGCTATGTATTTGGCAACCAATCAGAAACCATGGGGATGTCAGAGTTGTTAACCAATAAGAAAAATATATTCTTGATACATAGGCTTATTAAGTGTCAATTATTATCTTGGAACACCCTAATAACTTCAAATTATAATAATAAAATGAAGATAAATTCATCCAATAACCTTTGATATTTCAAGTAATAAGAAAAACTAATATCTACTTACATTTTGACATTTCAATGTAAAACTGTCACATGTTACATACCATCCAATAAACTTTGATCTTTCAAGTAATAAGTAAAACTAATATCTACTTACATTTTGACATTTCAATGTAAAACTGTTACATGATACACACCATAGATAAATGTATTAATTGACAAAGCTTACATTATCAGCCTCATTAAATTAGACCTCGTACTTCCCTCGGCCCTCACTAAAGCCCTTGTGGAGCTGTTTGCGAGGGCAGATTTCTCAATCTATTCCTCGTAGCCGACTTAGCGAGATTACAGACAAAAACATCCGAAAATAGCTCAGAACACGCACATGTTAATCTATGCGGTGAACCTCGTCCCTTGCTAAAATCCCAACAAGCACAAAAATGTGCCCTCTAGCACTATGAAAGCAGAAAAGGTGTGACTCGCAGCAGCCCAATGCCCCATTCTGCTGCATCCCCCTGCACCCTAAACATATCCCCATGCTGCAGGGGTCTCTATAGGGACCCCCGAAGTGTCCCCACATTAACCCTTGCAGCGAGTTCGCCGATTGGTATAGATCGAGCTGCATTTAACATTTTCAAATTCCCCGCCGTGGGTCCTTAAAGGGCCTGTAGAATACCATTAGCCAATCCCAGCCACAGGGGTACTGTAAGTACCCCCTCGGCACACAACCTAAACCCCCCTCTGACATAGTTCCACATCGGGACCCGCGAAGTGTCCCCACATTAACCCCTTACAGCGGGGGTCCCAGATAGGCATCAATGGGGACACCCGCTGCATGTACAATTACAGAAAATAATAAAACCTAAAATTACAGAAAATATAAAAGGACATTACACAAAAAAATTACATTACCAAAATAAAGAAAACCTACATTACCAAAATTAAAAAAACCTAAGTTACCAAAATTTAAAAAAGAACTATGCACCTGAAAAGAAAATACATGTGCAAATAACACATAACATTACATCAATACAATAAATACAGTTACAATACATCAATAAATACAATACAGTTCAAATATATCACTATCTACAATCCATTAACCCTATCTACTATCTATTAACTCTATCTACAATCCATTATCCCTATCTACAATCCATTAACCCTATCTACAATACATTATCCCTATCTACAAAACATTAACCCTATCTTCAATGCATTATCCCTATCTACAATACATTACCCTATCTACAATAATCTAACCCTATCTACAATCAATTAACCCCTAACTACAGTCAACATTAACCCTAAATACAATACATTAACCCCCTAACTAAAAACATTAACCAATTACTACAATAAATCTAACCCCTAACTAAATGCATTACAAAAACCCTAAATCGAACCTAAAATAGAATAATAAAGCCCACTTACCTTGCCTAGATGTCCCTTCAGCTGATCAGCCACTCCTAGGATAAAAGAAACATAAAATAAGTACGGAATTAATAAACACAACACAAACATCAAAACATTCTAAATATTAAACTCACCTTTCCAGCATGTCCCCGTCCATCTTCTTGTCTTCTCTGGCTCAGGGAATGTCCACATCTAAAAAGTCCTTTAGTAGGAGTAAGCCAAGTTGTCTTTATTTCATCTTTTGGTCTAAAGAAACTTTGTACAATATTTTCACCAATGCTTTTGTCCTTTCGATATGTGATCAAAGGTCCAGTGGTTAAATGGGTCTTCAAAGTCGAATCATTCAAGAGCATGTGCCAATGTGCACTTAAGATGTCTCTAATTTGTTTCCAATCACGTCCATAAGTCATGATACAGCGTAGCAGATAATTTTGATCTTCAGTTTGTTTCACTTTTTGGCTATTTTTTCCAAATAGCAATTCTGTTCTATCTGCTTTAAGGGCTCGTTGATAGGCGATTTTTAGTACCCTGTTAGGGTAACCACGTTCTTTAAATCTGCGTCTAAGTTCTTTTGCTTGTCTTTCGAAGATTAATAGTGTGTCACAATTTCTCCTCAGACACAGATATTGGCTAAGAGGAATACTGTACTATAAGGCCAAGCGATGTTGACTTGAACAATTCAGTAGTACATTTGAGGCCATAAGTTTTCTATATGCGGATGTGTGTATTACTCCATTTTCATCTTTAGTTAGATGTAAATCTAGAAATTCAATTTGATCCCTGTGAATATTAGAGGCAAAGCTGAGGCCTAAGTTGTTAACATTGAGATCTCTAACAAACTGCTTAAATTGGCTCGTACCTCCCGAGATGACAATTACGTCATCTATATATCATTTCCAGAATATAACTTTTTCAGAAAACGGGGACATGGAGTCAGAAAAAAAAACAAAAAAATTCCCAGTAGCCAAGATATAAGTTGGCATAACTGGGGGCACAAGCAGTGCCAATAGCTGTTCCCCGAATCTGATGATAGTATGTCTTATTGAATAAAAATACATTTATGGTTAGTATAAATCTCAAAAGCTTCAAAATGAAACCATTAAACTCTGTGTGGTTGTTACTTTTCTCCGCAAGAAAATATTTGACTGCTGATAAACCACAATCATGTGGAATGCTTGAGTAAAGTTGCTCCACATCAATAGTTGCAAATAGAGCCTCATGGGGGACATGCATCCCATCAACCTATTTGAGGACATCTAATGTATCTTTGAGATAGGTCGGTAAAAACTCTACAATTTCTTTAAGATAGTTATCCACAAATTTACTTATTTTTTCAGTGTGATTATTGTTTCCTGATACTATAGGACGTCATGGTATAGGTTGTACACTTTTGTGTACCTTAGGTAAGGCATAGAAAGTCGCTATAGTGGGGAATTTTGTAAAATTGTTGGTATCTTGATCAATTAGTTTATTGTCTCTCGCTTCCCTCAATATCGCTCTCAGTTCTATTTTAAGAGAAAAGATGAATTATTGCTTAGTCTTGTATACGTATTCTTATCAGATAAGATCTTTTCAGACATTTTTATATAATCTTGTTCGTTTTGCAAGGCAACATTGCCACCTTTGTCTGCTGGCTTAACAATAATATTATTTTTTCTGAGGTTGGTAAGGGCTTGTCTTTCTGCTTTGCTAAGATTTTGTTTGATTGGTGCAATGTCCAATTTAACATGGTCATGATGTTGTTTTAAATCCCTTTCCACCAAGTCTAAGAAGACTTTGATGTTTGCATATTGGTTAAGGTCTGGCGTAAATTTATTTGGATTTCTTCTTTTCATTATTTCAAATGTGGTTAATTCATGTGTGTTTTGCTCATCCAAAAGGGACATGAGGTCATTAAAGATACCATCGTCCTCTTGTTGTAGACCTAAATCCAAAAGTCTTCTTTCAGATCTTACAGAAAAGTATTTCTTTAATGCCAACTTGTGAGCGAACAGATTGATGTCCTTGATATTTGTAAACAAGTTAGACCAGCTTGTAGGGACATAAGCTAATCCTAACATTAGGAGTGATTTATGAGAATGATTAAATTTGAAATGAGACAGATTGATAATTGTAGTTGGGCTGTCATGATTATGGTCATTAGGACTGTCATTCTTTAATGCCGTGAGTTTAGCAGTATTCTGAAACTTGTGTGTAGTGATAGGTTTGCTGATGGTTGGAAATTGGATTTTGGCACGATTAAAAGAGGACACAAGTCCTATTTGTTTAGTAATTTGTAAGTTTTTCTTTGTTTTTGGTCTTGCCCCTTCCCTAAAAAATGATCCATAGTAGGTTGATTTAAATCATCTAATATCCGGTCCTTTGATGAAGTGAGCACATGATGAGTTAGATAGAAGACATTTAGAGGTTTTCATCCTTATCAGATTGATCCAAATCTGAAGAACTGATATCTGTTATACTCGATTTTTTAAGAGTCGTGACAAATATATCAATTTTTCCACTTTGATAATCGGAATTATCTCTTCTAAATTTTTTCTGTTTTCGAAGGGTTATTTCCTTTTTTAATTTATCAATATTATTGTGTAATTTGGAATTGATATCCTCGTATTCTGACATGTCCTTAAACTTCTCCAAATTTTGGAGCCATTGGGTAACTTGTTGATTGATTATTTCCAGATTGTGTTGTTCAGATTCATATATCAGGGTCATTAACTCAAAGGAGCATTTATCAGTTATTTCAATCCATTTACTAATGAATCTCTAGTCACATAGATGTGAAGCAGGTGCCAATTGTATTCGTAACCCTCTTGGGATGATTTTGGCTTTTATATATTTCTGTAAACTGATAGTTTCCCATACTGTTCTTATTTGTTTTTTTTAGAAATGTTAGTGTTTCTCGTGAAGTGTTGAAGATATTGGAATCCATTACAGGTCTGGAAATATGTTGTTCATTATCTGTAAAGGTTGCTTCAGCTTCCCTAATAAGATTTCTAAGTCCCAACTGTGTGGATTTGATGTTGCCATTATTGCTGCCGTGTCCACATTAGTTATTGTACTTTAAACAGTGAGGTAACAATGACTGAGGTGGTCTCTTTTAGCTTTGTATTGAACCAACGAATATCAAGTAAATAAATTATATGACCTGGTATTTTCCCTAGTGGGTAACACTAATATTAATGTGTAAGGGTATAATTTAATAAGGGAATAGGAATAATAAAACTTGAAAAACACTGTAGTGTGTAATAATAATACATAAGTAAAACTACCATCCTAGCCTACAGGGTTTGAAATGAGTAGATAAGAAAATCAACTTCTAATGTGTACAAATAGAAGTGAATACAATATGGTATAAATATTGTTCTTGTAATCCTCATATGTCAGTAGAAACTGTTAATCACTGGATCACTCCAAAGTTACTATAAAGTAGTGTGCTAGGACGGAGGAGCTTTAAAAGGTGATAAATCACACTAAGTAGATTAAAAACAAAAAAGAGAGATTTTTTGAACTTACAACCTCAAGAAACCTTTGACCGCACTCACAGTCAGGCCCGCAAATGGCAAATGTCAGCCCAAAGCTTACTGCTTCCAAATAGGACCCGCAAAGGGTTTATAGACTAGTTTAGAACACTGCAGATCACAATAAAAACATACCAATGCACTTTAAAACATGGGGAAAGCAATGGAAGGCATTACAATTACTTGCACAACAACTATCAAATATTGAAAAAAATGAAATGTTATTTTCCTCATAGGTTATAATGGTCATGCATATGCCAATATGAAAAGTCATGCTGCAAGATGCTGAAAGCTATTAAGGACACACTACCTCATTTTATTGCGACACAAATACATGGAAATGGCTGACATATTAACCCTTTCTTACTCACAGAGGCTCTAATGTGGACCCTAAAAACAAATAGTGGCCAAATTACACAGCCACATGGCATCATGTACCAGGGGAACATTTTACATTTGCTTGTTCAGTTGCTCTGTTGTGTCTGACTCTCTGTGATCCTATGGACTACAGCACACCTACTTATGTCTCTGTCTGTGTGTATCCACAAGGTTTGCATGGAAAACATACTGGAGTGGGTTGCCAGTTCCTTCTCTAGTGAACTGTGATTTGTCTGACCACTCTGCTATGACCTGCCCACCTACAGTGGCTTTACATCACAACCACTTAGCAATCCATAAGGGGACATGGGGATTGTACACCACACTAATCTACTCTGAGCCATAAGGAAGTGCCGCAAACACACATGGAGGCTGTGCAGAGGCATATGAAGCAACAGCCAACTCACCTCCATCTCCACTACGCCAATCCTGGAAAGTCCCACGCCATTGCTGGTGGCCATGTTCCCAGATGTATACCCATTATCATTTGGTGACCTCCCATTAAGTGTTTCGATATCATTCAATTCACATGATCACCTGTCATATTCCTATCATGCCTTCAGGGGAATGTTGATACTCCACAGTATCACAAATTGGACTTTGCATGTGTATTAATCCTTTATTATCAAATATGATATAAATTATTATATGATATCTCATGACATTATTACTATTAGTATTGTTATCATATGTATTAACCCATTGCATAGTAACAAGGACTCATTAGTTTACTGATATAGGAATGCGACAAAAATATGATGTATGTGGATATCCCAAAACCCCAATCATTGAAAACACACTGACATGGGGAGAATGGTATAACACAGATTTACTTCATACACAGAGCACAATCAGAAATGGACAAGACTGTGTATTCATATCATGGGTATGGTGTGGGCAGATCCCGGGAGAGCAAGAGGCTATCATTGGAAAAAAGGGTATACCTAAAGGGGTAATGTCATAGTCTACACCACTACACCACTGTAATTGGAATCTGATGAAAAAAAGGATCATCAGAAATCACTCAATTTAATTGAAGAAACCATTAATGTGCATAGCACTTACAACTTGTCTATGTGGACTGTGTAATCCATTCCAGTTTCACACATACAGTGTGTTGACATAACAAAAATCTTTAAAAAAGTGGTAAGAAATAAAAGGCGGGGGAGGATACAAAAAGAACAAACATGCATTTATAGTATAGTGCTAAATACTGTAACTGTAACAATATACCGACTCACCTGATTCCCATCTGCAAGCATTACTAACCATTAGCTAGTTCTCAGTATAACTCACTGGCCATGACCATGACACAATAAATGCTTAGCTGTGCCCAGCGTCAGTGGTCAAGGTGTAGTATCACCTTCTCAATATGATATTGTTCATCAACATTGATATCATATCCATCAGCTATACAGCTGTTAGCACATGTTAAATGATGCTCATGATATCAGCAATAGGGGAAAATACCCATTAATACAGAGAGGACACAAGGGTCAACAGCCACATTCAATGTTACTTACATCAGACCCAAGGATCTGTTCTCAGACTGATTTTGAAGTCAGGAACACATGCTTCACTAGTGCATATATTAATGCTGGCTTTCATTAACATGCCATTGTAAGACTCTGCAATTCCACCAAGAAAGCGATATTAGTCTACATTTAAGCTAAAAACAATGATGTCTTAGATATCTGGCTATATGATAGATTTAAAATTGTGGGAGCTATATGTTAAGGGGGGCTGCCATTGTAGGAATGTCTACATGAAAGGCACTGGGAAAACCTTAAACCTCATACATTTCACAATGCTTGCAGATGCAGAAGATGCCTCCATGGACCTAAATTGTACCTAAAACAAATCAAAACAAAAACATAACACCTATAAAATAAGACCTTAAAAAGATAAGCACTGCAGCATCTTCTCAACAGCATTCTTCAGTGACCATCAAATGGTGAAATGTTAAACAGAACACTACGTGTCCCCAGAGAAGAGGATCATGGACCATGTGATGGGAGGTAGCCATCTGCAAACAAAATATCACCATCACATAGGCCAAGATCCAAGACTCTGTAGCCAGGCTAGATTAGGTACACATTTGGAACAATAGATTGTCACTGAGGAGAGCTGTTTAGAAGACACAGACATATGCACTGCCCCTAAGTGTCAAGTCCAGCTGGGCCCTCCAGTGGGAGGGCTCTGGTGAGATGCTGAGTCTCTGGAGGAAGGGGATAGTGGGGTCAAATCCCAGCAGTGTGGCTGCTGGTCCTGCTGGTGACCCCACTATCCAGATGACATCCTCCAAACCAGGGCCCTCGGCTCATCTTCTTTCCTCTTCCCCCTGCGCCAGTTCCTGCTCCTGCTTGCCCTCGCCTCTGGCTCACCACTGGACGCAGAACTCCTTGATACTAAAAGAGAGAAAAGAAAGGTATATGTTATTAGTATGATAAATAATACATTGTATTGTGTTCATTCTAACATCTAGGCTTGAACTTGGATGATTCTGCTAATTGCAATTCAGATTAGCTATTATTTGCTAGATACGATCTATTCTTTGGTTCTTGGTCTTGATTGTGACGCATCCATCCTGGAATGCACAGATAGGAATACATGTATGTGTAAGGCAGGAGGGATGGATTTGACAAGTAATTAGCTGGGAGTGGGGCTCATGTGGGTGGGGTGAAGGAGATGGTTGAATATTGTGTCCCAAGATGAATAAAGAGATTTTCTGTTTGAATGTGTATTTCATTCTGGGAAAACCCTTGATCCTACCTGGGGTATCTCTGCTGACCCTGCCTGGGATGCTAAGTTACAGTCAGTCACTGCTACAGATCCTGGTATTCTGTCCATATGCTGGTGGTCTTGGTGAAAGGTGTCCTGGTACTGGTCCATATACTGAACCTACGATCTGCTGAGCAGGATTTATCTTGTGACATTTTCAAGCGCATCTAAATAGTAGATTGTGACATAGATTTATATAATATTTAAGTATTTATATTTATATAATAAAGCAAGGGTGAATATTAGGTAGTGCTTACAAGTTTTATATGAACTATCCTTTACTTGCAATGTGCAAACATAGGACCCTATTAAATTTGGCGATTTTGAGCTCATAAAGGAGCCCGCAAAAGTTACGGCTATTAAATTGGCCTCTTTTAGTTACCCGCAAATGATCTGGGGTTACAGACGGAAAACCCTTACGGGCTGCCAAAATTGGAACTCCGACCCAGCTAAGCCTTTGATCTTTCAATGCCGTAAATGTTACAATCGCAAATCGCGATTAAATTGCTACAAGTCCTCAAGCCTGCAACTGTTTTCACACCAGTAAATGGCAAGTGAAGGCAAAAATCCTACAGGTACTAGAGAGAACCCGCAAGGGTTTAAACTCCTGTCCGAAGCCCTGTAAAAGCAAATACAAAAGCAAAAGCAATACACTACTATATTTTAAATCATAGGGAAAGCAATGAAAGGTGTTAAAATGAATAGCACAACATTCTCAAGCTCGCAAATCTGCAATAAAAAAAAAATGTTTTTAATGTTTAATTTCCCTGTTATATCGATACTGGCAATCAATGTGTTAATACATAATAGAACTCGCATTGACTATAATATAATATTTATAGATTTTTTCATATTGCATTATTTCTGGAATTCAGGTCCCATCGCAATGTGGACTTCAAAACCGTAAGTGATTGAAATGTAACCTCCATGTTTTAGTGACGTAATCTCTTTTATTATAGGCTCTGTCTAAACCCACAACAACGGGTTTGAATAATTTATCATGTTCATGCCCGGAAATGCTACGTGACGCAGCATGGTTTATGGATTTGGATTCCGGCCATGTCTTTTCGGGCTTTTCTAATTTAATCACTCTGTAACTCCAGCAAATTTCAAGCTTGCAGGCATACGTGCTGGGCCCCTATTTTGCAGCTCTAAATGTCAAATATATATTTGTGGTTGTCACATTCTCTTAAGAATTGTACGCTGATATATACTAATAGTATGGGGTTGAGTAGAGATAATACAAGGGATGAGGTGAAATGATTGTAATAGGAGAAACACCGGAGGCAGGAGTGAAGCAGAGTAGGAACTCTGAAAAGATGGTATATATAGGGGGATAATTCACACATAAGAGCAGATGACAACCTGGGGCAATAGATATTAAATGGCATAATGAATTAAAGCTGTTCAATGCAAGGATAGCGTGGTAGAGTGAAGAGGCCAAGCATGTCTCAATCATAACAGATGGCAGCAAAATGGGAGTCAAGAAGTTAGTGAGCAATAATGGTAATGCATGGGGAGCATCAAGATAGAGGAGGATGTGGGAAGTACAGAGAATTGTGCGCATAGCAACACAGTGGTGACAATAAGATACACTGCACGGTATAGGTAACCTTGCGACATGAGAGATGTGGGACGACCCTAGAAGCAGGCCACATTGCAACAAATGAGAGAATAAGTGCATGGTGTAGGGTAACAGAGGTTAACACAAAAATATTTAGCACTGGATAATCTTCGGGGGTTACATGAGAGATGCAAGAAGAGTCTGGAAGCAATGCCAGCAGGCAAAAATGCTATGATTGAGAGGACCAGAAAGTATAGGCATAAATAAGCACAAGTTCCATTAATAGATACAACTACATTGGATGGGAGAGTTACTTCTAGCAATGGAAGGTGGACGCAATGGAGAGGATGTGGCTTGATATGGGACATTCTTGGCATCTGATAGTGCTTGGTCAGACATGCCAAATGTTTCATAGCGCCTGAGCAGGGGTAAAATTATTAATCTGAGAATATACATGTGAAATAGATTGTCTCTCTGTGAGACCTGAACAACTGTGAGGCTTTGATGGTAGCCTGTGGACCAATGGTGCACATATGGAGTGGTTGATAGCTGAGACATAGCTTTTGCACTGAAGTCCTATTGCATATGATTGATCAGGGAATATAAGATTGGAGTTGGTCTTGTCAATGTGAGACTTAGAGTGGGTCTTGTAAATGGCAGATGGTTCTGGTAGTCAGTGACTGAAGGTTGTAGATGATTAGTGACTTAGAATATAAAACTGAAGGTTAAATGGTATATGGGATTAAGATTTTAATACTTTGGGGATGGTGACTGATAAGTGACTGAGACAACTGATGTGCAGTTGGCATAAATGGGCCTGTATTCTTAAAGTTTAATTGGTATATGTCATATGAAAGTGACGTTTTAAATCAAGTGGTGATAGATGAATGGTATGAGGTTGAATGTCTGGAGTGGATGGATATCAGAATAATTAGTGGAAATGCTGAAGAAAGTGGAAAAAGGATGAAAGTGATGGCATCTGAGACAAATCAAATAATCCAGATGGTACGTAAAAAGGCATATGTACTAGAAAGACTTAAACTAATAAAAATAAAACTGAAAAAACAGGACTGTCGGGCTGAAAGAAAGAGGGAGTCCAAAGATAGGGTGGCAAATTTCTGGTGAGAAACATGATTTTAAATAATGTTAGGGGACAAGCTGGTTGAATCAGGTGAGGTGTCTGGAATATTGCATGTAACTGATAAGGGAGTAGAATAGGGGTGAAGTTAGGTGATTGCTATGGGTGGCATGGATGAAGAGATGTAAATATAGGTGCTTGGAGCAAAGTATATAATAAAGTTACCTAAGACAGGGAGGAAAGACAAAGCTGTACTCTGGGTGGGGAGTATGCACAGCAGAGGGCGGGAATATATCAGAGAGTGGGAGCTAAAATTCTGGCGCAACAGAAATCACACGAGTAAGAGCATAACGTAGCTGAAACATGTAGAACAGTGGTATAGAACAACTGAACAGGAGTCCTGAGTATATAACTGACAAAGCGACAATATGTACAGAGAAATATCCTTATGGTACGTTGTACATCAGGAGTCACATGTAATGGTACATAATGTTACTAAATTGTGGTGAAATAGCGGAATATGGATGTGACAAACAATAGCAAAATGCTATGAAAAAGTGTCACTATAACAGCTTGCAAGCAGTATTGATAAAAAATATCACATAAATGGATAATACATACAAAGTATTGCATGTGGAAGATTCAAAATATAGAGAGCCAAACTCCTGGATATACTCATGAATACTTGCAGTGTATTCAAAGCCAAACGCTATGGGAAGGAAATACCGCTAAATACTCCCCCAAATGATAAGGGAGATGTAGGAACTTAACATGAACACAACATGGACGCTCTTTTGGTGTAGTATAATGAGAAATGGTATAATGGGAGCCTCGAAAATATAATGGAGTGATATATACTTTTGAAATGCTTGTATGAAAAATAGCAACATATGTGTAGAGAAGTTAACATGTTAGGTCAATGTGAACATAAATGAGACATATAAAGAGAGAAATGCACATCTGGGGCCAGTAGAATGAGCAGCTAGAACTCAAAAATAAAAATGCATTGTGTGAAGCCTGACCAACTCTGAGGGTGGGTGAAGCCCCATAAGCACTACCTACTACTCTGAGCAGGAAGAGGATCCTTTAGGTAAAATCAAAATACCAAATGCGGGGACCTATCTTGGCCAGGGAAGGAAGTGGAAGGCGGCAGGATGCAGAGCGCTTTGCATGGAGGGAACAGAAGCAATAAGGCCACTGGTATAGGAAGTGAACTGCTACTAGGGGCACTCCTGGATGTGATGTCAGCTGTGCTAAGAACAACACTGCAAGGAGGCATGGAGGACTGAAGGAAACAATTGTCAAAGTAAGGACGTACCAGTGGGGAGATTCCAGAAATGGGGAAGGTAAGAGAAAGGAACAGAGGGAGACACAGCTGACAGGAACAGTAAACGTGGAGGGTTTGGAGACTGCAGCGATTGAATGCTGTGACAGAGCGGCTAATGTGAGCTGGTAAACATTAGAGAGTGGGAGGACAGAAGAGGTGAAAAGGCTGCAGGCAGGGGTAGGGGTTTGATAACTGAGGGGCTGAATGAAGGTTCAAATGAACCTTAGGGGAGAGTGAGAGACATTTGGATGAATAAGGACAGCAAATACTTAACTAAACAAAAAGGTTGAAAATAAAAAACATTTTGGGAGGGGAAACAAATGGAAGGCAATCCAATAGTAAGGGACCAAACAGGTTGTGCACTGCACTTCAAAGCAACTGATTCAACATGTGTGCACCTGATTGCCAGGTAAGTGGGGTTTAAGTAGAGGTCTTTGTGGTATATAATAAATCTGAACTGACAATGATATGACAAAAGACTGTTGACTAGCATTCTGTTTTCTGAAAACTCCATTTATCACATGGGAATATAAAATAAATAACAAATAACAGGCTTTGTAAAAACATTTTAACAAGATGAATATAAAAATTTAATAAGATAAATATAAAAATAATAATAATTCAAATGGTTAAAAATATTATATTTCCTCAGAATGAAACACACACCTAAACACAACAACTTTATGTGTCATCCATCCAAATGTTTTATACATTTTGTTCACCTTTCCACCAAGTCACACCCCTTGGTGACAGTCCTCTTTAACCAATGCATATGCTTCCTGCTCCCAGCCAAGTGTCCTGCCTGTCAATCATGTTACTAGTGTTACATATGTTCTATTAACTGCTAATCACTGGAGGTAGTACTACTGAACTGGCATCCTGAGCTTCTGTGTTGCTGGCATCTTGAGCCACAATCTTGATACCTGCTGAGGCAGCTGGGTTCTGAGATGATAAAACCCTAATAATCGTGGGGGTTCCTGTAAGTTGAATACAGGAAAGTTTTAATGTGCACCTGTCCCCTGGGTTAGCTCACGTTGTGATTATTTAAATCTTCCATAAAGGCTTGTGTGAGAAGTGTCACATAACCTGCTTCAACAATATTTGGTTGTACCTTGTATTCCAGATGTGCAATCAGTGGCAAAACAATTGCCCATGAGACATATTTCACACCTCAAAAATATTAGTGACTTTCTTGCATGTTACCAGTAAGTTTTACAGAAAACTGATATTTTCTGTGTCTGCTAAAGTTTGCAGAAAAGGTTATGCTTCTTATATAAAAAATAAAAAATAAAAGAAAAGCACACCCTAACAACTAAGAATCCCGACTTTATATTAAGAAATAGTTATCAACATTTTTTGAAGATAGTTCAATGTTGAAAATGAATAATCACCATTCATAATCAGAGTAAGACCTTTAAAAAAGTCTTAAGGAAAAAAGACCATCTCAAAACATACTTAAAGGCAAAGACCACTAGAAGACTGAGATACATGTAAATAATACTTTGTTTCAAATCGTTAAACAATTATATGACATACATATATACAGAACTGTGACAAAATAAAATTATAACATTAAAAAACTGGATGAATGAAAATAAATGACCAGGGTAAAGCCTAAGTACAAGGAAGACGTACAGATTATCACGACATGTAGAAAAATAGTTATAAATACTGTGCTTATCATAGCTTGTAAATAAGTTTTATAACATAATAAATGTCCAAATGCCTAGCAATCTTTGAGGAGGATGGGAAAGTTGTAGTTAGTCTTTACCATTAGTAGACACTAAAATAATATGTATTCAGTGTTTCAAAGAGTAATCACATATATAGTTGTGAGCGTACGAGTTGTTGCTAACGCTGCGGGCTCGCTATGCGAGTCCCGGCCCTCGCGTAGCGAGGGCCGCTGCTCGCGCAGCAAGCCAAGGCCCTCGCAAAGCGAGGGCACTGGCCGAAGGTCTCAGTTGCTGGCATGGAGCGCCGAAGGCCGAAGGCGCTCCATGCCAGCAACTGCGACCCTCGCAAACTTCACGTCGCAACCCAAACAGCACGACACACACATTACGACACTCGCAAACAACATACGACACACGTTCACACACATTACGGCCTCGCAACACTGGCACTGGCCTCAGTTGCTGGCATGGAGCGCCGAAGGCGCTCCATGCCAGCAACTGCGACCCTCGTAAACTTCACGTCGCAACCCAAACAGCACGACACACACATTACGACACTCGCAAACAACATACGACACACGTTCGCACACATTACGGCCTCGCAACACTCGGACGCAACTCGCGAACATTACAAAATGTCAAACACAATACATACACACAGCACATACATAAAAACCTTACCTACACCAAGAGGGAGCACCCAGGACCTCAAAAATGCAACTTAGACCTCGATTTTACTCGAAATAAAAGAGTTTAGAGACTAAAAAAAAATCTAAGCGACAGGAAAAATGGCCACCGAACAAAACGAAAACGAGGTTACAGCACTCTGAACTCGCAAAACACCACAAGAAACTCGCAAAACACCACAAGAAACTCGCAAAACGCCACAAACGACCTATGGATATTCATACCACACAGTGCACACATTCAGCATGCTTACACAGCAGCTCCACACCACTAATGCTGCAGCAACATCAAAACAGATTGCCAGCTCTTCAACAAAATGCTTCAAATTAGGTAAAGTATATTCATTTATTAATGTATTATATATTTCATTATTACACACCAAACAGCATTAGCTCACTTACAATTTCATTGCCGTCATTTTTTGACGGGCAATTCGCTAGTTAATTTTATATTAATCATCCAAGAATGAAATGGTTTTGCAGTTATATAGTTCATTTGAAAACCCAATAATCATATATAAAGTTAGGAAGTATGATGGGATGTAAATCATTGGCACGGTATTCAATAATCATATATGACACTAAGGACTATGATGCTATATCATTGCAATAAAGATAATAAACTAAAGAAATTCCCTAATCTTAAAGACTGATCTAGGTCCTCTAAAAAGATTCAGGTAAATTAACATAGAAAAGTTCACATCCCACCTAATCTCCTGCATGAGAGCTAAAGTAATGTGTTAATGTAAAAATATTAAGGGCCTCATTAAATTCCAAGCCCGCAGTTACCTTCATACAGACCGCAAGTCTGCGGGCTTGAAAAACACAGTAGTTAAAGACCAATTAAATTGTTCAAGGCCGCAACTACAGGCCCAAAGCCTCAAGCCGGTAATCCATTATCGCCGCCACAAGCTGACAGTGGGCTGAAATAGATGCGTTCTGCAGTTACAATCCAATCCCGTAATTACATGGTGCAACACAGGCCTCAGAGCCAATAAAAAGCAGGCTCCCTCAAAATGATTGACAGGGGATATAATAAAGCTGCGTTTCACACACCCATGCGAAGTAGCACGCAGGACCTGGAATTGGAGGTTGTATATATATATATAGAGAGAGAGAGAGTAGGTGATATTGGAGAGCAGGTTCTTACAGTTCTATTCATTTATATTATCAGCATAACTATATAACACATATATTTGGATTACACATATAAACTGATAATACAAATAGACATAGAGTAAATAAACACACATAGATATACACAGAGCCAGGTCACTACATATATACACCCCCACCCTATACCCCCCATCTTATACCCCAACAGTTAATAATTACACATAACACATACAAAAAATTACATCACAAATATATACACAAATACTTTTTTTTTTTTATCCTTATTTTATTTTCGTGATTGATATTGATGGAGGGAGGAGGGGAGAGGAGTGGAGAGGTGGGGAGGAGAATAGGAGGAGAGGCGAGGAGTATAGAGAGGAGAGAGAGATGTCCATGGGGAGTGTTGGAGAGGAGGAGATGGTGGGTGGAGGAGAGGAGAAGGTGGAGAGTGTTGAAGAAGGGGAGGTTGGGGGGCGGAGGAGAGGAGGAGGTGGAGAGTTTTTGAGAGGAGGAGGTGGTGGGCAGAGGAGTGGAGGAGGTGGAGAGTGTTGGAGAGGAGGAGGTGGTGAGGAGGTGGTGGGCAGAGGAGAGGAGGAGGTGGATAGTGTTGAATAGGAGGAGGTGGTCGGTGGAGGAGAAGAGGAGATGAAGAGTGTTGGAGATGGTGGTGAGCAGAGGAAGGGAGGAGGTGGAGAGTGATGGAGAGGAGGCAGGTGAGAGTGTTGGAGAGGATCAAGGTGAGAGAGTGTGGGAGAGGCAGAGGTGGGATGCAGTGGAGAGGAGGATATGGGATGTAATGTAGAAGGGGAAGTGGGTGGGCAGGTGCCCATATTGATAGGCTCATTATCTTCAGGAATATAGTGGAAGGGGCCTGATCCAAGGGGGCTGATAGCAGGATTGAGGGACAGACCCCAGGGACAGTTGAGGGAGGACAGGATCCCCCCCCCCCACCACCACCACCACCACCACCATTACCACAGTCGGGAGGACAAGAGGCTGGGGGGAGGCACAAGGCCCCAAATTACTCCACCCGGGAGAGGGTGGTACTACTGCGTGCCATACGTGAATGGCCAGCTATCCTTTCAGTGGGAAGGGAAGTTAGGCCAGGGCCTAGGGCCCAGGCATGGAAGGACATAGCGACCGCAGTAACAGCAGTGGGCACAGTGGAAAGGGATGTGAGGTCTGTGAAGCACAAATGTCATGATGTCAGGGTCCTGGTGAGGAGGAAGATGGCCAAGGAGATGGATGCAGCTTCAGCACCAACTGGTGGCCTCAAAGTGACCATGGCCTACAATGAGTAGGAGAGGGACCTCAAGGACCTACTGAGACAGGTGCCTGCCGCTGGAGCTTCTGGCCTGGTGGCCCAGCAGGATCCAGCCTCCACGTAAGATGAATATCACATACACCAACATGACACCACATGTACTTCACACACACTACATATGTACAGGAGGATCAACAAGGACACTGACATGTCAGCTCCATGGAATTAACAAGGGATAGATGGATGATAAAATAATGCATCATTAAATCGGTGATCTTCAAATCCATTTTGTTTTGGAATGATTTGTTTTGGTCAATTAGGTTAGCTGAAACTCTTGAATTAACTCTGGTTTACTGTCTGGGGTACAAAGCAGCATGGGATATGTAGGAAAGCAGTTGGGAAATGTAGTGTATCACTGACATGTGACAGAAAGCTGCAAGGAGGAAGCTGCAAGTAGATTGGCTGAGCAAGCAAGAGCATGTAAATAGTGGGTTAATATTGCTCCCCAGATGCTGCATGCTGAATGGGCGGGTACAGTCACCTGTTTAGACACCCCCTGAAGGTGTCAACATAATCATTAGAGGGATTTTTAGATATCAATAAAAGTTGTGCTGCACACACATAGACTGCTATTTGCCTACAGTAGTACAGAATGTATTAATCCAGCTTACTTAGATATCCCTTTAAACATATGCAGTCTAAGGTTTGTCTACAGACAGAGTGCTAATTAACAGCCTCTGCCTCAACTAACGTTTCAAATATTATGGTTTAACTGCTTACAGGAATGTAATAAGCCAGCAGTTAACCACTCAATTAACATAGAGTCTTCTGATCTTTCACACAATGAAGAGCACTGATAATGAGGTCAAGGGCCATGTAAGTGATTTATCCAGTTTAAAGCCTAGATGTCAGATAGTTAGGAAGGAACAAAAAACAATGTTTTCTTCAACATAATTAACACATATTCCTTTCTTTTTTGTTTCTCTTTTTCAGGTACACTGGTGCGCCAGAGGTGGTGTCATCGCCTCCATTGGATCAGGAGGACATGGACCAAACCCCCGCTCAGCAGGATCCGGAGCAGGGGGAAGAGAGACCACCACAAGCACCATGCGCTGGTGAGGAGGATGACTTCACCTGGGAAGTAGGACCACTTGCAGGACCATATGCCAACCTGGTGGCCTTCAACCCCACTGCCCCCCTCCTCCAGCGACTGCAGCCATTACTACGGCACCCTTTTTGGAGGGATGACAGGGGCATGCCCCTACCTTCTCTTCCCCCCTGCAGTACATTAGCCTGGATCCCACCACCAGGTCCACTACCACCACCTCAATGGAGTCAGGCATCGGCCAGGTCACCCCCCCTCCCCACTGGGCCACCACCATATCCAACTATGGCCCCACAAGCCAGACCTCATCCCCACCACCAGCAAGCCAGGCTGCTCAGGGGGAGATGCTGGCTGTGTCGAGGCAGATCTTGGAATGTCTGCAGGGATCCAGGCCAGTATCTCCTCTAATCACGCTGAGGTCATGAGCAGCCTGGCCAGGCACAATATGGAGGAGAGGAGGCGCCATCTCATGACTGAGTCATACCTTGCCAGGCTGTTCAGGATGGGGGCAGGCCAGAATGCGGGACAGCAGGTGACAATAGATGCAGTTTGCCGTGCTCTTGTCCCCAGCCCCGCCTCCTCCACCACCCCAGAAGTTTCCCCCGTGCACCAGCAAGCCAGCCCCTCCTCTCCTCGCCCCATGCCTCCACAACCGTCACCAGCACCAACACTGCCTTCCCTCCCCCCCAGGACCTGGGAGACAGCAGCCTCACACAGGGGATTGGGGCCCTGATGGTAGGCGGAGGAGGGTGTAGAGGCTGCGCATATATTTGTGCATTCTCAATTAATCAGAGACAATCTATTGGTCCAAATGTTAACCTAATCTAGCCTGGCTAAATAGTTTTGGATCTTGGCCTATGTGAGATGGTGATCTTTTGTACTCAGATGGCTACCTCTCAGCACATGGTCCATGATCCCCTTCTCTGTGGACATGTAGGGTTCTGTTTAACATTTCACCAATTGATGGTCACTGAGGAATGCTATTGAGATGAGATGTTGCAGTCCCTATCTTTTTTAAGGCCTTATGTATAATTTTTATTTTCTTTTTGGTTAGGCACAATTCAGGTCCATGAAGGCATCATCTGCATGTAAGAAACAAATTAATTGTAAGATTTTCCCAGTGCCTCTCACGTGGACAGCCCCCCCCCCCCCTTTAATATGTAGCTGACACAACATTAAAGCTATAATAAATCCAGATATTTTTGTTAGCTTGAATATAAACTAATAGCGCTATGGCGGTGGACTTGCAAAGTCTCACAATGGCATGTTAATGACAGCCAGCATTAATATATTAAATAGTGAAGCATGTTATCCTGTCCTCAATATCAGTATGAGAACAGATTCTTGCATCTGATGTAAGTAACGGTGAAGCTGTCTGATCCGCTTTGTGTCCTCTCCGTATTAATGGATATTTGTCCCATATTGCTGATATCATGAGTATCCTTTAACATGTGCTAACACCTGTATCACTGATGGATGTGATATCAATGTTCATTAACAATATCATATGGTGAATGTGATAGTACACATTGACCACTGACTGTGGTCACAGCTAAGCATTTATTATGAGATGAAACTTCATTATTAATGGTCATGGCCAGTGAGATATCCTGATAACTAGCTAATGGTTAGTAATGCTTGCAGAGGGGAATTGTAGCAATTTAATAGTAATTTTAAGTGAAAGATCAAAAGCTTGTCTGAGTCAGAGTTACGATATTGGCAACCACAATGTCTTTTCAGCCTTTAACCTGCAAATATTTTGCGGGTAGCTAAAAATTTAATAACAGTAACTTTTGCGGGCTCCTTTACAGGCTTCAGTAATTACAATTTGGCAAAGTTATGAGGCCCTAAGTGTTCTAGTGCAAATGCTAGCTCTCCCATTTCCTAGTGTGGGATCAATCTTTTATGCACACACAGAGTGATGGCCTGATATGCTTTTCGCTATTAGCATCAATGAAGCCTGATAGGAGCACAGGACTAGGCATCTTAAATATAGCAAGTATCATACATTGTGATATCGCTTAACTCTTGTGATTATTTAACTCTTTCAGGTACTATTAGTGGGAGCAGGCCAGGTAAGTGTTTTAAATAAACAGAATAAACAAGGAAGATAATGAAGTGCATTAAAAAGATAAAGGATTATAATTAAATTGATAACTTAACTAAAATTATTAAAATAATACTAAATAAGATATTACATGTCTGAAATAATATCCAGTGCTAATAAAAAATAAATGAACAAGTGGAACTTCCTACAAAAAAGGAAATAAACTTAAATTGACATATACTATCTTATTAAACATAAAGTGTATAAAATAGTGATGGTTCCATCATAAAAAATAATAATTGAAACAATATAGAAAAAAGAAGAGGGGGGTTTAGTTTACACCTCAAAAAGTGTAATAATATTTGAGATATTCCAATGCAGAATGTATTATTATATATAAGTTGAAATGCACTGCACTGAAAATATAGAGCCCGATTCAATTGAGCAATCGTAAGTTACTGGAGCCCGTAAGTGAGGCTGTAAGTTAATTTGCTATTCAATTTGTATTTTTTTGGGGACTCCAAACAGTTTATGGGTTAAGGCTTTGAAAACTCTACAGTTCTTAAACCCGGAACTTACAGCCTCCCGAAGCCTTTGATCTTTCCCATCCGCCAGAGATCCGATCGATAAAATCTGATCTCCTCCCTCCCAACCCCTCACCCACCCACCCCTGCTTACTCTTAATTTATTGATTCACACAAATTCTTTAGAGCTGATCTATTAGCAACACCTGCTAACTAGTCATATTAATCCTTTACAAAATGTTTCCTCTTGCCTTCTTCTTCCTCATATGTCCCTGCCTTTTCCTCAGGCTCTTCTTTTCAACTGTTCCCCTTCTTTTCTCTAACATAACCATCTCATCTTTCATGTCCTCCTCTCCTCTCTTATGCTCCCACAAGCTACTTTTAGCTAAGCTGTGTTCAAATTGTGTGTCTCCTGAGTTTCCCACTTGCAGTTTACATTATCCGACCACTAGGGGCAGATAACATATTGCATACTACAGCCATTTACTTCACACTGACTTTACATCAGTTCCCTTCCCTTTCCAACTAATGAATAACCTTCTAACTTTTCACACCTTCCTACCTATGTTACCCTCACTTCCTTCTTGAATTCCATGTCTGCTCCTCTCCAAGTCTCTGATTTAGATTGTAGGTAGAGAGTTTCTATTCTAGTAAGGTGCTTTGGAATAAAGCACTTTTTAGAAGACTCGAAGCTCAAAACAGGGCCCTTCATTTTCTACAGTTGTTAATATTTGTATAAAGTTGTACATTTCTATGTTCTTAACGCCTGTACAGTGCTACGGGATAAGTTGGCGCTATACAACTGACTTTGTCAGTGGAGAAATGTTCAAAATCAGCAGGGGATCAAATACTTTTCCTTCCCAAGCTACCTCTTGGCAAAACAATAGAAGGGGAATGAATGGGAAACCAGCTCAAACTGGTGTACAGTCACTATTTCGGGTCACCGCATGGTAGGTAGAAAAGCATGCTCTTTGGTGTAGGCACATCAGGGCACAGTAATATCAGTTTGTACAGCAATTATAAATTCCTAAATCACATAATTACATGGACATAACTTAGAAATCTATTATCATAGACATAATACACAGTGGAAAATGACAGTGTAGTTTTGAAGCAGTAGTGTTGTTATGAGTGGGCAAAATTATCTTCACATTATTTATAATTCCTTTAGCACCTGGCTGTAATTAAGTTTGGGTTGGTGGGTAATTTTGTGAATGTTATTAAGTCTTTTTACAATAATCCATCTGCAAACATCAGCATTCCAGGGGCTGATCACACACTCATCAACATTAAAAGAGGCACAAGACAGGGCTGCCCCCTTTCCCCCCTCCTGTTCGCGCTAGCCATTGAGCCATTGGCTCAGGCTATTAGGAATAGCTCCTTAATAACAGGGATAAATATATGGGCTACATCAGTTCAAATGTTGCCTCTTTGCCGATGACATCCTGTGCACACTTACGAACCCAATTCACTCAAAACCAGCCTTGATGTCCCTGATGGAGTCCATTGGGTTCATCTCAGGGCTCAAAATTAACATAGACAAGACGGAAGCGATCTTGGCTCATGCTCCGCAGGCCTTGAGAGATACTCTCAAATCCCAGTACTCCTTTGATTGGCCAGAAAAATATATAAATTATTTAGGTATTAAAATTACTCCGGAGATCACTGGCCTGTATCAGTCCAACTATATTCCGCTATACAAGTCCCTGAATCAGGACTTGTTGAAATGGAATAATTATCATCTCTCTTGGTCGGGAAGGATAAATGCAATAAAAATGAATATTCTCCCCAGGATCCTGTACTTTTTCAGGACTCTGCCTATTCAGGTACATATGAGAGACTTGACCAGCTTCCAAAATGCAATATTCAGATTTATTTGGAATTACAAGCACCCTAGAATAAGGAAAGCAATTATGATGAGGAGAAGATCCTCTGGAGGCTTGGGCTGTCCCGACCTCCTTAAATACTTCAGGGCAGCCCAGATTTCTTTCTTGCCTCAGGCGCATTTGGCAGAGCACCAGCCACTTTGGGTCTTTGTAGAAAACCACCAAATTGCACCATTAAAATGGGATACTCTTATATGGGACCCTTCTTCCCCGTTGCCCTTAAAGCTGGCTCGAAACAACCCGATGATAGCCCTGTCTCTGAGGGAATGGGAAAGAGCTAACATCAGTAGACAGCTAAACCCCAATATCTCTTTGCTAACCACTTCACTCCCTTCCCCAAGCACCCTTGAGGAGATGGGTACGTTCTCCAAAGATTGGTGGATCTCACGGAAGTTAGATAGGTTTGGAAGCTGGGTTAGAGAGGGTGCAGTACTAAATACTGGGAGTTTTATGGAAACGTACAATCTCCCACCCAGAGAATACTTCAACTACAACAAAATTCGCCACAATGTTACCATTAAACTCCGTAAATGGGGCCCGCCAAGTTCAACTTGGTTCACACTAATATGTAATAAAGCCCCACTAACCAGGGGAATATTGGGGGAACTGTACGCTATATCCAACTCTAATGACATGGCTAGCAAGCCCAAGCATGTTAAGCAATGGGAACAGGATATGGGAGTAGAATGGGACATGAGTAGGTGGTCCAAAATTAGCCTGGAACTGACAAAACGCTCCAGATACTTTAGCCATATGGAAACATCAGCCAAAGTTTTATTTAGAACCTATTACACGCCAGACAGGCTACACAAAATGGACCCTAATATCTATTCTGAGTGTTTTAGAGGCTGTATCACAGGAGGTTCCTTCCGCCATATTTGGTGGGACTGCCCAATTGCTCAATCAGTGTGGCACAAGGTGGCCGAACTGGCCTCTAATACACTTAAAACAAAAATACATCCTGAGATGGAAACATGTCTCCTAAGGCTTCCAGTACAAAACTTACGTATTCACCAAAATAAGTGGCTTCAATTTATCATGTTGGTGGCTAAAAGTAGTCTGGCAGGAAATTGGCGGAAGAATACACTAGATATCCACTCAGTCATTAACAAAATCAACTTTATTATGACATTTGAACATATGACGGCAACTTTAAACGATACAGTGGCTGTTTATAAGGAAATATGGGGTGACTGGAGCGGGACGGAACACTCATTCCAGATACACTGATGATAGTGCACTGATCGAGAGGGGGAGGCAGATAATAGCTGGTACGGTCCGGGACAGGGCTCTCCATGGTACCTCGTTTGAGGTCGCTGCGGACGTGGACGGTAAGAAAGGTAGTAAGCAATTTCTGTAAAACGTAATGTTGAAAGGCACACGTTAATTTGTGTTAAGTTATGTTATATTTTTGTTAGTTAAAATTGCTTTAATTTCTGAAATAAGTAACCATACCAGGATATCTAGCACATGCGAGACATAGATAGAGCATTTAAGCACAGGTAACTTACCTAACCTGTTATAGGTTGCATGCATAGACTATCTTAATAATAGAAAAAGGAAAAAGTCGGAGGGTGACACACGGAATTGACATATGTATTTTATCTTGGGCTAGCACAAATGTATACGATGAAAATCATAAAGTGTGGGGGACCTGCGTGTCGCTCCTTGTTTTCAAATGTGCTTGTCTTGTGAATGTGTCAATAAAAACTTTATGAAAAGCACCTGGCTGTAACAACAGCCATTGAGCAGGCTTTGCGTTGATACTAGGTTAGTTTATTCCTAGGAGCCCAGACTCTCTTGATGGGATCAGGGCTTGGTGTATAGGGTGGCTAGCCAGGGTGGACCTGGGGCTGACAAACTGCAAGTTTCACCCATCCCTCCATGAGTGGACACATTAGCCTACAATAAGGGGCTTGATTAAGCACTGCCGGCATGCTCTGGCAGTTCGTAGCAGGCATAACACAGTCTCTTGCCTTATTGGCAACAGATAATAACAGATAATGATGGGTCAGGTAATAGGTGAAAGCTTACTTAGGTAGGAACAGGCCCGGATTTACAAATCTGTTGCCCCTAGGCAGTAAATCCTAAGGTGCCCTTGTGAAAGCACACAACAACTCTTCAGTTGCCAATAGTAAAAAAATAGACAAACACAATAGGTAAACAATCCAGGCCCCAAACAAATGAAAACAATAAACTAATTTATTCTGTTTGCACTTAGGCACAAACAAATGTGCATACTATACATCCTATCCTATACTATTAATATCAATATGGCCTGCTCCATTTGTAATAATGTAAGACATTAGGCTTTAAAGGGATAAAAGATTGGTTGCAATGATATATTGGTGCAGTAACATATACTATATACACTGACATATTGGTGCAGTAACAAACACTGTACTCTGACATATTGGTGCAGTAACAAACACTGTACTCTGACATATTGGTGCAGTAACAAACACTGTACTCTGACATATTGGTGCAGTAACACTCACTGTACTCTGATATATTGTATTGGTGCAGTAAACCTCACTGTACTCTGATAATTTGGTGCAATAACACACACTGTACACTGACATATTACATAGTTACATAGTTACATAGTAATTAAGGATGAAAAAAGACTTCCAGTCCATCAAGTTCAACCTTTTAAGATCTCCTCTGATCTGCAGTATGCGGATTAGTTATTAATTAATTAGTTGTTAATTAATTATTAATAGTATAGTATTTGAGGATGAATAAAGAGTTAGTCCATCAAGTTCAACCTTTTTAGATCTCTCTTGATCTTTTTAATATGTGGACTATTTGGTATTAATTGTTAATTGAAACTGGTGGATATAAAGTCAGACTAAAGTCACCTATTCTGAGTCCCTTTACTCAGTAGCTGACTTCTGGTCTACAAAGTCATCAGGTTTTACAACCATATACATTTTATTATATTTTAATATTTATTAATGTAAATTTTCACTCATGTTATAATCTGAATGTAATGCTCCAATTTCGCCATACATATATTTATAGTAAGATGAGAAACTGACCTGCATAGAATGCTCTCTCAGAAGAAATATTCAGTAATATTTACAGAGCAAACAGAAATGCTACTCTTCTTGAGAAATCTATCAAGGTCCTTTATAGGACTTACATGACTCTCACCACTTTGCACAATATTAATGTTATGTATCCTGCTACATGTTTAGGGGATGTCCTGATATGGATACTTTTCATCAAACATTGTTTCCTTTTCGCAAAACATCACTCGGGAAGCATGGCCGTCCCTCCTTAATTTACTAGACAATATCCTAATCAATAACCAAATCTTGCATTTATTCTTTGTGTAAAATAAATACCTTTTTATTTTACAAAAAATGTATGTAAAGTGACTTGCTTTTGAGAAATGTAAAAACCCTTCTTCAACTCAAAAAGCAATACTGATTAACTGTTACAAAAATAATAAATAAGAGACACATTGGCACAGGAGAGGCAAGGTAGGGGGACATAATTAAAGGATGTGAATGGCCTGAGGTGGTTGTACAGGCAAACCAGCCAAATAACTTGTATACTGCCGACGCGGAGGCTGCACAGGCTCCCTGGGTCAGCCCGCAGCGTCTCGTGACCCAGCGGAGCCTGTAAGGCCAGCAGCCAATCAGGAGCGGCGGGGGCGGGGCTTCTGGTGCTTTGCAGGGATGCAGCCACGGCAGAAAAATGGACACGGGTGCCACACGGGAGAAAAGAGACAGAGTGGTCAGAGAGATGATCAGCCAGGACAGCATGGTCATGATCGACGACATGCCCGTAGCAGCGGCGGTGGCGAGGCCGGCGCGCCCCACCAGAGCTAGGAAGAACACAAGCAGGTACAGCTATTTACCCATACCCCCTTAAGACGACAGAGGACAGAGACTGAGGGCGTTACGGTTAGGCCACAGCAAAAAGTGACTAATCCTGACCCACAGGTAGATTTCGCAACGCCCCAAGCAGTCCCCAGGTTATTGGTACAAAGTGCAGAGCCCGCGGCATTAGCCCATTTCAGCCGCGCAAGCTTAGGTGACCAAGACCAGTCCTCAGGGGAGGAGCAAGCGGTATGGGCACAGGCATGCAGGTCACGGAGAGCTAGTGACTGTTCCTCTTGCACCCACAGGTCTGAACGGCGATCAAGATCAAGGAGCAGGAGATCCTGCCGATGCAGCTGTGCCTGCGGATCAGAAAGAGGGCGGAGCCCGCGGAGGGCCAGACGGTCGGAATCCCCAGGACGTCAGGAAAGACGTAGGGATACCCCGTTGGCTGTATCCACTCCGAGGCTCCAAGAAGCAGGTGAGGCAGTTAGTGGAGTAGAGGAAGCAGACAAATGCATACTGCCATACACTAAAGGGGGATTTTTGGGGTCCCTTAAGGCCCTCTTAGCCACACATAAAATTGCGGTTAGCGAACAGGAGATGGGCACGTGGTTAGGAGGGTTAGCCAGAGGAGCTTGGACTGAGCAGTCCAATAGCGCAGGCAATGATGAGCCGGCGGCACTAGGCCCCCGGTCACGGTGGGTGTGCCGGGGCCGCAAGCAGGCAGCAGCAAGGCAGTAGCTTCAGACACAGCCATGAGACCAATCGTCTTATGTGCGCTAGACAACCTGGGAGCGCATTTAACCCAGGAAGTTAAAGAAAAAATTTGGAGGAAGGAGTTTGTCGAGTTGTTCTCTCTGCTGCCTATGTCCAGGCAAATGGATTCAGGCGAGAGGAGCCTATGGGAAGGTGCTTACAGGAGGTTGCCTAGAACCTTCGATACGTGGCTTCAGGCTTTTTCAATCATGGCATGCGTTCTATGCGAGCGCCACTCTGAGCAATGCCCAGGGCTGTTCGTGTACTTAGATGAGATTCGCAACGCCCATATGGTGTACGGGGGTACGGCGTGGTGGCGATATGATGAGGAATTCCGCCAGTATCTGGCATCTAGGCCAGCTATGGCATGGAGCGACAAAGCGGTAGCATACTGGCTTAACATTATGACACCCATGCGAGCCATGCCGCCATTTCGGGCCGGAGGGGGTGGGGTCAGGAGCCCCACCGCCAACTCGGCCGCAGGTCCCAAGTCCTGTTTTGCCTATAACGAAGGGGTATGTAAATGGGCTCCCAACTGCAGGTTCAAGCACGTGTGCTCCAACTGCAGAGGAGAGCACCCCCTGGCCAGATGTGCCAGGCCAAAGGATAGCAGGGCAGAGCCCCCTGCCAAAGGGCAAGACGCCCATACGTCTCCCCGGCATGCTGCCATGGCTAAAACGCTACGGTAGGTCGGCGGGCAACAGCGCCGTGGCTCGCCTCCTGGAAGTGGGTTTCCAGGAGGGTTTTAGGATCCCATGCACAACAGAATTGCGGGGGTCCACGGCCCCGAACTTACCTTCGGTACAGGAGTTCCCAGGGGTAGCGGAAGCTAAGGTTCTCAATGAGGTACAACTGGGGAGGATGGCAGGGCCATTCGTTTCTCCCCCCATTAGAGACCTCGTTGTCTCCCCCCTAGGTGTCGTTCCCAAAAAAGAGGTTGGAAAATTTAGGTTGATCCAACATCTGTCATACCCGAGAGGCGGGTCAGTAAATGACGGCATTGCAAAAGAGCAATCAGCAGTGTCCTACGAATCGTTTGACCGGGCCACTGAAATGGTCAGGACGGCCGGCACAGGGGCGCTCATGGCAAAAGTGGACATTGAAGCGCCCTTTAGATTGTTACCGGTGCATCCAACGAGCCACCGGCTCCTCGGTTGCCACGTCAATGGAAAATATTTTATTGACCTATGTTTACCTATGGGGTGCTCCATATCATGTGCCTACTTCGAGGCGTTCAGCTCATTCTTACAATGGGTTGCACACAAAGAATCCGGGTACAGGAGCATAACGCATTACCTGGACGATTTCCTGTTCGTCGGTCCAGCTGGGCAGGACACCTGCCGGTTCATTTTGGAAGTATTCACCAAAATCTGTAGGGATTTTGGGGTACCACTGGCCCACAATAAAACCGAGGGCTCCACGAAAAAATTTACTTTCCTCGGGATACAGATAGATTCCAAGACAATGGAATGTAGTCTTCCCTTGGAGAAGGTATTAGATATGAGAGCGGAACTTAATGCTCTAGCGGGTGCGCGTAAGGTTACTCTGCGACGGTTACAGTCCATCATAGGTAAGTTGAACTTTGCCTGTAGGATTATTCCTATGGGTAGGGTGTTCTGTAGGAGAATGTCACTTGCTACTGTGGGTGTCATCAGGCCACATCATTTCATAAAAGTGTCCCGGGCCATGCGGGACGACGCGCAGGTGTGGTCGGTCTTTCTGGCTGATTTCAATGGTTCGGAGATCATTCAGAAAAAGCGTCGATCTAAAACTGTTTACCGGTATAGGAGTCGGATGCTGCGCCTTTTTTCAAGGAAAATGGTGCGCCGCACCATGGCCAGGTGAATAGGAGGTGGCAGGTCTCACAAAAAAACCTGACATTCCTCGAACTTTTCCCCATGGTAGTAGCGGTACACTTATGGGGCTCAGAGTTTAGGGACCGGCGTGTCTTATTCCACACGGAAAGTAAGGATGTTGCTCAAGCAGTGAATAACCTCACGGCAAGGTCCGTGCCGGTAGTGAGATTACTTCGGCAAATGGTGCTGTGTTGCCTGCGCCAGAACATATGGTTTCAGGCGAGGCAAGTACCGGAGTTAGAAAATGGCATTGCTGACGCCCTTTCTCGGTTTCAGGAAGAACGGTTCAGGGCTCTGGCCCCCCGGGTGAACACGCTGGGGGAGGCCATTCCCGAAGAAATCTGGGAGCTTGGAGCAGCCAGGTGACGAGACTCATCAGACAGTCTGTCGCCCCGGCGACGTGGTCTGTGTATAAACGCGTATGGGCTAAATGTAACAACTTAGTAAAGATCGCAGGTGGGTCTACATCAGAGGATAAGACCCTAGGGATACTGCTTTGGTTTCTGCTGCGGTGTGCCGAAGAAGGCGAGAAAAAAGCAGTAGTCGATAGACAGGTCACGGCCTGGCCTTTATGTTTAAACTGGCGGGGCAGAGGGACCTTACAAAGGAATTTATAGTGCGCAAGGTGGTGCACGGCATGTTTAACGGGGATCGCAGGCCAGACACTAGGCGGCAGATCACCTTCTCTTTGTTACTGCGGATGGTGCAGGTGTTGGGAGTAAAGTGTAGGACCCCTTTTGAATCTCTGCTTTTCCGTACTGCTTTTTCCCTGGCATTTTTCGGAGCATTCCGAATAGGGGAGTTAGTCGCGAGCAGCAGACACGGTTCTGGGGGCCTACAGGTGGTGGATACCTGCCTCAGGGAAGGCACAGTGGTAGTATGGCTCCAGAGGTCTAAGACCGACAAGCAGGGAAAAGGAGGTGGTGTTACACCAAGTAGGCACGGAGTGCTGCCCCTACGGGTGTATGGTAGAGTACCTTGGTCAGCGACCGGTGGGACGGTGTTCGCTGTTAGTACATGCCGATGGGACGCTGTTATCCCGGTATCAGTTTGAATGGATGCTAAAAGTTGCGCTACACAGTCTGGGCCTGGAGAAGGCAGATTTCGGAACACACTCGTTCAGAATAAGGGCCGCGACTGAAGCAGCTAGACTAGGCTTACCCGATGCGGCAGTCAAGCGTACTGGTAGATGGGAATCTGAACGTTTTCGGTCTTACGTAAGACCCAGGGCTGTAGTCTAACATCTGTTGCTTTCTGCTTTCAGGAGGTCAGAAGCAACTGTGGATTGTGGGCCACTCGTACGTGTACTGGGCCCACAGGTTGGCTGCAGTTACAGAAGGAAGGACACAACTGCGTTTCCCTGTTACGGACATACACGTACGGTGGCTCTGGGTTCGGGGCCTGCGGTGGGCCCAGTTGGATGAGTTGTTGAACACTTGCAGTCAGCGGTACGGTCAACCCACGATAATTATAATTCATGCCGGTGGTAATGATCTAGGAGCGGTGCCCATGCGAAGAATGCTGAAGGTTATGAAAAGAGACGTGGAGAACTGGACCAAGAAGTTCCCGGGTACATTCCTGATATAGTCAGAAATGATAAAGAGACGATCTTGGCGAAACGCGCGAGATCCCGTCGGGCTGGATAAAGCGAGGCAGAAGATTAACCAGCAGCTGTCAAGTTTTGTACGGAAACTGGGTTTCATCGCCATTAGGTACAAAGAATTCGAGCCGGCCGGTGCTGATGATTTTTTCGGGCCAGATAATGTCCATCTCACGGAGATGGGTCTGGAATTAGTTACGTTAGAGTTTAGGAAGAGCGCTGTTAGGGCCTTGGCTTTAATGGAAAGCAGGGGGGATCGCAGGCTCAGGAGGAGTCCCTCGCATGCTCTGTGGCGGGAGGTGAGTTGCCCGGCCCACTGGCCTAAGGGGGCGTGGCCCTACCTCACAGGGCGTGCTTAAAAATAAGCATTGGAGGCTTTGGGAAGGGCCCAAGGCGTGAGGTCACTGTCCGTGGCCGGGCTCCTCCCCCTATAGTTTAATATGGTAATATGCATAATATATGCAAGCTTTTAAGTTATGTTAATCGGTTATTTATAATAAAGCTGTGGCCCGTGTTTTCTCCCAAACAATCGGTGTGGTGTCAATTATTTAAGATAAGCCTAAATGCATCATGCTTGGGTCATGCCGACGCGGAGGCTGCACAGGCTCCCTGGGTCAGCCCGCAGCGTCTCGTTACCCAGCGGAGCCTGTAAGGCCAGCAGCCAATCAGGAGCGGCGGGGGCGGGGCTTCCGCCGCATTCGCGCGCCGCAAGTCAGTTCGGCGCGGTCTCCGTGGAAAATCCCTCCCTCCCACCCTAATTTACTGTTGGGATAAAGAATGGTTATGTATGTTTTAAAAATAGAAAAAGAAAATAATAATAATATGTGTCAAAAATAAATAAATAAAAAAAATTAAAGATTTATTGGAGAAGTAGCAATTTTCTGAGATGTTGTTTATATTATTGGTTGGCGGGAGGTGAGTTGCCCGGCCCACTGGCCTAAGTGGGCGTGGCCCTACCTCACAGGGCGTGCTTAAAAATAAGCAATGGGGGCTTTGGGCAGGCCCAAGGCGTGAGGTCACTGTCCATGGCCGGGCTCCTCTCCTTATAGTTTAATATGTTAATATGCATAATATATGCAAGCTTTTAAGTTGTGTTAATCGGTTATTTATAATAAAGCTGTGGCCCGTGTTTTCTCCCAAACAATCGGTGTGGTGTCAATTATTTAGGATAAGCCTAAATGGATCATGCTTGGGTCATGCTAAAAAATATATTAAAAATAAAAAATGTTCTTCTTTTATTATACAGTGTCTTCTGACATTCAAGTCTTTGACTGTAGTACATAACTAGAGGGATAGGCCTCAGCCTCCACGTGTATGACAGAAAGAAGGGTACTACCCAGAATAATAATATATAATAATTGGTCCTCCCAGCCCAGTCTCCCCTTAGTGTTTATTATTTAATAGCTAACACAGATAAAAAATGTTAAAATGTATTTCAATGAGAGCAAACTTCAGGTGGTGCCGGGAAAAAATAGATTTTACAGTAAATAACACATTATTTATCACGTTATTACACATAACACATTATCCACAAAATTATGTAAATTAGAGCAGGTTGCTAGGATATCTCTAGAAGCATATGTTGGTTCAGCACATGAAGTAGCTTGCACCCTTGTTGAGTGTGCCCTCTCTCCGACCTTCAGGAGAATACTTAACTTGGCATGCTTTTATTGGTTTTTAAACTTTGCAACCAATTTTTAGACCAATGAACAAATAATTCAGTGTTTTAAATCAGATGAACGTCCAATTGTGTAGAAGACTGCCCTTCCTCTGGATTTAATAGCTTTGCCAAGGAGGAAGGAAATATATATTTTTTTCGGTTGTGTGATGTCAAGTTAACCCCAAAAATTGTAAGAAATAAACATTCTATTGTATTTTTTTGGAACTTTTAATTCATTAATTCTTGGAGACAACATGACAGCTTTAAGAAAAGCATTCTAAAGGCTCGTTTTTTTAGGTATGTCAGTGGTTTCAACAGAGATGAGTAAGAGCTGAATGTTCAAATTGTACATCCCATTGAGGAAGAGTTATTGAAAGGTGAGGTAAAAAATGAAATACCCCCTTGTGAACTATTTATATTCATACATCTTCAAATAGAAGTACATTTGGAAAAAGTACCCACAACTGTTACATGGACTTGCTTGCCTTTAAGCCCTTAACTAATCTTTCTTGAAGTAAATCTAAGATATGTAATTTACGAGAACTTTGAAATATTAACTCATATATTTTAAGCAAGGACTGGCAACCCACTCCAGTATCTTTGACATGAAAACCTTATGGTTGAGCACCACCAGACACAAGATGTGCCTGGCATTCTGAGGTCCATGGGGTCACGGAGAGTCAGCCACAACTGAACAACAACAACGACTATCATAACTTTCCGTCCTTGGTGCTACTAATAGACCAAATCAAAGTGGTAACAAATAAAAATGATGAATGGTTCTCTCTGTTTGTACTACTAACTGGAATGATTAATTATCTTTTAGGTCTAAAAAAGCCATCAAATGATTCCACTGTAATTCTTGCACCATCACAATGATGGATTATATTCTTAAAATTGAGAATATGTTCAGATCCTGCTCTCCTGTGGTCTTGGCTGGTATCCCACCTTCAACATGTAGTAACTGGAAGTGTGCCCCATTGTAAAACTCTTCTAGCAGCCAGTTTAGGTGCATTCAGGTTCTGGTTTATATTTTTAGAAGCTATAGAAAAGATAGCTGTATTATAAAAAAAAGGGAACATTTTCTCCTGGTAACAAGATGTTTTTTTTTCCAACAGGTAGACCACATACAGAATTACTTTTTGCCTGATCTTCTAAAGAGGAAACTGTTTAAGATTCCATAAAAGCAGAATCCTCCTTAAAAGGATTATAAGGTCAGACTAAAAATACATTTAAAATAAAAACATGTAATTTTTGGCAGCTTAAAGTGAGAAGCCAACACCATGCCTCTCTTTCTCATGTTAAGTAGACATAGGCCCCATGTCAATTCAAAATAAATTTGCAATAGTTACAGAGAGATTCAATTGATCAAGCTTGCAGCTATCTGGCCGAAAGCCTAAACTGTAAACCATACACCTGTAAGTAGCATTTCAGGGCATGATCATGATCAATTAAGCAAGGCCGTAACTACCGATTTAACAGCCAATAGTAAATAAGGTCGTCATCATGACGTCAGTAAAACATGGAGGTTAAACGTCAATCAATTAGCGTTTTTTTAGAAGTGCGATATGAGATCTGACTCGTAATCCGGCAATGTACAAAGTTATAAAAATGAATGCTGATAATGTTCTAGTCCATGTGGGTGGCCTGATATGTATTAACTCCTTGATTCCTGAGATCAATATAACATGGAAATAAAACATTTTAAAAAATCATTTTTTATTTCAGACTTCCAAGCTTGAGACTGTTGTGCAATTGATTCTAATGTCTTCCATCACTTTCTCCATCTTTTAAAGTGCAGTATTGATTTTGTATTTGCATTTACAGTGCTATGATCGGGTGTTTAACCCCCTTGCAAATCCTATCTGGTACTCGTAGAATTTTCCATTTACTGATTTTGACATTTACGGGCTAAAAATATCAAAGGATTAGCTGTGCTGGAGTTACGATTTTGACAACTGTAGGGATTTTCAGCCTGTAACCCGCAGATCTTTTGCGGGTAGCTAAAATAATCCAATTGAATAACAAATTAGTTAGAATTGTCCTGAGGGACATGGTTGTCATTTGATGGGGGAGGCCACGCCCAGGAAGAGGTTTGCATGCTAAGCTAATCGGGCGGGAATGGCTGCCAAACCCCATGGAATGCTGGCGTTTTGCTAGCTCGTTGACGAATTCTAGGCCCAGCAAAAAGTGTTTGGAGTGCTGCTTTAACTCTATTCTAGCCCACTACCGGCTCTTAACTGCTTACCAGCTTCTGGTGGACTCACGTGAGATTGAGTGGCGGAGAGCCAGATTGAGGCTGAGACGTAGGGAGAGCGCCACTGTGGTGTGCCGCCGTGGTGTGCGATGAGCGGCTGATGTGGTGAGACTCGGAGGGATTTGCCCCATAGGTGTAGATCGGCAGCCGGTGGGAAGTGGTTGGGGCTCCAGCCTGCGAGGACCAGCAGCCGCCTCTGCATCAGCGGTGACTCTTCCTGCGCAGTTGCCCCGGTGCCACCCTGGACGAGGGGGTATAACAGTGACATAGGCTGCTGGAGATCGATTGTCGTCTCGCCCTGCACCGCAGAGGCACCGGCGTGGGTATATACTACCTTTGCATCTAGATAAGTAAGTAAGGGCATCAGTAATATCCACTTATAATGGAAATTCCAGCTTGGAGTTTAAGAAGCTAAGGAATCGGGTGGTTGATTCCCTAGAGTCAGAGTATGATGGGGATCTGCTAGATTTATACCCCCTAGTTGTTGGTATGTGGTTACAACTTACCTTCTGTGATCCAGTCATCTGTATATGTTCATTTGACTGAAGTACTGGACAATAACATTATTTATTATCAGGACTGAGGGAAAACTGACTCCTGAAGTAAATTTACGTGGCTCGGGACAATTAACCTGCCCTTAGTATATAGTAAGGGGGGAACTTTGAAAGCAATGAGTCAGTGCCATATTCAAGGATTGTCATGAATGCCTGGTGTTATGCCTCTGAATTTTGTGGAATATGGACTATTGTGAGGGTGGAAGGGAACCGGATATCTGAATAATGCATTCTGTTATATACAGTATAACTGCAGACCATGTGATTGCTAAATATTGTAATGGACATGGGACTTGTTAAGGAATATGATATGATGTTGCTGTGTAATGTAGCTACTCAGCCAAGAAGGCACCAACACCACAGGGGGCATTGAGAAGGCCTGACAGCAGATGATTGACAGATGGGTAATTTAGCTAGTGGGATATTGGATAAGAGGGATGTTGCTAAGGGTATGACTTGTGACTTGAGGTGACTAAACTGTTTAAATATGATGTGAGAAAATAAAAAGGAGTCAGTGGGTGAACATGCATAAATTGAGTTGTGTGGATTATTCGGATGGAATATACTGTAATATTTCTAACTGGAATGGAATACCATTATGTAAGGACTCTGCCTACAACTCTGCTCCTATCCACTGTGGGTAAACCTGATGACTGGGTTTTAATGGAGACTAGCCAGGCTGAGCCCAGAGAGAGATAACCCTGAGGAATTTACAAACTAGAGGGATTCCTGTAAGCCAAAGGCAGGTGCTCAATCTTGGTTTGTCACACCGAGTATCAGTATGTTTTTGGTGGTGGATATGCTGGACTTTCTAATTTCATAAATTTCTGATATCTAAAAGTGGTCACCAGGCTACAGCTTTCGATTAATAACAGCCATCACCAAAGCCGATGGGAAACTGCATCTTGATGTAATATGTATTGATACTGGGAAGAACACCCTGTTTACAGAGTAAAGTCAGGGGGTAAATAGTCTTATGACCTATGAATACTAAATTGGTTGAAAAATATGTTGCTCTAAATAAATACACTCTGTAAGATATTAAATAAATAGAGTTGTTCATAAATCAAGAGGCTGCAAAATATGCTTTGGCTGGTCACAAAAATCTTTATTGCCAATTCAAAATCTGATATATATTTCTGGTGGCTAGTATGTTAACTTAATCAGTCTTTTGAGGTTCTGGAACTTACTCATAATTATTAGATTGCACCACTGTATAATATATCTTTACCAAGATTCAATTGACTCCTGAAGTAACATTTTGCATCTTGGGACTACCAACATGTCCTAATTATATAGCAAGACAGAGATAAATATCACTAGGACTTACTAATTGCAAAGTTGTTGGATATTTAAGGATCGTCAAGTCTACACACTTCCCTTGATACTAAGTAGAGCTGCTTTATAAAACAAAAGGCCTCAATTTCTGTTGACTCATTTTACATCAAGAAAGGATCTGAATTAAAGGTCCGAGGAGTTGAATGATGGACATATTTTGAAGCTCCAAATAAGAAAGCTTGGTTTCCCGATGGGGAGGTAAAAACCACAGTAAAATAACCTCTCATAGTATATGTACAGATGATATAAGTTACAACGTATAACAATATATGCATTGTTGATTAGAGAATATGTATACCTTTCTTAAGCAGACAGGATGGTAACTTGTTTTGTTTCTGGAGTAAATGTCTGTGGGCCTGTGTCTATTAACTATTGAGGTACAGAGGAGGAAAAGAGCCAAGATGAAGAATAAAGATAATCATTCTATTAGAGGGAAATCGAAAAATGCTAAAAAGCAAACTAATGTAAATCCCAGAAACTTTTTTTCCCTGGTAGAGAAAACAAACGCTAAGGATAGGCTACAATTAAATACCTCTGTACTTTCTCAACTAGACTGAACTATTGAGCAAATAGAGCCTATAGCATCTCCACTATTAGGGGAACATAAAGTATGTATGCAATTAGAAGAAGACAAGTTGACTATTCCAATATTGAAATCACTATTAGATGAGTTGAAAAGCTCAATTAAATAGAATTAACAAAGGAGATGGTAAATAATTCATAGCAGATGGACACCCTTGTGGATCGCTCAGATAGGCTAGAATAACATAAGATAAAATGCTGGGTGGAATCGGAGATCGAAGAGAGAAAATTAGAGAATTCTTACAGGATGTGGTTAAGAATACAATAAACAATTGGTAAATGGAGGTGGATTAAGTTAGGGAAAGAAAATATTAATTTGATTTACAATAGTAGACTAACCCACAGGGTGGTAATTTGGAGAAGAAATATTTAGGAAAGGAACTAAATACAGAGAAATCATATAAATTATGGATAGAGAACACTAAATTGGATACTCTTTTAGAGTTTAGAAGATCACTGTATATGGTATATGTGCACAGTTGGAAAGTTAACTAAGCACTAAGGCCCTCATTCTGTTATCGTCCGAAAATCGTCCGCAAAGCTGCGATTCCTTGCGGGGCTCCCGTTACCTTGCAATTCAAATATACTGCGCCGCAAGGATATCCCCTTACGGCTGGCTGCATATCTTGCGCGGCCGTAAGCTCAGAAATCTTTAAAAGCAAAAATAAATTCAAGACGCCACTGTAAAGCTCTGTAAATGCTAGGGATCATAATGGGGGACATGAGGATTAATAGCAACCCCCTCTCAAGCTTGCACATCAGCCCAAATCCGAGATTTCATTAACTGTTTATTTTCCGGCCGCAGCGTGGGCGGGTCTGAGGTGCTCCAAGCCCTCTGGACTTTTTCCACGGATATTTGTCATAAATTTAAAAAAAAATTATTTACGGATTTGAGTGTAGGGGAATGTTGTGCTATGAATGCTAACACCTACAAACACTTTATAGTCTCCTCAGAGTGCAGGATGGCTTTATTATGTGCTTAATTGTGTGCCTGTGGGACCTTTTTGCTGCAAGTAAGCTGTGGTTCGGTTTTAGCCTTGCAGAGAGGGTTCCCGGAGCAATTGAATAGCAACCAGGATTTTCTTGCGGCCGAAACTCTTTCGGCCGTTTAAGATCAAAGGCTTTCCTCCGGCGCTTTCGGCCGCAAGGGATAACAAGGCGCCGGCCGCAAGCCTGCAGGAGTCCCTGGCCGGAAGGGAATAGAATAGGCAAATAGCTTGCGGCCGGTCCTTGCGGCCCCGCATCTCCTACGGCCGATAATAGAATGAGGCCCTAAGAAAGTAGTTTGAATGTGGATTTCATTATTTATTATTTATGGATCATTTAAAATTACTATCCATGTAGCAATAATAATTTTTATAGTATATAGAAAGCACAATGTAGTGAGCTCATAATGCACTTAATTTGAAGCAGAAAATATTGGAATTTTGAAGACACTGTAATCCAATTTTATAGGTAAAATACAATATCACTTATTAAAATGTATAAGTACAACAAATATACTAGTCACATCTCTAAGAGTCTAGTTTATCTAATTCTAAAATGTTGTTATATATGGTAGTTCCCTTGGTTTTCTGTCTAGTTCCTTCCCATCCAGATGATCATCTGGATGTAAAGATTTTATATCAAACTGAAAGGAGTAACAATGGTTCCCTGAGGAAGGGGGCCATTGAGTGGCTTTCAAAAGTTTAGGTATTTGGCGGCACTAATTCCCGATAGTACTCTCTCGATATGATTAGTGACAATATTCCCCTTAAGATGATAGTTTTTGTAACGTATGTAATGATGCTTTGCATGTTGTTTGTCTTGTTTGATCATCATATTGTAGGGAGTTCAAAGGAGCTTCGTTCTGCAAGGGTACCCCCGAAAATTCTGGGCTTACCAATGCAAGAACGGGGCCTTAAGCTTTGCCTGGGATGTCCTGTGGGAGCAATATGTGTTTATATGTTTTGTTTTAGTCTTGACTTTTGGTTGGGTTGTTTTATCACGTTGGGGATGTGGAGGCTGGTTCCTAGCGATGTAAAAATTAATAATTCACAATGACGTTAAAAAAAAGCCAAAATGTGCAGGCATTAAATTCAGCATCTATGTTGCATATACTGATGGCTAATTTTTGGAAAGAAAGTGCAGATGTCCTTTGTATTTAGGAAACACATTGGCAAGAGGGTGTGCTCCCTAATTATAGTGATAAGGTTTATACAATTAAATATAATTCAAATCTCAAAAAGAAAGTGCAAGGAGTTTTCATCCTTTTCAATAATAAATGAAAGCTTGTGGAAGAGTTTTTTGAGAACAATGAACAGGGGAGATATTTAATACGGCCTGGATTAACAAATGATCAAAAAAATACTATTATGAATTTATATGCTCCAAGTAGAGACCAAGATAAATGTCATAATAGAAGAATTAAAAATCTTAAAAAATATACTAAAGGTAATTTGTTGATATGTGGTGATTTAAATATGATTCGTGACTGTAATTTAGATAGAACATCACTTAACTAGTGATGTCGCGAACATAAAATTTTCGGTTCGCGAACCGCGAACGCGAATTGCCGCAAATGTTCGCGAACCGCCATAGACTTCAATGGGCAGGCGGATTTTAAAACCCACAGGGACTCTTTCTGGCCACAATAGTGATGGAAAAGTTGTTTTAAGGGGACTAACACCTGGACTGTTGCATGCCGGAGGGGGATCCATGGCAAAACTCCCACGGAAAATTACATAGTTGATGCAGAGTCTGGTTTTAATCCATAAAGGGCATAAAGTACCTAACATTCCTAAATTGTTTGGAATAACGTGCTTTAAAACATCAGGTATGATGTTGTATCGATCAGGTAGTGTAAGGGTTAGGCCCTCTTCACAGTGACAGACCAAACTCCCCGTTTAACGCACCGCAAACAACCGCAAACAGTCCATTTGCACAACCGCAAACTCCCCATTTGCACAAGGTTGGATACCAAGCTAGCCATGTCCCGTTCCTTGTCCTCACTGATGTCATTGAAGGTCTCTTCCTCCACCCAGCCACGTACAACACCAAGGGTCCCCGAAAGGTGACAACAAGCCCCCTGGGACGCCTGCTGTGTTTGGTCTTCCACCTCCTTAAAGCCACCTGCCTCCTCTGACTCCTCTTCTTCAGACTCCTCTTACTGCGTTGCCTCTCTCTGCATTATTATAAGGTGTGTTAAGTAGTACTACTCTTATCAGTTTAATACCTGTTACGTCACCTATCAGGGGACGTGTATAAGGCCTAGATTTTTGAAACGGGGAGATGGAAAAAGATGCTTGGTTGGTCCTCCCACTTCAATTTTGGGGCACGGCGCGTGCAATCTAAGGTGCCACCAGATAGGAGTGGTGTGTTTGTAAGTACTACTCTTATCAGTTTAATACCTGTTACAGCACCTATCAGGGGGCGTGTATAAGGCCTGGATTTTTGGAACCGGGAGATGGAAAAAGATGCTTGTTTGGTCCTCCCACTTCAATTTTGGGGCACGGAGCATGCAATCTAAGGTGCCACCAGATAGGAGTGGCGTGTTTGTAAGTACTACTCTTATCAGTTTAATACCTGTTACGTCACTTATCAGGGAGCGTGTATAAGGCCTGGATTTTTGGAACCGGGAGATGGAAAAAGATGCTTGGTTGGTCCTCCCACTTCCATTTTGGGGCACGGCGCGTGCATCTAAGGTGCCACCAGATAGGAGTGGCGTGTTTGTAAGTACTACTCTTATCAGTTTAATACCTGTTACGTCACTTATCAGGGGGCATGTATAAGGCCTGGATTTTTGGAACCGGGAGATGGAAAAAGATGCTTGGTTGGTCATATCACTTCAAATTTGGGGCATGGCGCATGCAATCAAAGGTGCCACCAGATAGGAGTGGCGTGTTTGTAAGTACTACTCTTATCAGTTTAATAACTGTTACAGCACCTATCAGGGGGCGTGTATAAGGCCTGGATTTTTGGAACCGGGAGATGGAAAAAGATACTTTGTTGGTCGTATCACTTCAATTTTGGGGCACAGCGCGTGCAATCAAAGGAGCCACCAGATAGGAGTGGCATGTTTGTAAGTACTACTCTTATCAGTTTAATACCTGTTACAGCACCTATCAGAGGGCGTGTATAAGGCCTGGATTTTTGGAACCGGGAGATGGAAAAATCTGCTGGGTCGGTCCTCCTACTGTCGCAGGGACGGGGGGGGGGGACCCCTCGTCGGGCTACCTGGTTGATCCTGCCTCAAAGATTAAGCCATGCATGTTTAAATACACACAGCCGGTACAGTGAAACTGCGAATTGCTCATTTAATCAGTTATAGACTGGTTCCTTTGATAGCTCCATCTGTTACTTTAATAACTGTCGGAATTAGAAAACTGATACATGCCGACGAGCGCTGACTCCCCAGGATGCGTGCACTTATCAAAAATTAGGTATTGTTGCAGCCGCTGCTGTTGCAGCGACCAGAAAAATGTACGTTTGTTTCCCAGGCAGAAACTGCCCTAAAACATTGCGTCTTGAACCCTAGTTGGTGGCGGATAAGTCATGCGGCATTCAAAGATAAAATACTGCAGCTTGTGGATCATTTTTAGCTCAAGGCAGCTCATCTCATCAGCCCTTTTTAGTCTAATATATCGCCCAGTGTCAGTCCGCTCGGTATCCATCCCTCATTCATCTTTATAAAGGTGAAGTAATCTAGACTTTTTTAATCTAGGGGACTTCTCTTTTCAGTGACAATACCTCCTGCTGCACTGAAGGTCCTTTCTGACAGGACACTGGAAGCGGGGCAGGCCAGAAGTTCTATGGCAAATTGGGATAGCTCAGGTCATCGCTCCTCAGTGTGTCGATATCTGCAGTTAAAGCGAGGTAGTCTGCCACCTGTCGGTCGTTCTCTGAGGGTGGATCCCGAGGGCTGTGGCGATGCGTAGGACTGAAAAAGCTCTGCATGTCCTCCATCAACAACACGTCTTTTAAACGTCCTGTCCTTGCCGGCGTGGTTGTGGGAGGAGGAGGATTACTTTCACCTCTTCCCCTGTTAGATTCCCGTTGTGCTGTGACATCACCCTTATACGCAGTGTAAAGCATACTTTTTAATTTCATTTGGAACTGCTGCATCCTTTCTGCCATGCTGTAATTCGGTAACATTTCAGGTACTATCTGCTTATACCGGGGGTCTAGTAGCGTGGACACCCAGTACAGGTCGTTCTCCTTCAGCCTTTTTATACGAGGGTCCCGCGACGGGCACGACAGCATGAAAGAACCCATTTGCACAAGGTTGGATGCCGAGCTACCCATGTTCCGTTCCTCGTCCTCAGTGATCTCACTGATGGTATGTTCTTCCCCCCAGCCACGTACAACACCACGGGTACCAGATAGGTGACAACGAGCACCCTGGGAGGGCTGTTGTGATTGGTCTTCCTCCTCCCCCTCAAAGCCACATTCCTCCTCTGACTCCTCTTCCTCACAATCCTCCTCCAGCATTGCTGCAGGTCCAGCAAGCGATGCTGATAAGGCTGTTTCTGGTGGTGATGGTGACCACAACTCTTCCACTTCTTCATCACGCTCATCTACGGCCTGATCCAACACTCTTCGCAGGGCACGCTCCAGGAAGAAAACAAATGGTATGATGTCGCTGATAGTGCCTTCTGTGCGACTGACAAGGTTTGTCACGTCCTCAAAAGGACGCATGAGGTTACAGGCATTGCGCATGAGCGTCCAGTAATGTGGTAAAAAAATTCCCAGCTCCGCAGAGGCTGTCCAACCCCCCTTGGTCATACAAATACTCGTTAACGGCTTTCTCTTGTTGGAGCAGGCGGTCGAACATTAGGAGTGTTGAATTCCAACGTGTGGGGCTGTCACAAATCAAGCGCCTCACTGGCATGTTGTTTCGCCGTTGGATATCTGAAAAGTGCGCCATGACCGTGTAGGAACGCCTGAAATGTCCACACACCTTTCTGGCCTGCTTCAGGACGCCTGTAAGCCTGGGTACTTGTGCACAAAGCGTTGTACGATCAGATTACACACATGTGCCATGCACGGCACATGTGTCAACTTGCCCAAATTCAATGCCGCCAACAAATTTCTTCCGTTGTCACAAACCACTTTGCCAATCTTCAGTTGGTGCGGAGTCAGCCATTGATCCACCTGTGCGTTCATGGCGGACAGGAGTGCTGGCCCAGTGTGACTCTCTGCTTTCAGGGAAGTCAACCCCAAGACGGCGTGACACTGCCGTATCCAGGATGTGGAATAGTATCTGGGGAGCTGGGTGGGTGCCGTTGATGTGGAGCAAGACGCAGCAGCAGAAGAGGAGGTTATGGAAGAGGATGGAGTAGGACGAGTAGAGGAGGTGGCAGCAGGCCTGTATGCAAGTCATGGCGGTGTCACCAACTCCTCTGCAGAGCCACGCATTCCATGCTTGGCAGGCGTCAGCAGGTTTACCCAATGTGCAGTGTAGGTGATATACCTGCCCTGACCATGCTTTGCAGACTAGGTATCAGTGGTCAGGTGGACCCTTGCCCCAACACTGTGTGCCAGACATGCCATTACTTCCTTTTGCACAATCGAGTACAGGTTGGGGATTGCCTTTTGTGAAAAGAAATTTCGTCCGGGTACCTTCCACTGCGGTGTCCCAATAGTTACACATTTTTTGAACGCCTCAGACTCCACCAGCTTGTATGGTAAAAGCTGGCGGGCTAAGAGTTCAGACAAGCCAGCTGTCAGATGCCGGGCAAGGGGGTGACTTTGTGACATTGTCTTCTTATGCTCAAACATGCCCTTGACAGACACCTGACTGTGGGGAGATGAGCAGGAAAAGCTAGAGGCGAGAGACGGAATGGCGGATGGTTGAGAGGGGGCAAGTAGGACAGCAGTGGTTGACGTAGATGAAGATGCTGGACCAGGAGGAGGATGGCGGCTTTGAGTTTGTGTGCTGCTTGTACTCAGGTGTTGATCCCATTGGCGTTTGTGATGTGACATCATGTGCCTTCGCAAAGCAGTTGTACCTAGGTGGGTGTTGGACTTCCCACGACTCAGTTTCTTTTGGCACAGGTTGCAAATGGCATCACTGTTGTCACAGGCAGACATACAAAAAAAGTGCCACACTGCTGAGCTCTGCAGTGACAGCGTTCTGGTGGTGGCAACAGCATGCATTGATTGGCGTGCTGTCTGGCTGACCCCGGGTGCCGATGCATGCTGTCTGACTGTGCCACTAGCTCCTTGCGATGATCTCCCTCTGCTTCCAACTCGTCTCCTCCTCCTCTCTGTCTCCCCATCTGAACTTTCCCCCTGTTCTTCTTCTCTTCTAGCGGGCACCCACGTGACATCCACGGACGCATCGTCATCATCAGCACCCGCTTCACTTGTATCTGACAACTCAACAAAGGAAGCAGCAGCGGGTACATCATCATCATACCGTATGTACATGTGTTTAATGCTGCCTGACTGAGACATATCCCTGTTATCTACATCCTCTGGCAATAATGGTTGCGCATCACTCATTTCTTCAAACTGATGTGTAAATAACTCTTCTGACTGATCAATTGAAGCGGCAGTGGTACAAGTGTTGGTGGTGGCGGCAGGCGGGCGAGTGGTAACTTGAGAGGTGCCCGAAGCTAAGCTGGAGGATGGTGCGTCAATGTTCCGAGCAGAAGCTGTAGAAGATTGGGTGTCCTGTGTTAGCCAGTCAACTATGTCCTCAGAAGTTTTTGAGTTCTGGGTAACTGGCCTCTGAACACTGGGCATTATTGTAGGGCCAAAGGGAATCACAGCACCATGACCACGACGACTCCTGCGGATTGGCCTGCCTCTGTCTGTCATTTTTTTTTGCGATTAGTGGTACTATGTGTGCAAGCTACTGTGACAACAGATATGAGTGGCACTGTGCACTTGCAGAGGTTGGAAGAGTAGACTCTGTAGGCCTGACACACACGCTTGCAGACAAGTAACTGCTATTCAATGTATTACAGTCAACATTTTATTCTTTGTTTAAATGTGGACACCAGATATGAGTGGTGGCACTGACTGGGCAAGTGGGCACAGTATATGCTGTGAGACTAAGACACACACGCTGGCAGGCAGGCAGGCAAATTAAATTAGAAAAAAGTGTTGCTTTTTTTTAAATGTAGACTGCTGGTACACCACCAGATTGGATTGGTTGCACTGGGCACAGTATAAGTTGTGAGCCTGAGAGACACACACAGAATAGCGGTCAAGCAAATGAACTTAGATTTAACAAAATACAATTTGGGTTTTTTAAATGTTGACTGCTGGTACACCACCAGATTGGATTGATTGCACTGGGCACAGTATCAGTTGTGAGCCTGACACACACACTGGCTAGTAGGCCGGCAAATGAACTTAGATTAGAGAAAATAAAAGTTTGGGTTTTTAAAAGTAGACTGCTGGTACACCACCAGATTGTATTGGTTGCACTGGGCACAGTATCAGTTGTGAGCCTGAGAAACACACAGAATAGTGGTCAGGCAAATGAACTTAGATTTAACAAAATACAATTTTGTTTTTTTTAAATGTAGACTGCTGGTACACCACCAGATTGGATTTATTGCACTGGTCACAGTATAAGTTTTGAGCCTGACACACACACTGGCTAGTAGGCAGGCAAATTAACTTAGATAAGAGAAAATAAAAGTTTTGGTTTTTAAAAGTAGACTGCTGGTACACCACCTGACTGGATTGGTTGCACTGGGCACAGTATCAGTTGTGAGCCTGACACACACACTGGCTAGTAGGCAGGCAAATGAACTTAGATTAGAGAAAATAAAAGTTTTGGTTTTTAAAGTAGACTGCTGGTACACCACCAGATTGGATTGGTTGCACTGGGCAGAGTATCAGTTGTGAGCCTGAGAAACACACAGAATAGCAGTCAGGCAAATGAACTTAGATTTAACAAAATACAATTTTGTTTTATTTAAATGTAGACTGCTGGTACACCACCAGATTGGATTGATTGCACTGGTCACAGTATAAGTTGTGAGCCTGACACACACACTGGCTAGTAGGCAGGCAAATGAACTTAGATTAGAGAAAATACAAGTTTTGGTTTTTAAAAGTAGACTGCTGGTACACCACCAGATTGGATTGGTTGCACTGGGCACAGTATCAGTTGTGAGCCTGAGAAACACACAGAATAGCAGTCAGGCAAATGAACTTAGATTTAACAAAATACAATTTTGTTTTATTTAAATGTAGACTGCTGGTACACCACCTGATTAGATTGGTTGCACTGGGCACAGTATCAGTTGTGAGCCTGACACACACACTGGCTAGTAGGCAGGCAAATGAACTTAGATTAGACAAAATAAAAGTTTTGGTTTTTAAAAGTAGACTGCTGGTACACCACCAGATTGGATTTATTGCACTGGGCACAGTATCAGTTGTGAGCCTGAAACACACACAGACTAGCGGTCAGGCAAATGAACTTAGATTTAACAAAATACAATTTGGTTTTTTTTAAAGGTATACTGCTGGTACACCACCAGATTGGATTGGTTGCACTAGGCACAGTATCAGTTGTGAGCCTGAGACTCGCACAGACTAGCTGTCAGGCAAATGAACTTAGATTTAACAAAATACAATTTGGGTTTTTTTAAAGGTAGACTGCTGGTACACCACCTGATTGGATTAGTTGCACTGGGCACAGTATCAGTTGTGAGCCTGACACACACACTGGCTAGTAGGCAGGCAAATGAACTTAGATTAGAGAAAATAAAAGTCTTGGTTTTTAAAAGTAGACTGCTGGTACACCACCAGATTGGATTGATTGCACTGGGCACAGTATCAGTTGTGAGCCTGAGAAACACACAGAATAGCGGTCAGGAAAATAAAATTAGATTTAACAAAATACAATTTGTTTGTTTTTTAAAGTAGACTGCTGGTACACCACCTGATTGGATTGGTTGCACTGGGCACAGTATCAGTTGTGAGCCTGACACACACACTGTCTAGTAGGCCGGCAAATGAACTTAAATTAGAGAAAATAAAAGTTTTGGTTTTTAAAAGTAGCCTGTTGGTACACCACCAGATTGGATTGATTGCACTGGGCACAGTATCAGTTGTGAGTCTGAGAAACACACAGAATAGCGGTCAGGCAAATGAACTTAGATTTAACAAAATACAATTTAGTTTTTTTTAAATGTAGACTGCTGGTACACCACCAGATTGGATTGATTGCACTGGTCACAGTATAAGTTGTGAGCCTGACACACACACTGGCTAGTAGGCAGGCAAATGAACTTAGATTAGAGAAAATAAAAGTTTTGGTTTTTAAAAGTAGACTGCTGGTACACCACCAGATTGGATTGGTTGCCCTGGGCACAGTATCAGTTGTGAGTCTGAGAAACACACAGAATAGCGGTCAGGCAAATGAACTTAGATTTAACAAAATAAAATGTTGGGTTTTTTAAAAGTAGACTGCTGGTACACCACCTGATTGGATTGGTTGCACTGGGCACAGTATCAGTTGTGAGCCTGACACACACACTGGCTAGTAGGCAGGCAAATGAACTTAGATTAGAGAAAATAAAAGTCTTGGTTTTTAAAAGTAGACTGCTGGTACACCACCAGATTGGATTGATTGCACTGAGCACAGTATCTGTTGTGAGCCTGAGAAACACACAGAATAGCGGTCAGGCAAATGAACTTAGATTTAACAAAATACAATTTGTTTTTTTTTTTTAAGTAGACTGCTGGTACACCACCTGATTGTATTGGTTGCACTGGGCACAGTATCAGTTGTGAGCCTGACACACACACTGGCTAGTAGGCAGGCAAATGAACTTAGATTAGAGAAAATAAAAGTTTTGGTTTTTAAAAGTAGACTGCTGGTACACCACCAGATTGGATTGGTTGCCCTGGGCACAGTATCAGTTGTGAGTCTGAGAAACACACAGAATAGCGGTCAGGCAAATGAACTTAGATTTAACAAAATAAAATGTTGGGTTTTTTAAAAGTAGACTGCTGGTACACCACCTGATTGGATTGGTTGCACTGGGCACAGTATCAGTTGTGAGCCTGACACACACACTGGCTAGTAGGCAGGCAAATGAACTTAGATTAGAGAAAATAAAAGTCTTGGTTTTTAAAAGTAGACTGCTGGTACACCACCAGATTGGATTGATTGCACTGAGCACAGTATCTGTTGTGAGCCTGAGAAACACACAGAATAGCGGTCAGGCAAATGAACTTAGATTTAACAAAATACAATTTGTTTTTTTTTTTAAGTAGACTGCTGGTACACCACCTGATTGTATTGGTTGCACTGGGCACAGTATCAGTTGTGAGCCTGACACACACACTGGCTAGTAGGCCGGCAAATGAACTTAGATTAGAGAAAATAAAAGTATTGGTTTTTAAAAGTAGACTGCTGGTACACCACCAGATTAGATTGATTAAACTGGGCACAGTATCAGTTGTGAGCCTGAGAAACACACAGAATAGCGGTCAGGCAAATTAACTTAGATTTAACAAAATACAATTTTGGTTTTTTTTAAAGGTATACTGCTGGTACACCACCTGATTGTATTGGTTGCACTGGGCACAGTATCAGTTGTGAGCCTGACACACACACTAGCTAGTAGGCAGGCAAATGAACTTAGATTAGACAAAATAAAAGTTTTGTTTTTTTAAAGTAAACTGCTGGTACACCACCAGATTGGATTGGTTGCACTGGGCACAGTAGAAGTTGTGAGCCTGACACACACACTGGCTAGTAGACAGGCAAATGAACTTAGATTAGACAGAAAAAAACAAAAAAACAGACTGATGTTATAGTCCTAAAAAGGGCAGGGTATGATGCTGATTGGCTGGAATGTGTCTGCTGACTGTGAGGTGCAGGGTCAAAGTTTGTTTAATGATAAAGTATAGGGGGCGGATCGAACATTTCATATGTTCGCAGTTCGCCGCGAACGCGAACATGCTATGTTCGCCGGGAACAGTCCGCCGGCGAACTATTCGCGACATCTCTACACTTAACTATTCCCCTCCAGGCTCTCAAACTGTCAGATCATCCAATCAATTTAATAACAAAATATGAATTATACGATGCTTGGAGGGTTTTTCACCCAAAGGCTAAGTATTTCTCTTTTTTGTCACATAGACATCATACCTACACTAGGCTACACTATTTTTGTTCGATGTTAACTCCCCTTTATTAAGTGCAAAAAGTTGAAATAAAACCTCTGGTGCTATCTGTTCATGCCATGATTAAATTATTAATGAAATCTTCTCAGAGCTATCAAAGGATTAAAACATTAATTAAATTGAGAGAAGAAATTGTTAAATATTATGAACCCTACTCTGGTTTGAAACAGAAAACACTAGATGCGTTTCGGCCTCTCTGGGCCTTGTATTTTGTTTATTCAAATGACCCTTAGGGATTAGTCTCCCTAAGGTGATAGAGTACTCCAGACGTGGACCCCTTGCTCACTGTGCCCTAAGGAGATATCAGCTACACCTCACTGACAAGGCCCAATGAAGGCCGAAATGTATGTCTGGGATTTGCTGTTTCTCCTGTTCAGGGTAGAATTGCCTGGTATTTTGGGGCTGGACCACTCTCGTGAGTGAGACCAGACTGATATACTACAGGATATTTCTTCCTGTGAATGGCACAAGTGAGCTAAAAGAGGTTGCTCACAGAGTGGGTTATCGTGTGCATAGAACTAGCCTATTAAGGTTAGTTTGTTCTCTAATTGAGAACCTCTATTTTGGTATATTGTTTACATTTATCATGTCATGTCCAAGAAAAATGAAAAGACAAATACAGTGCCTTGCAAAAGTATAATTTGCCCCCCCCCCCCCCCCCCGCACCGACCCCCTGCCCGGCATTTTTTGTATTTTGTTGCCTTACAACCTGGAATTAACATGGATTGTTTTGAGGATTTGCATCATTTAATTTACATAAAAAGCCCACAACTTTGAAGAGGATTTTTTTATGTATATATTGTGAAGCATACAACAAATAGGACAAAATAACTGAAAAAGTAAATGTGCATAACTATTCACCCCCCTAAAGTCAATACTTTGTAGAGCCACCTTTGGCTGCAATCATAGCTCAAAGTCACTTTGGATTAGTCTCTATGAGCTTGCCACATCTTACCACTGGGATTTTTGCCTATTCCTCCTTGCAAAACTGCTCCAGCTCCTTCAAGTTGGATGGTTTATGCTTGTGAACAGCAATCTTTAAGTCTGACCACAGATTTTCTATTGGATTGAGGTCTGGGCTTTGACTAGGCCATTCCAACACATTTACATGTTTCCCCTTAAACTACTCAAGTGTTGCTTTAGCAGTGTGTTTGGGGTCATTGTCCTGCTGGAAGGTGAACCTCCATCCTAGCCTCAAATCACGCACAGAGTGGTACAGGTTTTGCTCAATAATATCCCTGTATTTAGCACCATCCATCTTTCCCTCAACTCTGACCAGTTTCCCAGTCCCAGCTGCTGAAAAACATCCCACAGCATGATGCTGCCACCACCACTGTGGGGATGGTGTTCTTTGGGTGATGTGATGTGTTGGGTTTGCGCCAGTTAAATTTTAATCTCAAAATTCAGGATACCTGGAGTCAGAACAAATATAGGTAATACAAAGGCTACCAAGTATGGGGTAAAAACAGGCCACAGCTCCTTTATTACTGAAATATAAATACTAAAACTTCAAATAACCAAGAGAGGTGCTTGCCACACATGAACTGATGGGGACCCCGGCCACTTTACTTATATCCATAACTAGTACTTCCACTTAACCGACCATATGTGGGCAAGCACCCCCCGCCACGAGAGCTTCATCCTAACAAGGAGCTCTCCATCCATACAGAGTGAGACGCCCTAATTAGGCACACTCAGAGGAACCCTATAACCTCCCGTTCCTAATAGGATACTGCGGCCTTACAAATGCCCTCCATAAGATCTAAATTAAAAATCCCCCCACCAAACTCATTCAAATGCTCCCCTTCATTTGTATACAAAACAGTGCCTTCGAGTCCCTCCAAGTCAGCATGCTTTATCTGGAAATCCCCCAACTTCCTGATATGGCTGGGGATGACTTTGTTGACTTGTTTATGGCACTTGTTAAGTATTGACCCCGATATCACTGAACGCCATCATATCCGACCAAAGAACTATCATGCTGGGAAATAAATGGTGCAATCTATCAATATCCCTTTTAATGACCAAAATCAACTCTTTTAAGGGCAAAGCTCCCAGAACATTATCCCCTGCGTAAATCACCAGTACGTCCGGAGGGGAAAACAAACGGTCATATTTCACTACTTCTTAAAGTACCGCATCCCATCTTAACCCTCTAACCCTGAACCATTTTACGCCCAACTCCCTATTATCAAAATTCAATTGCAGACCATTATCCTTTTCAGCAGCCATACGGTGGGCCTGATAGACATATGGATGGCCGATTATCAAAGTAGACACCGGCTTAGTCCCTAAAACAATACAAACAATTGAACCAATTAAAATGTATTACAATTATCTTCATCCATTCTTTTTATTTATTTTTTTTAAACAAATGCAGTAACATACATATTTATATATCAAGATTCTTTTGAACAACTATTGCTTCCATAAAAACCAACATGACCATTTGTTTTATATAACCCAACTGATCACCCCATAGATGTATTGACACTACTATAGGGAAAAGCTCCAGGAACGTCATGTTCCTATGCAACTCAGACTGAACCCAGTGTTTTGATGACACCATTGCCCCCTGAAGTATGCACCAAGCCCTTTGCCCCCGTCGCATCCGTGAACAAGTCCAACTCTGCACTGGTTATCTTTCCTGCCAGAAAAAAATATCTTACCATTGAACTGCACTAGGAATGTCTTCCAGACCTCAAGATCCTTTCTCATTGCCCTATTAATCCTAATAAGGTGATATGGTTTCTTAATGCCTGCCGTCCCCAACGACAAGTGTCTGTTAAAGATCCTACCCATAGGGATCACCCTACAGGATAATTTAAGCTTACCTAGTGTCGTGCATTTTCAGGGTAAAAAGAACACCACACTTATCTATTATTTACATTATATGGTTGTTCATGGCCACTTATTATTTATCATTGTAAACATATTCAAACACTTACAGTATGCCTCTTTTAACATGTAAGAGTTAAAAGATTTTCCTGTTAAATTGAAATATTTCTCTAAGTTGGTAAATGTATTTTTATCAAACTAAAACTTGGTTAGACCGAGTTGCATATTTTTCTCATGGGTAAGAAAGTCGAAATGAAACATTGTAAGGTCTCTAGTTAGTGTTTTTTGAGACGTACGCGTTTCTTCAATGTTCCATTGTTTCTACAAGTCAGCATTATCAAGAAGGTGAATAGATATGGCGCAATAGCAGTCTATTTACCAGAAATAATTTGGCACATAATTAAAACCAAGACATAACATATTTTTATGACCAGAGCACTCCCAAGTGGCTGGCGACTGATACACACAAAATATTTTATAAAAACATTTTAATTATGTATATACGTTGAAAAAAACACAAGCCATTATGATTGGTGAAAATACAACCTGCGACAAGGGAAAAGAGGGGGTTTATGGAGGAGAAGGGAAGAAGGCGAGGCTGCTGGTGGGTCTGTGACTCTTGGTGGTGGTCTGTCTTTAACTTCCTGACATAAACTTCTGACCTTTAATCTTTCCTCTGTGAGTTTCCAATATACCTATTTATACTTCCAAAGGATTAACATTAAACGAGTGGAGGAGCAATCCTATTCAGCAAGGGTCCCCATTCTGCTAACCTCATTCTGGGTAAAGTATAGCCAAGGCTCTATTATCTTCATTATTATAATAGAATTGAGATAGTCCTCTTACGGTCTTTATGCTATAATTGGCAAGCTGGTTACAACCTGAAATAGGATTTTGTGGGTCATGGGCTGGACATGACCCCCAAACCATTCTGCCATATTAGTGGTTATAGCATATTTGCCATAAACTGCGTTCATAGAGACATATACTCTGGTTACCATATAAAATACTTTGCTGGTTATTTTGCTATGTGCTGTTTTCACAGAACAATATGCAGAACTGCTGGATATTAATACCAAATATATTGTAGACATCTGATTGTTTATCTTTTCTATATAGCACTAACCAGATATAAAACGTATTATATATATATAAACTAATTGTTGTCCTTTTATCCAAAGCATTGTGTTCATTGATTTTATGCTTTAACTATGTGACTATCTTGCTTTTTTGCAACTTAAGTAGTTTTCTGCCAAAGCCGTCCGTTTTGGGACGTTCGTTGTTGATAACTTGCTTTATCTCTGGACTCCAAATATGCCTTAATAAGATTTATATATTCTGTTTATTAAATTGCTATCTTGTCATAACTGAATCTAGAACATTGCAAATTGTGTTGTTATCACTTTAATGATTTTGTATATGATTCATTGATTTTCTATTGTAATCTATCTAAATATCAAAGCTTACAGATTTACTTTCATGCTGTTGTTTACTCCTGATGTTTACTATTACCCCAAAAAATGCTATTCTGCAACAAAGTGTATACTCGTCCATAAATTGATCATTGAACTCAATAAAATGTAATAAATCAATACATTGTAATATTTGTGCCAAATCAAATTGCTTGAAACTAGCAAGGATTGCAGTGCCCTGAGTGTAGCCTTTTTTCCCTTCATAAATTCCTCAATACAAGAGCTTAGGTCCCCCACCTTATCCATGGGTAGTGAACTTTTAAAGCCCACAGAATCTTTCTCAATATCCCAAAATTAAGGCTTGTCGCGGGACCCTCTGATTTATCCGCTGCTAATGGAATACCAAAATCTTGCGATACTTTCATAAAACAATCCAAAATGTACCTGGCTTGCGCAGACAATGAACCCACTATCAAGAAATCATCCAGGTAGTGAGTAATCATTCTACAACACGATACCTGATCGACCACCCAATGCACAAAAGTACTAAAAGTCTCAAAGTAAGTGCAAGATATTGAGCAGCCCATTGATAAGCAAAGATCAACGTAGCACCCATCATTAAAGCAGCAGCCTAACATATACTGTGAATCCGGATGGACCGGCAAGAGCCTAAATGGCAATTCAACATCGAAATTAGCGAACCAAGCTGCACTCCCCACCTTGTGAACAAGGCTAATGGCCTGATCAAAAGAAGCGTAATGTACGGCTACCAATTTTTTATCTATGCCATCATTAACCGATCCCCCTTTTGGGTATGACAGGTGGTGTATTCATCTAAAATGTTCAGCCTCCTTCTTTGGCACTATACCTAAGGGGAAACCAGCATGTCTGGAAACGGAAGTTGAGGGAAAGGGCTCGCCATTCTCCCCAGGTAAACCTCCTTTTTTAATTTTGCTGCAATGATGGAGGGATTCTGTTATGCAAATAGCAACTTTTTTGAAAATTTGCACGCAACCCAACTAGGGGAACTGGGGATATGGAATCCAAACTTAAAACCTTTGAATAACAGAACTGCTTTCTTAGCGCAACCCTGCTTCCTAGCGTACTGTCCTAGCCACGAAAGCACCCCCTTTAACCATTTGCTGTCTTTTGCAGCCGTCTCTATGGCTGATCTAAGCTTACGGAAGCATTTGTACAGAGGGTGCATTTCTCCACACTCTAAGCACTCATGCTTAAATCTGCAAGTTGCCCCCCATTTCCATACACTCTTGTATTGGTAGAAATACTCTTCTTGTTTTCGATGGGAAGAGACCCGGACCTACTATTTGTGAATTAGCCAGGAAAGGAATTACCCAACCGAAGGGGAGTCACGATTTTCATCCCTTTCCCCATGTCCCACTCAACCCACCTCATATCCTGGTTCACTGATAGCCTTTGCCAAAAGTGCTTGTCATATGACCACCACGCTATACCGCCATATGTTCTATGTATGCTCTCAATCTCGTTGAGGTAGCAGAACAGGGGGGGGGGGATGCTCAGGAAAATGCTCGCCAATTTTACTGGCCATAATCACAAAAGCCTGCAACCAGTTAGAGAATGTTTTTGGGATTGTTCTGTACCTGTGCTTCCTTTCCTCCTCTTCTTTCTTAGTCTCCTAGTCTCTTGTGAACCTCAAAATAACTATCTAACGGTAGGAGGAAGAACAATTCTATACATTCTTTCCTCCATTTTTTTTCTTTTACCTCTACTAGTACATGTAACCCAAGAAGGCCTAACTGGCATAGTGCTGGTCTATCCCTAGATGTGTCGGCCACAATTAGCACGTCCTCCTTCTTGTTCCTACCCACTCTCTGCCCCTCGCCACTTTTCTGACCTGCCTTGGCACTTAGTTCCCCCTCCGCCTGAGCCTCTAGCGAGGGAAGGCTACTATTCAGCACTAGCACAGGAATCCTATTGACAGACCTAGCTGGGAACCACGCTGACAATATATTGTGGCCTGGCCTTGCCATGTTGTGCTGTAGACTCTGTAGCAGTTCGTGCAACTTGCCTAACACTGCATGCATTCCTTGCCTATCCAAAGACTCACCTGCCACTGGGCCCAGTTGCCACCTTGTGTTAGCCCCACCAGTCTCCTCCCCAGTCTTGCCTGTATGCGGGCCATCCCCCCCCCCCCCCCCGTCTCACTAATGTCTCGGACACACCCTCGTTTTTTTGAGTGTATTGGACCACATGACCTTACCCCCTCTCCGTGAGGGGGATGCTGTCCTCCTGATAGGAACCCTACCTCCATACCATGGTCTGAAAGAGAGTCCACATATAAATCCCCAGCAATGACATCCTCCCACACTGAGGTATCTCCTCTCCCAAGCAATCTGACGGCCCCTCCTCAGGATCAGAAAGGGATATTGGTGAAATCTGCTTCACTCTACTGTTGCTGTGCCCCCTTTCCTACCCAAAGCTAAGCCTATCCTGGTCTCCCTGCATCCCCATAGGCGGAAGCATCGATGAGTGTGCTGCTATTACCCGACCCGGGGCAAAAGCCAGAGCTCAGCCTGCCCCTCCTGTACCCTCCCCCTAGCAATACCCCTTCCCATATCATCCCCTTCTTCCCCTTCTTCCCCAGGCCCCCATCCCCACCCCAAGTATGGGACCTCATACCACCACCCTACCCCTCTTCCTGCAAAGCCCACCAATGCTCATACTAAGGGGTTGAGACCCTACTAAGATGCCTCCAGCCCCCCACTCCTCTTAACACCCCTCCCCCTGCCATTTTGCTGCCTACCGCAGCCACCATTTTGGAAACCCCATTGCTGGCTGCGATGCGCCTACCACGCACCTGGGCCTCGGGCCTCATTCTGGCCATACAAAGGTCGGATCTGATGGCGCAGCAGGCCACGAAAGCCTTCTCTGGCCTAGCACTGGGGGAGTCCCTGGCACCTATGAGGGGGATGGAGAAGATGGAGCAGGGGACCCGGCCCTACCAGCTGGATAGGACGCCTGGGTAAGTGAGGGTGAAGGGAGGGAAGGGCACACCCTAGCTGAAGGAGAGGGAGATTGAGGGCCACCAGAACTGCTCACCGAACAATGCCTAAGGGTGGAAGGAGATGAACCCCTAAGGGGGGGGGGGGTTATGTGCTTAACCGAGAGCCTGCTGGCCCTTGAAGGCCTATTGGGCTGCCTAAGAAACGCCTCAAATCTCCTGGTAGGCCTAGTGGCCATAATGGGGTGGTAGGAGTGAAATCACCCCTCTGAGGCCTATCCTCCTGGGAATTACCGGCCCTACCAGAACTAACTAGCCCAGGTTCAATTGCAGGCAATATTGACTTAAGCCACCCTGGTCTCTGCAGCCTAGCCTCTCTCCCAACCTGCTCAATAAGGCTATCCACAATTGGGGAAGCCATCACACCTAACCATTTGGGCCTAGATGACCTGGGCTGCCAGATCAGTTTTGCAGTGCCTTACAGATACCTGCTTCAAAGAGACAGCCCACCAGGAAGGGAGGAGTATATATACCAACTCCGCCCCCCAAAAAACAACCCCATTAACCTTTCCTTAACCAAATTTTAGTATCCCTATTCCTAGCCCAGTCAACTGCCCACTCTCTTCAACTTTGTTCAACTGTGGACTTTCTATCGTGAAAATATAACACAATGCTACCATTCTTTTGCATTTGATAAAATGGATAGACATAAAATATTCGTCAATGGTTATAAATTGAAAGATCTTGTGTTCAAGATGGAAAATTCAATTTTCTGTTACTTGGAGATTACCCTGGCAAGTCAAAAGTTCTAGTAAATCTAGAGATAATCAAATCGCGCTTAAGATTTTGGAGAAAGTTCTGTTCCACTATGACCTAGTTCCATTTCCAAGCCTAATAATTCCTATTGATATGATTAAAGGATAATTAAAATTGTCTTTCCTTTCAGATTGGTCAAATAGAGGCATTAATGTATTGACTTTTGTCAATGATACATTAGCTACAATGGAGCAACGCATAGAACAATACAGCCTTCCAAAAATGTCCTGGATTAACTATTTTACGTTTAAATCTGCCTGGGAAAATTCTAAATTGTATATCAAAACTTTAAGACCATTAACTGATTTTGAGAAACTAATCATGAATGAAAATAATGCTCATTTCATATCTAAATGTCTCAAATGTATAACTGATATGCTAAATTTTAACGAAACCATTAAAGGGATATGTAAATTTCCTGGATTATAAATGCATCTGAGAGGAGAATTAATTGTATACAAAAAAAATGTTTGTATGAAAAAATACCAAAATAAACAATTAAACACTTACCTTGAAGTTAGCAAAAACTATTGTAATTTCTGACAATTTAAAATTAAGGTTAACACCCCCTCCATAATTTGTTTTTGGCCAATCTGGTTAGATGAAAGATTTGAGACATAGCACTATGTTAGTTGCTATGGCAACACCACATAGCATATACAGGAAGCAGGGATGAGTCAAATCCCAGCAGTGACTGGGAGGCTGACATCACTGCTCTACTATTGGCTGGGCAAGCAAGATCAGGTAAATAGTGGCTTAATATTGCTACCCGGGTGCTGCATGCTAATTGGGTGGGGATCAGGAAGTTGTGTAGACACCCCCTGGGGGTGTCAACACAATAATTAGAGCGATTTTTAGATATTTATAAAAAATAAAATGTTGATGTGCTGTATACATATAGGCTGCTTTTTGTGCAGAAATGTATTAATCCAGCAAACTTAGATATCCCTTTAAAATGATTAGCTGGGAAAGAGACATGCAAAAATCATGGCCAAAATACAGGGAGTGCAGAATTATTAGGCAAATTAGTATTTTGACCACATCATCCTCTTTATGCATGTTGTCTTACTCCAAGCTGTATAGGCTCGAAAGCCTACTACCAATTAAGCATATTAGGTGATGTGCATCTCTGTAATGAGAAGGGGTGTGGTCTAATGACATCATCACCCTATATCAGGTGTGCATAATTATTAGGCAACTTCCTTTCCTTTGGCAAAATGGGTCAAAAGAAGGACTTGACAGGCTCAGAAAAGTCAAAAATAGTGAGATATCTTGCAGAGGGATGCAGCACTCTTAAAATTGCAAAGCTTCTGAAGCGTGATCATCGAACAATCAAGTGTTTCATTCAAACTAGTCAACAGGGTTGCAAGAAGCGTGTGGAAAAACCAAGGCGCAAAATAACTGCCCATGAACTGAGAAAAGTCAAGCGTGCAGCTGCCACGATGCCACTTGCCACCAGTTTGGCCATATTTCAGAGCTGCAACATCACTGGAGTGCCCAAAAGCACAAGGTGTGCAATACTCAGAGACATGGCCAAGGTAAGAAAGGCTGAAAGACGACCACCACTGAACAAGACACACAAGCTGAAACGTCAAGACTGGGCCAAGAAATATCTCAAGACTGATTTTTCTAAGGTTTTATGGACTGATGAAATGAGAGTGAGTCTTGATGGGCCAGATGGATGGGCCCGTGGCTGGATTGGTAAAGGGCAGAGAGCTCCAGTCCGACTCAGACGCCAGCAAGGTGGAGGTGGAGTACTGGTTTGGGCTGGTATCATCAAAGATGAGCTTGTGGGGCCTTTTCGGGTTGAGGATGGAGTCAAGCTCAACTCTCAGTCCTACTGCCAGTTCCTGGAAGACACCTTCTTCAAGCAGTGGTACAGGAAGAAGTCTGCATCCTTCAAGAAAAACATGATTTTCATGCAGGAGAATGCTCCATCACACGCGTCCAAGTACTCCACAGCGTGGCTGGCAAGAAAGGGTTTAAAAGAAGAAAATCTAATGACATGGCCTCCTTGTTCATCTGATCTGAACCCCATTGAGAACCTGTGGTCCATCATCAAATGTGAGATTTACAAGGAGGGAAAACAGTACACCTCTCTGAACAGTGTCTGGGAGGCTGTGGTTGCTGCTGCACGCAATGTTGATGGTGAACAGATCAAAACACTGACAGAATCCATGGATGGCAGGCTTTTGAGTGTCCTTGCAAAGAAAGGTGGCTATATTGGTCACTGATTTGTTTTTGTTTTGTTTTTGAATGTCAGAAATGTATATTTGTGAATGTTGAGATGTTATATTGGTTTCACTGGTAAAAATAAATAATTGAAATGGGTATATATTTGTTTTTTGTTAAGTTGCCTAATAATTCTGCACAGTAATAGTCACCTGCACACACAGATATCCCCCTAAAATAGCTAAAACTAAAAACAAACTAAAAACCACTTCCAAAAATATTCAGCTTTGATATTAATGAGTTTTTGAAGTTCATTGAGAACATGGTTGTTTTTCAATAATAAAATTAATCCTCAAAAATACAACTTGCCTAATAATTCTGCACTCCCTGTATAGCTGGTATAAAGCACTCAACATCACAAAATGATTTATTAAAAACTCCTCATTTAGAGAAGTATTCTTCAAGATTTTGAATAAATGTTACTATGTACCAACAAACATTTCTCAAATTTCTTGCAATGATAAAATAAAATTCTGCTGGTGAAATTGTGGCCAAACAGGCTCTCAATATCATGTTTGGTTTGAGTGCCCTTTGATTCAACGAATTTTGGAAAGGTTGTTTGGCGTATATAGAATTTTTGCTAGGTATCAAATTACTTGTCACTCCTGAATAAATCTTGTTTCATTTATTTCCGGATGATTTATCCTTGGACATTAAGGCCTGTCTTTTGCAAATAGTTAAGACCGCAAAATGGATTAAACTGGAAGCTATAATCAACAGAAACTGTGCTCTAGAATGTGATTTTCAAGAGCTTGGAGTAATTAAACTCCACATATCAAAATGGAAAATATGGGACTATGTAATTTAGCCTATAGGACTGGTCCTGACTCAGTTATCCTATATTTAATCTTTACATGAATCTGCCTAAAATCTGCCTATCATAGATAAAATTAACAGAAAGCAGTTTATTATGACACTGATGTGGGGAGACACTGACTGACTGCAGGCCAGAGTACTAAAAGTGACCCACTGGACATCTCTTTAGCTACCCAGCTTTTGAAGTGTGACCCGGACCTCCTCAACATCAACCTGGGATTCCTTTTAATCCCACCCTAAAGCCAAATCCCATAAATAAAAAAACACAAGGTACTTGTTCTGGTTGAAATAGGCCACATCTTCTTTATTGAGTTATGATCATATAAACAAATAAAAAAACGTAGTGCTTGCCCATACCATGGTAAACCCGTCCCCTTTCCGACTGTGTCCCTAGATGCTAACTCCCATGATCAATGAAAGGGGCAAGCACTACCACCACAAGTGCACTTCTAAGTGTGGTCTGCCAAAGTAGCCATGTGGTAAGCACTACCGCCCCCACCAATGCTGTGACAAAAGAACTTAACTTGACTGTAACGGCTACCCTAGTTGGTGAGGGGTACCTGCCGTTGGAGACGTCCTTTTCTGAAGCAAGGTGCTGTGCAGTAATGAAATGTTTATTCCCATCCACGATATCCCATTGTATAATCCAGGAGTGCTGTAAAATGTGGCAGAGTAACGGTACCATAAATCCCCCCCCAAGAACGAGACAAGGCTACGTTTTGAAGGGTCAAAGAACTCTCCTTTATTAAAACAAAAACAAATTTTTAAACACTTCACATACACAGTAGGGCCAGTGACTACCTTTGGTCAACCCCTAATTACCTCTGGCCAATCAGACAGGGTTAATGCGTGGGAGCCAGGAGTCCCCTCCCCCAGGAGCTGCCCACTAGGCGTGGCTAACTGCTCATTCTCCCTCTGACGGTGGAGAGAGTAACATCTCTAAGCTCACTTATTCCCCTGCTGGGAGTATGGGGAAACCCCAGGTCATCTCATTATTCAAGAGTCCCTACCCCCATTGTTCATGGTGCCATCTTGTCTGCTAAAACCCTTTTGTTCTGCTATCTCTTGTGTGGTTTAGCAAATATTATTAAGAGGCAGATGGGCAACTCCTGACCAAGTGTATGAGACCAAAGATATTTGACTGCATACCACACAATACAATATTTTTACAGATATAATAAAAACATTTTATAACCCAGAACATATCTGCAGATAGCTTAAGTCTGAGCACACATTATTACTGAATGGCGCTCAGACCACATACATACAGTATAACAGTAGGATCATATTTTAACCAAGAATTACATAAAACAGGGTAAAACAGTGATGGGTTCCGTTACATTGACCATTTTTGGTTCCACCATTCTAACACTAAGGTTAGGGAGTGAGGGACAACTCTTCTGACTTGTGCTCCCACCCCTTGAGCACTCCCTTATATAAACTAACTGAGCCCCTCCCTAGCAACCAATAACTTTAAACAATGCATCCTATGTTCCTCCCTAGGGTCAAAGCCCAATCTCCTTCCACTTTGCTCTGCCCTGGACCCTCCCAATGTCAACCTGGGACTCCTTTTACTCCCATCCTAAACCAAATCCCATAAATAAAAAAATCAAGATATTTGTTATGGTTAAAATATCAGGCCACAGCTTCTTTATTGAGTTATGCAAACATAAAAAGTGCTTGCCTATACCAAGGTAATCACATCTCTTCTCACAGGACCCCATGCCCCTAGAGGCTAACTCCCGTTATCAAAGAAAGGGACAAGCACTAACACCACAATCGCACTTCTAAGTGCTCTCTGCCAAAGTAGCCATGCCCTGTGCTATACCCTCCTTTAAGGAAAAATGTAACAAATGTAAGCAAATCTCATTGAGATGGATCCTGTCCTTCCAAAAATAAGTGCTAGAACAAGTTGGTTCAAAGTCTGAATTCCTAATTGGGAATCCTGCTTTCTGCCTCATATAACTAGTCATTGACCTGTTTATTTTTTTCCTGAACCTTTTCATAATTTTTATATCAATTTCAGTATTCTATTTAAGGATTGGAACTATCTCCGATCAGATGATAACTAACTTTGGAAAAAAAGTGTTAATAATCTCTGATGGTCCTGTTTCATGGCTCCAATTAACCCCTTTAGTGATGTGAAACTAAGGTCACCCCCCCCCCCCCCCCCGATATATCAAGAGTAAATCAGGTTATGTGAACAAACATGAGTAACCCACTGCATGCCTACGACTCTCAGCCAACAAAGTGAAACCTGGTGGGTTGAAAGCCCAATCGCCGCCGTCATCCTTAATACCAGTGCCTCTCCTTGCCCTGTATATGTAGCTCCAAAGAAAGCTAGAGAAAAAGCCGTTTGAAATAGAGTGACCTCACAAGAAGAGTCGCATATCCGGGTCTACTCATTGCACAATTCTTTCAAAACTGCCAATGATATGGGCCTTCTTATATCTCTACTACTTCATCCTTTCTTCAGACCTTTCAGAGGTTGCCTAATAATAAAGTATTTTGTATAATCCTGTTTTCCCTGCAAATTGTTTCTTGGATTATAAATGCATCTGTTAGAGGAGAATCAGTAGTGTCTAAAAAAAAATTAGCATGAAAAAATTCCAAAATAAACATTAACAAACTCACCCTGATTTTTACTAAATCACTTGAGTTTGTAAGCAGTAGGTTTTTAGAGTTGACACCCCATGAAATCTCTGCTAACATTAGAATAAAATTCATAATTAGTTTTGGACAATCACAGGCAACTAATACATTTGTATCCATCTGTAAAGCCAGTATGTGCGTCAAAGTATAATGGGATGTGTAGTCCTGTTTTCACATGGGAACAGGAAGTAAGGAGAGTAAGACACTGCTGTGTAGATACCTACCTTTTGCTGCTGCTGCTGCTGCTTTGAAGGTTAGTAAAGAGTTAAAATTCATACCCAACTGTAGTGTTTCTATTGGGAAGTTCACTGTGCCTATGCAGGCAGATCTGGGGTGTGGAAAACAAGTTTTATTTTTAAACTAGCGACTTGCCCATCAAAAATGACAGCAATAAAATTTGAAGGCTAGCAATGCTGTTTGCCACACAATACGAGGTTCTCCCCACCCCCTCTAACTTGCGGGCCTGACCATAAGCACCTTCGGCGATCATCGTGGGTGTCAAAATTAGCGCCTTCGGCACTCATTGCGTGCCTCTCCCCCCCTCTACTTTATTGGCCTCGCAATGAGCGCCATCGGCGTTCATTACGCGCCCTGCAATGAGCGGCTTAGTCGCTCATTGCAGGCCTCAGCCAACTTGCAACTTTCGTGACCCGCAATAGGCGCCTTCAGCACTCATTGCAAGCCTCCCCCCTCTACTTTAAGGGACTTGCAATGAGCAACAAAGCTTCGCCACTCATTGCACACTCTTTGGCGCTCACTGAGAGCCTCTCCCCACTCTCTCCTTCCCATGTGGCTTTGCCCTCTCTCCCTCCCCCAGGGTTTTTTCCCCTTATCTCCCTCCCCTGTGTCTCTCCCCTCCCGTCTCGCCCTTGTGTCTCATCCACCCCACTACCTCCCCTCTGTCTCCCCCCCCCACTCCCTTCCCTGTGTCTCTTTCCACCCCATTCCCTCCCCTGTTAAGGCTTTACGCCACAATTTTTTTCCTCCCTTAGCGATTTTCAGACCTCTTGAAAACGCCTATTAAATATCAAATTAGCTTGCAACCTCACTTACAGGCTCCCTGCCTCTCTCCCTGTGCTGTGTGTGGTTGTAAGTTCATTTTTTATTAACTGGTGTCTTTTGGCAGTCTTCCATTGGCTTCGCAGTTACAGGCTTGAAAAAAATGGTGACCGTCAAATCCGTAATTTTTTTAAAGCCTGTAACTCGTCAGCCGGTTGGAGCCTCTCCCAGCCCCCTCATGCCAGTCACATACGGGCCTCACAATGAGTGCCTTCGGCGCTCATCACAAGGCCAACAATGGGTGCTGTAACTTTGGGGGGTCGCAATGAGCTCCTTAGATGCTAATTGCACAAGGGCAAGCCCGTAATTCTTAACATTGCGTGACCAACATTCGAAAGTACGACAACTATATATGTGATAAAATAAGTTTGTGTATGTATAGAATTAGTCAATGTATTGTGTGCTTCTGATATAAGCAGCATGTGTTAGATTAGAAAAAGGTAAAAACAGGGAACCTTAGATATACCTTTAATGAGCATTCCTAAATCTTTGCATCCAGCAGCCAAAGATGTTGTGGGAAGGGAATCTCTTGTTGTCTCACGTGTGGTGAAGCATGACAGAAACGGTCCCACTGAGAAAGAGAAAGGGCATCCTCAATCACATTCTGAGAAACTGATGCCTATACCTGACACTACAACCAGGTTATCACACTGAAATAACACCTGCTGATCCTGAAGCTGATCCCCCCATGTTATCAAAACCACAATGATTCGAAAAAGCTCTAAGAAAGCTACGTTTTTATCAAAGATCCAAACTCCTCCACTCAGAAGGCCATCTCTTGGCACACCATTGATCCCTGAAGTACGCCCCAAAGCCAACACTCCCTGCCGCATCGGTAAAGAGTTATAAATTACTGTTGCAAGCCAGGGAGCTAGAATACGACCATGAAAGTTATCAAAAAAATCTCAGCATACCCTAAGGTTCTCCTTCATGTGAGCCGAGACCCTAATAAAATGATGGGGGAGCTTCACGCCCGGCTTTGCTAATGAGAGGCGTCTTGCAAAAATCCTACCGATGGGGATGATCCTACAAGCAAAGTACAATTTACCGAGCAGTGACTGCCAGTCTGTGAGAGTGATCTTTTTCGTTAACGACTCTGAGGTCCCTCAGCTTATATTCTGGGAAGCGACATTAAAACTTCAAGGAATCAATGGTGATCCCTAAGAAATTGAGCAATGTGCAGGGTCTTTCAGACTTTTTCGATGCTATGGAGATTACTGAATACATCTGCAACACTCAGGAAAGAATTAAGCAATTTACTGCAAGCCAGTGAACTTGCAGTGCAGACAAAAAGAAATCCATCCAGATAATGAAATGATGTTTTGATCTCTGAACTGGTTTCAACCACCTATTGTATGAATCAGTTAAAAGTAAACACAGGAAATAGAATAGCCCATTGGTAAGCAGAGGACCACAAAGTATTCCTGTTGAAAACGGCATCCCAGAAGATGGTGATACGCTGGGCTAACCGTAAGAAGCCGGAATGTGGAATCAATCTTGATCTTCTCTAGCAAGACCCCCTACAGCTCTACAAACTAAATTTACTGTAGATAAGAGTTTTATCAAATGATGTGTAATTGATTGAAGACAGTTCTTTATACAATCTTGTCATTGGCTGAACTTTGGGTAGGATAGATGGTGAATAAACAAAAACAGGTAAGTCAGAGGCGCTCATCAGAGAACAAACAAACCTTAATAGATTAGTTCTATGACCGTGATAAGCCACTCTGAGAGCAACCTCTTTTAGCTCACTTGTGCCCTTCATAGGGAGAAATATCCTGTAGTATATCAGTCTGGTCCCACTCAGAAGAGTGACCCAGCCACGAAATACCAGGCAATTCTACCCTGAAGAGGAGAAACAGCAAACCCCAGACGCGTTTCGGCCTTTATGGGCCTCGTCAGTGAGGTGCAGCTGAACTCCCTAAGGCACAGTGAGCAAGGAATCCGCGTCTGGAGTCCCCTATTACCCTTAGGGAGACTAAATCCCAAGGGTAATTTGCATGAACAAAAACAGGTAAGTCAGAGGCGCTCATCAGAGAACAAACCAACCTTAATAGATTAGTTCTATGACCATGATAAGCCACTCTGAGAGCAACCTCTTTTAGCTCACTTGTGCCCTTCACAGGGAGAAATATCCTGTAGTATATCAGTCTGGTCCCACTCAAAAAAATTGAGCCAGCCCCGAAATACCAGACAATTCTCACTGACGAGGCCCATAAAAGCCAAAACGCATCTGGGGTTTGCTGTTTCTCCTGTTCAGGGTAGAATTGCCTGGTATTTCGGGGCTGGCTCACTCTTTTGAGTGGGACCAGACTAATATACTACAGGATATTTCTCCCTGTGAGAGTGGCTTATCATGGCTATAGAACTAACCTATTAAGGTTGGTTCGTTCTCTGATGAGCACCTCTGACTTTGTTGTTCTGTATATGCAAATTACCTTTAGGGTTTAGTCTCCCTCAGGGTAATAGGGGACTCCAGACGTGGACCCCTTGCTCACTGCACCTTAGGGAGTTCAGCTGCACCTCACTGACGAGGCCCATAAAGGCCGAAACGTGTCTGTGATTTGCTGTTTCTCCTGTTCAGGGTAGAATTGCCTGGTATTTCGGGGCTGGCTCACTCTTTTGAGTGGGACCAGACTAATATACTACAGGATATTTCTCCCTGTGAAGGGCGCAAGTGAGCTAAAAGAGGTTGCTCTCAGAGTGGCTTATCATGGCTATAGAACTAACCTATTAAGGTTGGTTCGTTCTCTGATGAGCACCTCTGACTTTGTTGTTCTGTATATGCAAATTACCTTTAGGGTTTAGTCTCCCTAAGGGTAATAGGGGACTCCAGACATGGACCCCTTGCTCACTGCGCCTTAGGGAGTTCAGCTGCACCTCACTGACGAGGCCCATAAAGGCCAAAATGCGTCTGGGGTTGGCTGTTTCTCCTGTTCAGGGTCTGTGGGCCTCAGTCTCTTCTCTCACTCTCTCTGGATCTACAATCAAACACACTGTCTGAACCTGTGCTAAAGTCTCTCCACTATCTGTGGGCCTCAGTCTCTTCTCTCACTCTCTCTGGATCTACAATCAAACACACTGTCTGAACCTGTGCTAAAGTATCTCCACTATCTGTGGGCCTCAGTCTCTTCTCTCACTCTCTCTGGATCTACAATCAAACACACTGTCTGAACCTGTGCTAAAGTCTCTCCACTATCTGTGGGCCTCAGTCTCTTCTCTCACTCTCTCTGGATCTACAATCAAACACACTGTCTGAACCTGTGCTAAAGGTATCTAAAGACACTTTGGAGCCTTTTCAACTTGTACTATATGTAATATTATCAATATTTGTATGAATGTTTCTGTGATATAATATTTGATGAGATAGAAACTTTTACTAAGCAAATCCATACCTTTGCATTTGTCTGAAACCCCCCTTACCTTGCCTGCTTCCCCACCCCCAAAGCCTGGTTTTATTGCTTCTTATCTCTGAAATAACATTTGTCCATCCTTCTCACATTCTGTTGCAGTCTCTCCACTATTTGTGGGCCTCAGTCTCTTCTCTCACTCTCTCTGGATCTACAATCAAACACACTGTCTGAACCTGTGCTAAAGGTATCTAAAGACACTTTGGAGCCATTTCAACTTGTACTATATGTAATATTATCAATATTTGTATGAATGTTTCTGTGATATAATATTTGATGAGATAGAAAGTTTTACTAAGCAAATCCATACCTTTGCATTTGTCTGAAACCCCCCTTACCTTGCCTGCTCCCCCACCCCCAAAGCCTGGTTTTATTGCTTCTTATCTCTGAAATAACATTTGTCCATCCTTCTCACATTCTGTTGCAGTCTCTCCACTATCTGTGGGCCTCAGTCTCTTCTCTCACTCTCTCTGGATCTACAATCAAACACACTGTCTGAACCTGTGCTAAAGGTATCTAAAGACACTTTGGAGCCATTTCAACTTGTACTATATGTAATATTATTAATATTTGTATGAATGTTTCTGTGATATAATATTTGATGAGATAGAAACTTTTACTAAGCAAATCCATACCTTTGCATTTGTCTGAACCCCCCCCCCCCCTTACCTTGCCTGCTCCCCTACCCCCAAAGCCTGGTTTTATTGCTTCTTATCTCTGAAATAACATTTGTCCATCCTTCTCACATTCTGTTGCAGTCTCTCCACTATCTGTGGGCCTCAGTCTCTTCTCTCACTCTCTCTGGATCTACAATCAAACACACTGTCTGAACCTGTGCTAAAGGTATCTAAAGACACTTTGGAGCCATTTCAACTTGCACTATATGTAATATTATCAATATTTGTATGAATGTTTCTGTGATATAATATTTGATGAGATAGAAAGTTTTACTAAGCAAATCCATACCTTTGCATTTGTCTGAAACCCCCCTTACCTTGCCTGCTCCCCCACCCCCAAAGCCTGGTTTTATTGCTTCTTATCTCTGAAATAACATTTGTCCATCCTTCTCACATTCTGTTGCAGTCTCTCCACTATCTGTGGGCCTCAGTCTCTTCTCTCACTCTCTCTGGATCTACAATCACTTCCCTCCCCCACCCGCCCCTTGTTTCTCTTGATTTATTGAGTCACTCAAATTTCCTACAGCTGATCAATTAGCAACATCTGCTAACTATACCTAATTAATCTTTTACACAATGTTTCTTCATGCCTTTTCCTTCCTCATTACATCCTGTTTTTTCCTCAAGCTTCTCTTCTCAACTTTGCCACATCATGTCTCCAACCTAACCATCTCACCTTACATGCTTTCCTCTACTCTTTTATGCTCCCATGAGCTACTCTTATTCCTCCATCCACCATCTCCTACCCCTTCTAAAGCTCATAAGCAGAAACACTTCTGCAAGTCCAAATCCCACTTCCTCTCCCTCTCTCTCTTTCTTCTGCTGGCTTCTTGGGACATACCTCCTAACACAGGCCCCTCACCTCCCACTTGCAGATTATACTATCTGACCACTAGGGGCAGATAACATATTACATACTAGGATCACTTACCAAATTACTTTCTCAGTTGCTTTCCTTTTCCTTCTAACTTTGCATACCCTCCTACCTAATGAAACTTCACTTTCTTCCTGACCCTTGCTATTTGTTATCTGCCTCTTCCATCCCCTTTAGTTTGTAAGTAGAGAGTTTTCAATCTTGTAGAGTGCTTTGGGAAAAAGCACTTTCTACAAAGATTCTAAGCTCAAAACAGGGCCCTCCACTTTTTGCAGGTTGTTAAAATGTATATTTTTCCTTGTTCATTTCCTCTGTATAGCGCTACGGAATATGTTGGCGCGTTACAAATAAAAGTAATAATAATAATAATAATAGAATTGCCTGGTATTTCAGGCCTGGCTCACTCTTTTGAGTGGGACCAGACTGATATACTACAGGATATTTCTCCCTGTGAAGGGTGCAAGTGAGCTAAAAGAGGTTGCTCTCAGAGTGGCTTATCATGGCTATAGAACTAACCTATTAAGGTTGGTTCGTTCTCTGATGAGCACCTCTGACTTTGTTGTTCTAGATGGTGAATAAGCCTAAATTTTCCAAAGGAAAACACACAAATTAAAAAAGGGGGATTTTTGAACGGGCCGGCCATTCTATCTATGGCAAGTTCTTTCTCCAGTTTTTCTTTAACCACTGCTGGATATTGCTGAGTTGATTTTAAGTTAGGTGAGGTGTTAGGCAGAGCTAGGATGTTTGAAGGGTATCAGAAACCCATAGGAAAAAACTGAGTGCAAAAAGAGGACTTTTTAGCACAACCTGAACGACTAGCATACCATGCGAGCCTGCTAAACATACTTTTTACCCCAGGTTCTCTCCTCTGGCAGGATCAGATTGGGAAGCAATTGCTTGCAACCTTTTAAAACAACGGAAGAGGGGGTGGGTGACTGGACACCGAGCATTCATGTTTGAACGTGCATGTGGATCATTGTAAAGAAAGCAGCACCCTCTTTTTGAAGTGTCGGGCATGTTTTGATGCCCAGAGCTGGGGCACAAGAGGAAGAGCCGAACCTGAGAGGAGTGACTATCTTCATCCATATGCCCACATCCCTATCATCCCATTGCATGTCCTCAAGAACCACCATCCATTGCCTAAACTTCTCATAATAAGCCCGCCACTCAATTTCCCCATAGGTCTTATGTATGCTATCAATTTTGTCCTGATAGCAGAAGAGATAGGGGTACAGAATTCTGGATGCCTTTTGCCAATAATACTCTATAAAATGGTAAAGGCCTCTAACCAATTGAAAAAGGACTTAGGGATATGCCTATATCTACACTTCCTCTTTTACTCTCATCCCTGGTACTATCCTCCTTAAACTCAAAGTATTGGTCTAATGGGAGTAGGGCAAATAGCTTGATACATTCTCTTCTCCAGATATTTTCCTTTAGATCCTGAGCTACATGCACACCTAGTGAACCAATGTGATATAAGGTCAGGGTTGCTAGAGCTCTATCAGTAAGACCAGGGATGCTGCTTGATCTGATTTGCTAGCTTTAGTGGCAGAACTATCTTTCTCCTGGGCCGGAGAAGGAGAGGGAACTACTAGTGATGTTGATAAAAGAGTAGAGGGGACACAGGCCTGCGCTATCATAGAGCCAGCTTGCTGACTTCCAGCCTCTAACCTGGTCAAGATTTCTCTCAAGCATTTTAACAGACAGGCTCGGTGCAACACCCTGACGCCCCAGTCCCTTGTGAAACAGCTGCACTTGATTCAGGTGTACCGTGTTTTAAATTGTGTGTAATTGTGTGGGTGCATTACAGGCCTGGGAGCAGGTGCTTGCAAAGACTCAAAGACTCAACGCCACAGATTGCTGTTGCCCGGGAGAGATTGCGATTGTCACACCGACTGGCGTACCACGTCTGCATCCTGTTTCTAGAGATCCATCTACGTTGTGTCTCCCAGTATGCTGATTTTGAATATTAGGCTTAGAATTAGAGAGACTCCTCCTTCTCCTTGGGTATCATCCTTATGCCTTATATTGCTCTGGGAAGATCCTCAGTTCCTGGCTCTATCATCAGACCAATCTGCCTATTGACACTGCATATCTAGCCAGGCTTCACTTCCTAAGCTCCTAACCATATTACTGTCTGCACGATGGGGACCATAACACCTGCTATTGTACTAATTCATATCTCTGCTGATTCTTATCTCACCTTAATCCAGCATGTCTGACTGCCTCTCTTCTGCCTGATGGTCCATCGGAGCAGCTGATGATGTCACTTCTGGGCCCAGTAGTATTGGGGAAACCCTCTTCTATCTGAGGAGGCCTCACAACCACATAGGATGATGCGGAAGGCATCCTGGCCACCCTGCCTCGAGTGGATCACCTAGCAGGGGCCTCAGGGGACATCTTTCTTCTTGTGGCAGCTGGGGGTCCAGAGCTCAGTCTCACCTAGCAGGGGCCTCAGGGGACATCTTTCTTCTTGTGGCAGCTGGAGGGCCAGAGCTCAATCGCACCGAGGTCAAGATCTCCAGAGGGTGTGATGAGCAGCTGCAGGATCAGGTAACAGGGTGCTAGGGAAATTTTTTAGAGAATTTGCGGTGGAAACAGAGCAGCAGAGGGGGGCTACGAAGGGGTTCAGATGCATTACGGCTCCCAGAAGGGAGTCATGAAAGCGAAAGCTGTGAAAGCCAGTCATGACCATTAACAATGGGAAGTCTCCCTAAGTTGGGATATCAAATAATCAAAGCCAGCAGTAGATGTCATAGCAAAAGATGGCGGGAGCAGCAATAACTCTTTTGCCTTGTGCTCCAGCTCAAATGTGCTTCCACCCATTGAGCACTCCCTATGTTCCTCCCTAGAGTCTGTAATAATAATTCCAGTGGTTAAAATGATTATAAACAAGATGTAAACCATACATCTTGTTTATGTAGGTGTAAACTGACAACTTCCTTTACTGATGATCACACAGTTATGTAATGCATGGACATAAACGCATTTTAAGAGAAAATGGTATCAGACTCTGCTAGTCCATGGAAGCTGTCATGACAGTAATATAATCTTTTAAAGGCACAAGGGATGGTTACCGAGAAGGATAAGCAAGGCTTGCAAGTGTACTTCTTGAGCTACCTCTTCTGATCCTCTGAGAGGGAAAGAAAGGTGTCCAATGTTGACGTCTTATCTGAAATCATATCTTACTTGGCATCCTTCATGCACAGGCAGTATATAGTAAATTAAGATTTTACCTAAAATACTTTGATGCCCATGGTTTTGATAGCTGCTAATGATGATATTTTTTCCCAGTCTACAGGGATCCTTTAATGCTGTCACCAGATGGTTCCCATACAGTTCAAACACATAAATGGTGTACACAGGGACATGGAAGGTTTGCATCTTTCTAAGAATATAATATACCTATCCGTGACATCTCTCAAGTAGCATGTTGTAGTATGTTGCCACTGATTGGTTACAATGAGACAGTGCAACCCCTGCACTTAAAAGTACACTTACTGTGTGCCAAATCCCTTGACAATGGACAACATGTTTTAGAAACCAGCATTTTTTGTATATGCCACCTGAGAGAGAACCTTGGATGAAGACAAGATATCAAATCAGCTCTATTGAAGGTTCCAACAATGGATTACAAGTCACAGTCTGAAGTGAAATGTTTACAGATAGAATTAGTATGATCTGTGTAGCCCATGACTGGTTGTAACTGCATATAATTGTTAATACATGCAATTGTTTAATTGTGTAATGTAATATTTTAAATATTTGTGTATTACCGCTGAACATCATTCAGATTATATTTTAGAAAGATCCTAATGTTTTCCACCAGAATTCAGATTTTACCTAAATGTTTGATCTGAAGCATCATTACTAAAAAATGACCACTAGGTGGGGCTAACAGGATGGACAATATGTAATAATTATTAGATCTCGGTATCCTTCTGAAATCCGTTTTCAAGAACAGGTCCTGTTCACAGAAATGTGGTAGATTGAATAAAATATAGCACTGTGTGTAATGTGATATTAGACCTGATGATTGTGAACAATTTAATTCTCTTATGTTTCCACCAACTTGCAAGTTTTTTGCCAGCTTCAGTTTGGGAAATGTGATTGATACATATATTTACTGCTCTTTTGTAGAAGTCAAATGGCATTGCCATCAGAATGCAATATCATTATGGTCAAATTGAGCTGTACTAACGTTATAATATTGCTTTGGAAGTTCATAACAATCCACACTACTTTATTTATAATTTATAAAACTATATTTCTGATGGCTTTGGATTGTTGTAATGTGTTGATGCACCCCTTTTCCTGTGTGGATGTGTATACATTTAGACATTTGTAAGGATTGTATGCATTTATTTTGTGCTTTCTTATTTGATGGTTTTTTTTTATTGTAGAACACTAAAAGACAAAACTGCAAACAGGGAAGAGCACACATCCATATTATACAGGGGAAAGTGTTTAATTCCAAGCCCAACAAAGACAATCCTATAAATATCAAGTCAATCAGTTATGTAAAGGGATAGGGTTGAGAGAACCACATTGTCACTGATTGGGCAGATAAAATGGATTTAGCCAAACACACCGAATAAAACAATAACAAATGCACTCACATTCCGTTCCCCAAATGCATGAGGTAACATATACAGCATGGATTTGATCCCCCACTAAAGTCAATGGAATTTGGCAAAAAGGCTAAATATTGAGACATATTTAACATATCAACCACTGCTAGACTCTAGTAGAGTCTTTTTTAAGACCAACTCCAGCATTGTAATCTGTCTGGTGTTCTTTGCCAAAAGCGTTTCACAATCAAACACTTATATAGAATGAAAATGTTCTTTACATAAAATATTGTGTTTGTCCTGCTATTTTATGGATGTCTGACTAATCTTTTACCTTTTATTTTGTTTCAGAACCATGAGTGATCATTTTTAATGTTTACCTCATTAATCTTTCTGACTTTTATTTATCTATAGCTATTTTTTTCTTGCTTAGGTGATTTTCGAGCGTGAAAAAACTCCAAATATGCCTCAAATTAACTTGCAATCTCACTCACAGGCTCCCTGGCTCTCCCCCTGTGCTGTGTGTGTAAGATAATTTGAGGCTATTAGTTCTCCCTGATTGTTCTAACCACCATCCAAGCTTTCTGAAAAGACTAAAATCACTGGTTCTGATTCCCATGGATTATATACAGTCCCAATTATATACAGTCAGGTCCATAAATATTGGGACATCGACATAATTCTAATCTTTTGGCTCTATACACCACTACAATGGATTTGAAATGAAACGAACAAGATGTGCTTTAACTGCAGACTTTCAGCTTTAATTTGAGGGTATTTACATCCAAATCAGGTGAACGATGTAGGAATTACAACAGTTTGTATATGTGCCTCCCACTTTTTAAGGGAGCAAAAGTAATGGGACAATTGGCTGCTCAGCTGTTCCATGGCCAGGTGTGTGTCATTCCCTCATTATCCCATTTACAAAGAGCAGATACAAGCTCCAGTGTTCATTTCAAGTGTGCTATTTGCATTTGTTGCTGTTAACTCTCAATATGAGATCCAAAGAGCTGTCACTATCAGTGAAGCAAGCCATCATTAGGCTGAAAAAACAAAACAAACCCATCAGAGAGACAGCAAAAACATTAGGTGTGGCCAAATCAACTGTTTGGAACATCCTTAAAAAGAAAGAACGCACCGGTGAGCTCAGCAACACCAAAAGACCCGGAAGACCACGAAAAACAACTGTGGTGGATAACCAAATAATTATTTCCCTGGTGAAGAAAACACCCTTCCCAACAGTTGGCCAGATCAAGAACACTCTCCAGGAGGTAGGTGTATGTGTGTCAAAGTCAACAATCAAGAGAAGACTTCACCAGAGTAAATACAGAGGCTTCACCACAAGATGTAAACCATTGGTGAGCCTCAAAAACAGGAAGGCCAGATTAGAGTTTTCCAAACAACACCTAAAAAAGCCTTCACAGTTCTGGAACAACATCCTATGGACAGATGAGACTAAGATCAACTTGTACCAGAGTGATGGGAAGAGAAGAGTATGGAGACGGAAAGGAACTGCTCATGATCCAAAGCGTACCACCTCATCAGTGAAGCATGGTGGTGGTAGTGTCATGGCGTGGGCATGTATGGTTGCCAATGGAACTGGTTCACTTGTATTTATTGATAATGTGACTGCTGACAAAAACAGCAGGATGAATTCTGAAGTTTTTCAGGCAATATTATCTGCTCATATTCAGCCAAATGCTTCAGAACTCATTGGACAGCGATTCACAGTGCAGATGGATAATGACCCGAAGCTTACTGCAAAAGCAACCAAAGAGTTTTTTTAAGGGAAAGAAGTGGAATGTTATGCAATGGCCAAGTCAATCACCTGATCTGAATCCGATTGAGCATGCATTTCACTTGCTGAAGACAAAACTGAAGGGAAAATGCCCCAAGAACAAGCAGGAACTGAAGACAGTTAATCTGTCCCATTACTTTTGGTCCCTTAAAAAGTGGGAGGCACATATACAAACTGTTGTAATTCCTACACCGTTCACCTGATTTGGATGTAAATACCCTCAAATTAAAGCTGAAAGTCTGCAGTTAAAGCACATCTTGTTCATTTCATTTCAAATCCATTGTGGTGGTGTATAGAGCCAAAATATTAGAATTATGTCGATGTCCCAATATTTATGGACCTGACTGTATATAATATTATTATTATTATTGTTTGATTTGTAACGCCCAACATATTCCGTAGCACTACACAGGGTTAGTTCAAGTCAAAAACAATAACAATATTAACACAATGCAAAAGAATGGAGGACCATGTCTTTGAGCTTAAACTCAAAAGTCCTCAGTGCTTTCCCCAAAGCACTTAGCAAGATTGAAAACTCACAAACTTACAAACTAAAGGATTTCAATCACATTGTTGCAATACTTGCATATGAGTTTGAAATTGAGTTGATAATGGCCGGATTATAGAATGGTCAGTTTTTTAGAGGATGTATTACTCTGCTCTTTGTATATGTTAGGGCTTATTAGCCAGCTTGTGGGGCTATATGCCTTCTAGTAAGGAGGATCCCTTCAAGGGACATGAGTTTTCTTCTCTCTCCTCTATAGTAAATGATTGTTGCTATAACAATCTCAGATACTATTAGTTATCCTTATCTGGATTAGCTTGGGTTGTCTCACTTAGTATTTGGCATATAGTGCTATAGATTCTACGTGTGGTTTTTATTTGCGGAGTTGTTTTATATTTTATATACAATCAATAAAGTTTTGTTACCAGACATTAGACTATTAGCAAAAAAAGGCAAAAACTGAGATGCATTTAGAAAGTCCAACATATTCATGAATGGTACTTCACTGTCACCATGTGGTTGTGGGACAAAACTGATAATGGACTGAAAGGGGTGGAAAAGAAAAACAGGGTAAGGATAAAACAAAAAAAAAGGGAACTGGTATATAGATATATATACTTACATATTTACATTAGATTTTACAAGTAATTGTAATTTTTTTGCGTTATATTTTGAATGGACACTGTGTTCAACCCATGGGCATATTTAAATCATATGCTGCCCTAGGCGATATTGATCTATGCGCTCAGCGCATACCAGTTACTACTACACCTTTCCCCTTGTTATATCCTAAAATCATACATTTATGTATATATCCATTATGTCAGAAAGTGTCAGGTACACTTACAGACAGAATTGTGACTGCAAATAGACATTTCTGTACATATACACACATTAGTCCATGCCACTGTTCTGGCATATTCAGCAGCCTGTGCCCTTTGGAATTATGCTGCCCTAGCCCTTGGCCTCATGGGCATAGGCAGAAACACACCCCTGGTTCAACCTTAAACTGGCCAAGAGCTGCTGTTCTTGGTTTCGCTGTTGAGGCCCAGTAGGTAGTAGAGTTGTGTGTCAAATGTATCACAAACATTGGGGCAGTTACGGTATAGCAATGGTCAGTTGCTATGATCATATTTTCTTTGGTATGTTCATATTTTACTTGAATATTCAATATTTGAATGTTTGTTTTTATCAGTATACAAGTTAAAAGCCAGTTAATTGCATAACTGTATTTTTTTTTAATGCTATTTATTAAACAAATACTTTGTTGTAGAAGCAGTTTCTTCCCCTGTCAATTGCATTCACCTATTAAAATAATATCCTAGACATTAATGATAAGGAAAGAGCATGCATCGCTCTCTTTAGTTTGCCAGCGGTTTGGTTAGGCATGCAAGTATGAAATCAAACCAGCACTGTAATGCCCTAACAAGAGGAGATTGTTTTAATTATGGATTGCTATTTAATATAATTTATATTTATTGGTTTATAACTGCAATGCTGAATATTAAATTCACTTTCAAATATAGCCTCTAGTTCTGATACAGTTATCATAGGGGATTAATCTGAGAGACAGGTTTATTGGGCCATAAAAACAATACCATTAGATAAAAGAAAAAACAAACTTTCATAAGCTACCCTCCCAAAGGAAATTGCTTTATCACAGTAAATCTCCAAGCAATGGAGACCACTCTGTTGGTTACACTTTGTATCTGAACATTTAGCACCACTTGCTAGACAAAGCTACTTCCCACACTGGCTTTATTGGGGTTGGATACTAGCCAAAGGTATTTAAAAAAATAAAATTTGATTTTTTTTTTTATAGATCAATGTATGATTTAACCAATAAACGGTTTTAGGCAATACATTTGTCCAATAAAAATTCAGTACTATATCTCCCATACTGAATTGCACCTTGTTAGTATTTTGTGGGCACCATAAGAAGAGTAGGATGCTTCTTTTATTTTGCATAAAACACATATAAACCATTAGGGGGAGACAAAAGTGGAGCCTAAACACTTTTCTAGTCATGGAAGCCATTTGATGTAGGATCAGCACTGGTCCCAAACATACATTTATTTTTAGAAGCAAATATAGTAGTTAAAGGGAGATAGTCTATATTTAGAAGACAAATATGCAATTGTATATAAAATCTGTCTTTAAAAGTTTGCATATATATATGTATACATAAAGTATATACTTTCAGTGGCTCTTTAATAAAACAATGCCATAGTTTATTTTTTTAAATTGTCCAATAAATAATGATTTGGATAACGGCTTGATAAAATAAGTGTTCTGAAAATCTGGAAGAATAACAAGTTCCTTTGAAGAAAGCAATGATTTAGAAAATTCAGGATTAGCAGCTTTATTTAAGACTCCTATAAAAAAACATTGAGCATGAAAATGTATCTGCCATTGAAAACAGATGGATGACTTGAAGCTGATCTGCATTATTAAGATGTAACCAGGGCATAAAAGGATTTTTTAAATAAAATTACATTTAAACCATCTACGTGGGATTTGTTCTGTAAGCAAAAATAGTAAGGACTCTAATTTACAGAGACAAGCACATGGTATTTTATATGACTTAGAAATGTATTGCATTATTCTAAGCAATGACATTTCATTTACTATATTGATTTCAGAGCATTTTGTTCCACATTAAAATAAACCATACACAGGACATTACCACAATTCCATTTCAAACAAGCACAGCTAGAAATAAGTGTTCAATTATAAATTAAGGCAGCCAAAAATAAACACGCAACAAGATGTTTAAAAAAATTCATGCCGTTTTCTACAGTCCATACTAAATGTCAGGTTCTATTTGCAATAACTTAAAAAGACAAAAATATGATTAACTTATATAAAGAAAAAAAAGGCTATTTGAGAACATTGGATAATAATTTGATTAATAGATATGCAAGAATTGCTTGCATGTTACTACCTTGAAGGATCTCAGGGTTCCATCTTCTCTTATCTGTGGTGTGGTTGTTTTTCAATCACACATTTCCTTTCTCGCCATACTTCCCTTAACAATAAAAAACTCAGTGTTATGCTCTAAATTGACTCACTTTCTGTCAAAGGGTACTTTTTAAAAGTTTTTCATATCTATTTTTGCCTAATGTTTAAGTCAGCGTAAAGCACTACAAAAACTACAAGAGGTACAAGGGAAAGTTATAGTGCTGAATTAAGTGGAGAGGCAGGTGGGTAACATGAAAAGATCATGTGCAGGTAAGAGGTGTGAAGCGGGCTTAATAAAGTTAGTGGAAGGGAGAGGACCCCCTCACAATCCCAGGTATTCACCTGGATATTTGCAGTCAGTTTCCTTTCCCCAAGTAGCTTGTAGTGTGGCCGGAAGCTATGGTATCTTGGTCTGCTAAGAGGACCAAAAAATGACTGTTTAAGTTTTTGAATGGCATCTCTTACTTCAGCATTCAGGTCCACTATGTACCTGCTAAAGCAATGAGATTTCCAGCTGTCCATGACCTTGATAATATGTACTGGAGTTTGGCTTTAAGACACAGCTAAAGCGGCCCAATTCTAAAGGAATGCCCAGAGAAGGAGAAAAAGTTGTGGCCTAGTCTGGTAGGGATGAGTCTAGTGTAGTGGACAAATGTAGTAGTGGAAAGGGAATGGCTGGAGAGAGTAAAGGTTGATAAGAAGGTTTATGTTGAAGAGTATTGAGGAGAGTTAGGTTAGTTATAGCTGGGCACCAAGGGTTGTGAGTAGGATAGTAAGTGATAGTGATGGGGATGTGACTGAGGAGTGGAGGGTGAGCGCGAAATGTTCGTCTATGAATGTGATGTCTTGTTTAGTGAGGTACCTGGTTTGGGTGGAGGATATGGTGAATTCGCTCAGTCTTAGGAGACAGAAGAATGCCAGCATGGTGGCGACCAGGATGGTGAGTGAAAAGGAGGATCCGAAAGGAGGGTGAGATAGGAACTGGGCGATTTGTTGAAATATTTTACTGGGGATAGGTTGAAGGGTGAGTGTTAGAGGAGGAGTGGAACTTGAAATGACATGGTATATGTGTCTGTAGGCCAGTAAGTAGAAGGCTTGACTCAGCTAGTTGATGATATTGGAATAGGAGCGGTGGAAGCGGATGGAGCCAAGTTTGCCAGGCACAGGACTCTGCCTTCTAGGACATTGATGGAGGATGCAACATCCACTATCATGCACTGCCGCTGGGAAAATTGATCTTGCGGCAGGTTTGGAGAAGGAAGTGGGATTGTTCTGAGAGAGTGGAGGATTCAATAAAGCTCTGATTTCCTGGTGGAGGCTGGATAGGGTATACTTTGGTTAGTTAAGTCCTGGATAAGTCGCAGGACTGTCCATAATCATAATGAGCAATGTCAGCACACTATTGACCTGGCTCTCCCAGAGGAAGAGTGAAGCTGCCTGAGATGGGACACTCTCCACATCAGATAGGTTGAGGTCAGCCATGAGACATTTAGTAAAGTCTGAAAGGAAATGGCCAGTTACAATTTGGTATAATATGCTTGAGAGTTGAACCCGATGGTGGCTGGAGCGACTTGAGAGCCAAGTGCTCTGATTAGCAATTTGATTTGATATGATTGATGGTTGGTTGGGGTGTAACAAGACTAGTGGTGGCGTTGAAGAAGCGGAGCAGGGGTGTGCTTTCAGATGATCAAGCTCTATGTAGCAAAATCAAGGAGAGAGCATGTGGTAGTTGTGGAGGAAGAGAGAGGTTATGTGGCAAAGAATGAGAGGAAGAGGAGGAAGTGTACCTGTTGGGAGCAATGGACCAATGTAGTGCATATAGAATGGAAGCCAGGTAAACAGATGAAAGAAGCGTTGGTGTGTACTGGGGGACAAGGAATGCCAAGAGGTGGTTGATTAGGGGAAGTAGGGACCTGAAAGGTGAAGTGAAACAGAGAGTCAGAGCATGCCTGGAAATGGATGATAGAATGAAGAACAGAAAAATGAAAATAAGGGTGAGGAACAAGTGCAATGATGGCAATGGTATGAAAAAGCAATGGAAGAGTGGGTTATGACCATAGTTAGGGTGTAGGGAGTCCTTGCTATGATGAAAAGGGTGGTGACAGTTAAGTCTAATAGAGAGAGTATTCAATTTTGGAAGGCTATAGGAAACCAGATGGAAAAGGGAGCTGGCCCTTTAAGAAATGTAAGGTGGACGGGAGTAATACAATGGGAGGGGTGGTGGGGATGAAAGGTGAGCATGGAAGGAGAGGAAGGTGGAAGTGCATGGCAGTAGTGATTGTTGGAGACAGAATTTATTAAAATAGACATTAAAGATGAAGAGAGCAAGCGTTGGGGTGAATGTCTTGAGAGAGATGTGAATATTGGAACCGTTGGTGCGTTGCTAGGCAACAAAACACTGGGACTGAAAAAAAGTGTCTCACTTGCCTAGCGATGATGTGACCTCTCCCCTCTCTCTCTCTTTCCCTCCTCCACTCTGCTTCCCTACCTCCCTGGTCTCTCTCCCTAGTGCTTCACTGCTAGATCATATTACTGTGTAAACTGTTGGGCTGCTCCAACTTGGGTGAATATTAATTCACTCTGTTACAATTGTATACATTTTCCTGACTGACAGCTTGCAGCCTCAACCAATCAGTGCTGCAGGCTGTCTGGTTGCTATGAACATCCCCTCTGACCGCCCCCAAGCCTATGATGCTTATTGTTATGATATGACATCAGGAAGCATTTATATAAAGCCAATTATCTCAAACACTCCCCACTCTGTTTACTGACTGGATCATTCCGTGGTGATCATCAACCAAATAAGTTTGCACAGGCAGTGATACTGGAGTGGGTTGCCAGTTCCTTCTCCAGTGGAACTGACTCAGATTAGAACCCAGGTCAATAGCTGTGGAAGCACAGAGCTCTAACCCCCTGCACCACTAGCAACAACCCAATTCTTATATATATAAAAAAAATATATATATATATATATATATATATATATTGGAGAGGGGGTGGGGGAGAGACACAGAGGGGAAGAGACACAGGGGAGGGAGGGGGGAAGAGACTCAGGGGAGAGACAGAGGGGGTGAGATGGGAGAAGGAAACACAAGGGAGGGAGGAAGAGACACAGAGGAGGAGGGAGGAGATACAGAGGAGGGAGTAGAGGGGAAAGAGACACAGTGGAGGGAGGATAGGGGGCAAGAGACACAGAGTAGGGGAGAGGGGGCGAAGAGACACAGAGGAGGGTTGAAGAGACACAGATTGGTGAGAGGGGGGGAAAGAGACACAGAGAAGGGCGGAAGAGACACAGAGGGGGGAAGAGACACAGAGGAGGGGGAAGAGGAGGCGAAGAGACACAGAGGAGGGGGAAGAGACACAGAGGAGGGAGTAGGAGACACAGAGGAAGGGGGGAAGTTTTGCAATGAGCGCCAATGGTGCTCATTGCGAGGCCTGTGATGAGCGCTCATCACAAGGCCAGTAAAGTAGAGGGGGGGTAGAGGCTTGCACTTGGTGTAATGTGGGTTTTTAAGGTCAGGTTTGGTCCTCTATGGGCCCTTTATAGTCCTGCTTGGTATTATAAAATTTTAAAGGTCCATTTGGGGCCTATATGGTCCCATTTGGTGTAATGTGGATTTTTAAGGTCCGTTTGGGCCTATATGGTCCTGCTTGGTTTAATGTGGGTTTTTAAGGTCCGGTTGGGGCCTATATAGTCCCGCTTGGTATTTTAAGGTTTTTAAGGTACGGTTTGGGTCTATATAATCCTGCTTGGTGTAATGTGGGTTTTTAAGGTCTGGTTGTAGCCTATATAGTCCCGCTTTTTATAATATGGGTTTTTTAGGTATGGTTGGGGCCTAGATAGTCTCGCTTGGTATTTTATATTTTTTGTAGGTACGGTTTGGGCCTTTATGGTCCTGCTTGGTTTAATGTGGGTTTTTAAGGTCCGGTTGGGGTCTATATAGTCCCGCTTGGTATTTTAAGGTTTTTAAGGTACGCTTTGGGCATTTGTAGTCCAGCTTGGTGTAATGTGGGTTTTTAAGGTCTGGTTGTAGCCTATATAGTCCTGCTTTGTATAATATGTTTTTTTAGGTATGGTTGGGGCCTAGATAGTCTCGCTTGATTTCATAAGTATTTTTAAGTACGGCTGGGGTCTTGCACTCTCTGATTTGTTTGCTTGTTTTATATCATGCCCAGGTCCAAACATAATATTTTGCATAAATTAATGTACTATTTTCCTATTGTATGCTGTAGTTATAGAAAGTTGTAGAAACGTTTTTGTATGGTACGTTTGGCTGGGGTAGATACAGGATTCTAAAGCAGGTTTTGTTTACTCTTACATGTTTGCTTTTCTGCACTTTTAAAATTGTATAGTTTTGTTATCCAATAATGGAGGGCTTAATGAAAAAGTTTTCTAATGTAGAAAACTCTGATGCTATAATTGTCTAAATCAAAAGTGAAAACAATTTTAATATTTGCTGCACATTGGATTGCAGAACAATATAAACATTTATGTGTGCAGAAACAAGCTTTAGAGACTAAAGTGTGTGAGCTAACTACTGCCTTAGAAACGCTTAAGGTCACTGCTACTACAGCATCAGCTTTGGGTTTAGATAATCAGAAGACACTGCAAGAAAATAAGCAACTACATAGTAAAAATAATGAACTTGTGGATAGATTGATAGATGCAGAAATTGCAATAAGATGTTTAGCTTCTTGTAAAAAGGACAATGATTATAGTCAATGTTTAGCAGAATGTAAAGAGATAGAGGTCTAGAAAATGGACTGCAATGTTTTTAAGAAAAGTGAAGATGATTGTTTCAAAATGGATTCCAGATGGACAAACAATAGCCATAGTCACACCAGGTGGAGAACAAATGGTAGAGTTAGAATAAATACAAATACTCCATTTGTTCCTTATCATGTACTGAAATCACAAAATGAATTGCTCAAGGCTGAGAATTTGCAAAGATATCTATTTAAGAAAGAGTTAGACTGTCTTAGAGTAAAATTGAATGAGTTAAAATCAAACTATAGTACAGAAAATGATCTGCTCATAAATCTGTCGTAAAACTAACTGATTATCAAGTTTTATTTTTACAGAGAAACAGAAATGGACAAACGAAACATGGAGGAGGAGATCCAGTAAATAACCTTTCCTACTTTCTTCTACAGTTTTTTTTTCTAAATATATAATACTTTTTTTTTTTTTTTAAGGTCATGCCTCTCTCAATATATATATATATATATATATATATATATATATATATATATATATATATATACAGTTGCAAGCAAAAGTATGTGAACCCTTTGGAATGATATGGATTTCTGCACAAATTGGTCATAAAATGTGATCTGATCTTCATCAAGTCACAACAATAGACAATCACACTCTGCTTAAACTAATAACACACAAATAATTAAATGTTACCATGTTGTTATTCAACACACCATGTAAACATTCACAGTGCAGGTGGAAAAAGTATGTGAACCCCTAGACTAATTACATCTCCAGAAGCTAATTGGAGTGAGGTGTCAGCCAACTGGAGTCCAATGAATGAGATGAAATTGGAGGTGTTGGTTACAGCTGCCCTGTCCTATAAAAAACACACACCAGTTCTGGGTTTGCTTTTCACAAGAAGCATTGCCTAAAGTAAATGATGCCTCACACAAAAGAGCTCTCAGAAGACCTACGATTAAGAATTGTTGACTTGCATAAAGCTGGAAAGGGTTATAAAAGTATCTCCAAAAGCCTTGCTGTTCATCAGTCCACGGTAAGACAAATTGTCTATAAATGGAGAAAGTTCAGCACTGCTGCTACTCTCCCTAGGAGTGGCCGTCCTGTAAAGATGACTGCAAGAGCACAGCGCAGACTGCTCAGTGAGGTGAAGAAGAATCCTAGAGTGCCAGCTAAAGACTTACAAAAGTCTCTGGCATATGCTAACATCCCTGTTAGCGAATCTACGATATGTAAAACACTAAACAAGAATGGATTTCATGGGAGGATACCACAGAGGAAGCCACTGCTATTCAAGCAAAACATTGCTGCACGTTTACAGTTTGCACAAGAGCACCTGGATGTTCCACAGCAGTACTGGCAAAATATTCTGTGGACAGATGAAACTAAAGTTGAGTTGTTTGGAAGAAACACACAACACTATGTGTAGAGAAAAAGAGGCACAGCACACCAACATCAAAACCTCATCCCAACTGTGAAGTACGGTGGTGGGGGCATCATGGTTTGGGGCTGCTTTGCTGCGTCAGGGCCTGGACGGATTGCTATCATCGAAGGAAAAATGAATTCCCAAGTTTATGAAGACATTTTGCAGGAGAACTTAAGGCCATCTGTCCACCAGCTGAAGCTCAACAGAAGATGGGTGTTACAACAGGACAACGACCCAAAGTATAGAAGTAAATCAACAACAGAATGGGTTAAACAGAAGAAAATACGCCTTCTGAAGTGGCTCAGTCAGAGTCCTGATCTCAACCCGATTGAAATGTTGTGGCATGACCTCAAGAAAGCGATTCACACCAGACATCCCAAGAATATTGCTGAACTGAAACAGTTCTGTAAAGAGAAATGGTCAAGAATTACTCCTGACCTTTGTGCACATCTGATCTGCAACTACAGGAAACTTTTGGTTGTAGTTATTGCTGCCAAAGGAGGTTCAACCAGTTATTAAATCCAAGGGTTCACATACTTTTTCCACCTGCACTGTGAATGTTTACATGATGTGTTGAATAAAAACATGGCAACATTTAATACTTTGTGTGTTATTTGTTTAAGCAGACTGTGATTGTCTATTGTTGTGACTTAGATGAAGATCAGATCACATTTTTTGACCAATTTGTGCAGAAATCCATATCATTCCAAAGGTTCACAAACTTTTGCTTGCAACTGTATATATATATATATATATTTTTTTAATACAGTGTGGGCGGGTACAGATTCTAAATGATAGTTTTTGTGTATTATTTTATACACATATTTTAAAACACCTGCACTGTCAGCTAACATTTTTTTTTTTTTTGCTGAGTAACTCTTGCTTTATTTTTATTTTTTTTAACTGTTGCCACGATGAGGACTGTACATGCAAGTGAGCATTTTAACTGTGATGTTTGAGAAGCAGTTATACACTCTTATTTTTGTGTTTTTAAAGCCTCATTAATTTTTTTTTGCTTGTTTTTTTTATTAATGGAAGCAAGTGTTTAAAATATTTTTTATACAGATTGCATGGTATCCTTTGTTTTGAAAAAAAAAATAATGCATCCCAACACCCGCTTCATAAAATCAAAGGTTTATAATTAAGAGAGCCCATTATTTGGAAATGAATTCACTCTCTAGGTGGGGACGTTATAAGAAATGGGACAGACAGATTTAAACTATAAAGGAATCATTCAATCTAAAAAAAAAAAATTTAAACATTGTTTTTTTTTCTGAAGGAGGTGTGGCACACAAAGGAACCTCACCAGTATTCATATAGTTTCAGAACTAGTACATTCTGGAGCTACATGAATATACATGTAAATATACTATACTGATATGAATATTCATTTACTACTGCAAGTTATGAATGCAGAATCATTTTAAACTTGGTCAGATTTGTTATGGATATTTGTTTAACATTAATTTGGTACTACCAATTAGACATTTAGTATGATACCCCATTGGTCAATCATTCATTTATCGCTTGTTTTATTTTCTTTATCTCTGTTAGGGACACAGACCATTTAAAATGAGATCACCCCAATTTAGGAATGGTTGGAATGTTGGGTTATTATGAATTGTTATTTTTATTACCTTGTATCTCTTGTTATAGAAAGCCAGACTTGGAAGTAACATGGAGGTATTGAGACACGAGTGAGATGAACAACCATAGTGATTCCATTGAGATCCTGCTGCATACTTTATATGTAGTTGTGGGTCTTATAATTTCCTGAAGCTACAGAGAGTTTATCACACACATTTTCCATTTCCTGAGTGAATACCGAGTCACAGTTAATGTTTTCACTTAAGTACCTAATACGGTGCTACAATCACCTACACACTTTTTCTATCCATACGTGCTCACAATAAAGTGTCCTTTGATGAGTGTTTTTTTCAATACACACAATACACAGTATTAAAAAGACAGCATAAGTCTTAAAGCAAGCAAGCAAGCTAGCTATGTGTAACATTAACCTCTCAATAAGATCCAATATGGGTCAGAGGATGGGACATAGGTGGAAATGGTGACACATGGATGCAACAATGCAGGAAAAAATGGTGGAAGTTGGGTGTGGCACACAGAAGTGGTATTGAGGTGTAAACAGACCTTGTGGCTGAGGGATACATTTGCAATAGTTATGGGAGGGTGATGTGATTTTACACAGTAGCCACAAGAGTATAAATTATTATTATAAAATGCATACTGTGAGTGCATACATAATTAGTCAAAATTTGCCTCAAAGAGCCCTAAAATGTACAGAAAGTATTGGTTGTTATCAGATCATTCCTGTCTCAGTGAACTGTATTACTTTGAAATCTCACACACACACACAGTGGGTCTATACACAATAAGCCATATTTGTTTGCGTAATTTGAGAGAGCTCATTCTATACAAAATAATTTGCTCTCTAGGTGGGGATTGTAAGATATGGCGCATACAGTGATCATTTTTAAACATTGTGTCTTTAATAAGTGTATCTTAGAAAATGTATGTAGTTGTATAAATCTTTACAAGTGATGATATATAAATTGTGTTCAGTCACAACCAACTTATCACAAACAAACTGTGCCCTGAGAAACTTGAGGTGTGACTATCTATTCTATTGATACTGCAACAAAAGACTTATGCCTGGGGTTGTTTATGGTTAAAAAAAAGAACAGTTGGGTGTGGTAGACTCTTGCATCTATCATATAGACAACCTAATAGGGTAGGGGGTCTCTTGGCCTAGAGTGTTAATATGTAAACAAGGGGACATCTGTGTGCATGAGTTTCCCAATTATGGAGTTTTTATGGAGTTTGGGGGGAAGTGAGATGATTTCGGTTGAGATGGACAGTCACATATCAAAGGGGGAGTGTCCAAGAAAGATATACAAAGTCCAGAGAGTTTTTTTTAATCTAAGTCTAAGTCTAGGAGTGTGTGTCCATGAAGAGGTGTCCAGAAGAGCCATCCAGAGGGGTGCCCAGATGAGCAGAAGCTATGCCGTGGTGTGACCTGAGGCCTAAAGACATGGGCCCTCATTCAATTGCAATTTGGCCAATTGAATAGGGCTCTAAATAAGCACATAGCATATTTTTTTTAAATACGTTTTTAGTTAGTGAAAACATTGCTTTTGGATAGATGCTTACTAACTAAAAACGTCTTTAAAAAATATATGTTATGTGCTTATTTAGAGCCCTATTCAATTGGCCAAATTGCAATTGAATGAGGGCCATGGACTCTGAAGATATTGCTGACTTTTGGTGTAGTATCTAGTAATAATGTAGTATATTCATATAAGTATCTTTTTGTAAATATCGTTTTATCTCTACTATCTGTTTGTCTAAAACCCATTGTGTAACTGTATATTCATTTATGTAAAAAATATTATTTTTAATTAACTTACGGGTATTTTTGTTTATTGATTTGTCCAAAAGAACTTATTATTTGTAGAAATTATACATTCATTATTTAATTATCAGTTAATTTCTTACAGGTTCTTCACACTAAGGGTGGTTAATCTGTGGAATTCTCTACCTGAGGAGGTGGTGACAGCAGATTCGATAGATTACTTTGAAAGGGGACTGGATTTGTTTCTAATTAAAAAGGGAATTCAAGGTGAGCATGGATAATTAGAGAGACAGTATTGATCCAGGGAGAAATCCGATCGCCAGTATCTGTGGGCAGGAAGGAATTATTATTTTTTTCCATTTGAGACGATTGGCTCACTTGTTTTTTTCTGTTTGCCTTCCTCTGGATTAATTAATAATTACAAATAAAATAAAACATAAATAATTAAATAATTGATTAATAATTAATTAGCAACTAATTAATTAATATTTATTCCACATATTGCAGATCAGAGGAGATCTTAAAAGGTTGAACTTGATGGACTGAAAGTCTTTTTTCAGCCTTAATTACTATGTGACTATGTAACTATGACTGTGAGATGTTATAATATACTATCCACACACATAGCACACATGATCTGGTAAGTTAATGCATGTCACAAACCACCATGTCCCAGTCAGGGCTGTATAAAGAATTCTCTTTGCACTGAACCTCTAGGCAAAAATGTTCATTATTACCTATGATCTAACATAATGTATCTCTTTCAGAATTTAAGGTAATGCCAAACTACTGGGGTCAGCACTGCCCCATCTGAAAAATGTTTCTGCTGCAGTATTCTTGGGCAGTAATAGGGATCAGGTATGTAGAATTTTAAATGGTTATCAGTTTTTATTTACCACATCTACATCACAACTGACACACATGTCACTAATATAGCTTACAGACAGTGTTGGGGCTTATTTACTGCATTGACAGCTTGGACCACGGGCCTCACACAGAGCTCTGAGAGCCAGTACTGGGTATGACACACACACAAGAATCTCAGTACAAACTCATTTATTTGTAGGATGGCATAACTTATATACAGTAGATAGCAAGAAACAGGTGGTAATATTCTATATGTCAGCTAATTTTCCAGTTCCTAAACACAAAGAGAGTTCTTATTAACCCTTCAGACAGCTTAGAGGCTGATATAACACAGGACATCACTATACCCGCTAATATCACTATAATCAAATAATTTCCCCCACAAAAAAACTTCAGAGTTAATTATAAAGGAAACGAAATTTGATGGAAGATGGGAACTAATAGGCTCGGAGATAATTGACCACATTAGTTTCATAAGTGATGTCACCAGATGTGTACCGTGCTTATGTAATATTTGCAACTGTTGAGTATAATTGGTGGAATGAGAAATTTCTCCTGCTTTGTCCATAACATACTTTTCAGAAAAGGGATTTTGTAGGAATCTATTTGCCTTATCAAAATGTTCTGCTGTCTATCCATAAGTAAAAGACCACCAAGATCACTGTGGTTAGCTCAGCCCCATCAGATAGACAGATGTAAAACATTTTGAAATATTGACATAAAAATTTATGCTAAACTGAGGTAGTTAGAGTGGAAAAACTGTGTATCAACAATCGTATTGCATTGATTTATGCAACATCATTATATAGCAGTTCAGAGACTGGTTCAAACATTAGGCAAACCTTTACTGAAGAATGCCGCTAAGTCATGAAAACAGAAAGCTTAGTGATGAAATATTTACCTAAAATGCTATGGGCCATATTCTATTAGCTACTTGCAAATGCCTTGAACTCATAAATTTGGCTTCAGTGTTTTTTTTATAAATGTTTATATGCATTCTATTGATTTAAGAATTTATTAGTGCCAATAAGTAATATTTGCTGAATATGTAGCAATATTAAGAGTGATTTTAGGTGTGCAAAACTTTACAAATTGGGCAATTGAATCAGGCCCTATAGGTCTGGAACTAAACTTAAGTGCTAAATTTCAATGGACCTACTTACCACTAAACACTTACAAAAAAACAGTGATTTGGGGGGCAAGTTTTCTCATAGTAAAATTGCCATATTATGCAATTTTCCTATTCTGGGTAATGAGAGAATCAAACACCAAGTGGCATATCAATTTTCAGAAAAAAGGAGAAAAAAGAGTGACTTTAAAGAGATGTGTCCTGTAGTGTTAATAAAAAGTGATGGCTCCTGATAAAGTAAATAGTAATTTTAAAGGTTAAAATCTTTATTAGTACAGATGTTCAAAAAACTAAAACAACAATATCATAAATAATAAAAAGGGGAAAGTATTTGTCTGTGAATTTGATAGTGGCAATTTTATTCATAAATGTTCCTCAATATCCAAATGTGAGCTTAGGATCGTTCAGTAAAAACAGATTCTGCTATTCAATTGATAAATCATTATGTTCTCTTTGTGGACACAAAGTCTGAGCAATAATATCCATAGACCATCTAACCCAAATATCCTGCCACTAAATTTGAGCAATAAAATCAATGAGAAAAGTTGCCTAGGTATCTAGTATTTGGGATATTTGTAAATGTAAAAGAATATCCTAATAAGTGCTTCAAAGTATGTAACCCTTGTTGAACACACAAATACCCTACAATTAAGTTTAAAGACTTAACTATTTTGTCATTGAAGAAAATGATCAGAGATTATTATTTTATATTACAGATATTAGGCTAATCCAGCTTTCTTACATATATTATAAATATGATGACCTCAATGTCAGTAATTACAGACTTCTGTGTACCAAAATCCAGAAGATCAAATATTATAATTACTTGCGAATTGCCTGTCAAAAATGACGGCAATAAAATTGTGAGGCATGGCAATGCTGTTAACCACACAATGTAAGGCTTTTTGTCCTCTGTGGACCTTCGGCGCTCATTGCGAGCCCAGGACTGTGCGCCTTCGATGCTCATTGCGTGGCTCCCAATGAGCCCCTTCGGCGCTCATTGTGAGCCTCTCCCCTTCCTGCTTTGCAATAATCACCTTTGGCGCTCATCGCAAAGACATATATAAGTACAGTGTACAACCAAAAAAAATGTGATTACAGTGAATTAATAAAGTAATTTAAATTAAAAAATGAATATACTTCTTTACCTATTTATATGTAATATACAGCAAGCAATATTCTGAAGAGCTAACAATCTATTTGTATTTTCCTGCATCTGAAAATGCACAGTTGGACTGTTGATCATCTGAGGAGAAAGTGTCAGCAATGTGGCAAGTGTGCAGTGTAAATAGGCTGCGTGCGCGAGGGCAAACCGTTTGTTTAGGCGAGTATAGCGGGTATAATGATCTCATAGATTTTATTTAAAACCCCAGGAATGCTTCAGAGAGAAACAGCTTAAAAATAATTAAAATAAGAGGCAAGAGAGAATAATTTGTATTAGTTTTACACATCATAATAAAATGATTATAATGGAGATATGATCTTATGTCTGCCTGTGTAACAAATACTATTTCTGACTTACTTCCAAATTTATTAGTAATGGTTTTAATAATCAATTAAGGCTAATGTGACAGGGAGAAGAAGCCAGTACTATTTGCATAGAGAATGATTATAAAACTATTGTTGTAGTAGCAGGATCTTTTACATGTCTATATTGCATATATTTTTATAGACACTTACAGTGCCTTGCAAAAGTATTCACCCCCCTTGGCATTTTTCATGTGTTGTTGCCTCACAACTTGAAATTAACATGGATTGTTTGAGGATTTGCATCATTTAATTTACAAAACATGCCCACAACTTTGAAGATTTTTTTTATTTATTTTTATTGTGAAGAACACAACAGATAGGACAAAATAAGAGAAAAAGTCAATGTGCATAACTATTCACCCCCCTAAAATCAATACTTTGTAGAGCCACCTGTTGTGGCAATCACAGCTCCAAGTCGCTTTGGATAAGTCTCTATGAGCTTGCCACATCTTACCACTGGGATTTTTGCCCATTTCTCGTTGTAAAACTGCTCCAGCTCCTTCAAGTTGGATGGTTTGCTCTTGTGAACAGCAATCTTTAAGTCTTTAAGGTTTTTACTAGGCCATTCCAACACATTTACATGTTTCCCCTTGAACCACTCAAGTGTTGCTTTAGAAGTGTGTTTGGGGTCATTGAGTGGTACAGGTTTTGATTAAGAATATCCCTGTATTTAGCACCATCCATCTTTCCCTCAACTCTGACCAGTTTCCCAGTCCCGGCTGCTGAAAAACATCCCCACAGCATGATGCTGCCACCACCATGTTTCACTGTGGGGATGGTGTTCTTTGGGTGATGTGATGTGTTGGGTTTGCGCCAGATATAGCGTTTTCTTTGATGGACGAAAAGTTCAATTTTAGTCTCATCAGACCTTAGCAATTTCCTCTATACATTTTGGGAGTCACCAACACGCCTTTTGGCAAACTGAAAACATGCCATTTTGTTTTTAGCTGAAAGTAATGGGTATCTTCTGGCCATAAAGCCCAACTCCATGGAGCTTACAGCTTTTTGTCGTCCTATGTGCAGATACTCCAGTCTCTGCTGTGGAACTCTGCAGCTCCTCCAGGGTTACCTTAGGTCTCTGTGGTGCCTCTCTGATTAATGCCCTCCTTGCCCCGTCCGTGAGTCTGGGTGGGCGGCCATCTATTGGCAGGTTTGCTGTTGTGCCTATTCTTTCCATTTATGATAGATTTGATGGTGCTCCTGGGGATCATCAAGGATTTGGATATGTTTTTATAACCTTATCCTGACTTGTACTTCTCAAGAACATTGTCCCTTACTTGTTTGGAGAGTTCCTTGGTCTTCATGGCAGTGTTTGGTTAGTGGTTGCTCTTGCTTAGGTGTTGCAGCCTCTGGGGCTTTCAAAAAAGGTGTGTATATGTAATGACAGATCATGTGACACTTAGATTGCACACAGGTGGACATCATTTCACTAATTATGTGACTTCTGAAGGTAATTGGTTGCACAGGAGCTTTTTATGGGCTTCATAACAAAGGGGGTGAATACATATGCACATTCCAATTTTCTGTTTTCTATTTCTAAAAAATAGTTTTATGTATATATTTTTCTCATTTCACTTCACCAACTTAGACTATGGTGTTCTGATCCATTACATGAAATTCAGATTAACAAAACAATGAACCTAAGGCTATAATATAACAAAATAGGTAAAAAGCCAAGGGGGTGAATACTTTTACAAGGCACTGTATAGTTACATAGTTACATAGTGCATGAGGTTGAAATAAGACTTTTAGCCCATCAAGTTCAACCTTTTAATATCTCCTCCGATCTGCAATATGCAGATTAGTTGTTAATTGATCCAGAGGAAGGCAAACAGAAAAAAAACCCAAGTGAAAATTTGCCAATTGTCTCAAAAGGAAAAAAAAAGAATTCCTTCCTGAACCTAGATACTGGCGATCGGATTTCTCCCTGGATCAATACTCCCTCTCTAATTATACAGGATATAACTGAATACCCTTTTTATTTAAAAATATATCCAATCCCTTTTAAAAGTTATCCATTGAATCCGCTGTCACCACCTCCCTTGGTAGAGAATTCCACAGATACCCTTACTGTGAAATCTTTTTACTTCTAACCTCAAATGATGTCCTTGTGTCAATTGAAAACCTTTGGGCACAAAAAGCTCCCTTGACAAATCTTTATACTGACCCTGGATGTATTTATATAGGGTAATCATATCTCCTCTTAGACGTCTTCTTTCTAGAGAAAATAGGTTTAATTTGGTTAGTCTTTCTTGATAACTTAGCTCCTCCATTCCCCTTATTAGTTTTGTTGTTCTTCTCCGTACTTTTTCCAGTTCTAAAATGTTGTTTTTATCAAGTGGTGCCCAAAACTGTACTCCATATTCCAAATTAGGGCGTAATAGGGATTTGTATAGTTGCAGAATTATATTTGCTTCCCTTACTTCTTTACCCTTCTTAATACATGCTAATGTTTTATTTGCCTTTGCAGCTGCTGCTTGGCATTGAGAACTGTTACCTAGGTGGTTGTCCACAAGCACTCCCAAATCCCTTTCAATATCTGATACCCTTAGATTTGCTCCATTAAGATTATAAATTGCATGGTTATTTTTCCTTCCCAGATGCATAACCTTACATTTATTCGTATTAAATCTCATCTGACATTTAATTGTCCATTTCTCTAATTTATGCAAATCCCTTTGCAGGGAAAGTACATCATTTTCTAATTTAATTACCTTGCATTACTTGTCATCAGCAAAAATGGAGACACTACTTTCCAGTCCCACCTGTAAGTCATTAATAAATATGTTAAAAAGGAGAGGACCTAATACTGAACCCTAATAAACCCCACTTACCACATTAGTCCAATCTTAGTATGTTCTATTTCCAACAACCCTTTGCTTCCTGTCTTTTACACAGCTCTTGATCCATGAACAGATATTTACTGCAATTCCTGTATCCCTTAGTTTGCACAATAGTCTCCCATGTGGCACTGTATCAAAAGCCTTTGCAAAATCTAAAAAGACTACATCCACTGTGTTGCCTTGATCAAGTTCCTACTAACCTCCTCATAGAAACTAATTAGGTTTGTTTGACATGACCTATCCCTCATAAATCCATGTTGGCTCCTACTTATAATCCTGTTTGAATAGACATATTCTTGTATATTATCCCTTATTAACCCTTCTAAAAGCTTTCCCACTACAAAAGTGAGGCTTACAGGTCTTTAATTCCCCGGATTTGCTCTTGCTCCCTTCTTAAGAATATACAGCGGATATAAAAAGTTTACACACCCTTGTTAAAATGTCAGGTTTCTGTGCTGTAAAAAAATGAGACAAAGATAAATCATTTCAGAACTTTTTCCACCTTTGTGACCTAAACTGTACAACTCAATTGAAAAACAAACTGAAATCGTTTGGGTAGAGGGAAGAAAAAATATAAAAATAAAATAATATGGTTGCATAAGTATGCACACCCTTAAACTAATACTTTGTTGATGCACCTTTTGATTTTATTACAGCACTCAGTCTTTTTGGGTATGAGTGTATCAGCATGGCACATTTTGACTTGGCAAGATTTGCCCACTCTTCTTTGCAAAAACACTCCAAATCTGTCAGATTGTGAGGGGATCTCCTGTGCACAGCCCTCTTCAGATCACCCCACAGATTTTCAATCGGATTCAGGTCTGGGCTCTGGCTGGGCCATTCCAAAACTTTAATCTTCTTCTGGTGAAGCCATTCCTTTGTTGATTTGGATGTATGCTTTGGATTGTTGACTGGTATTTGGAACTGTTCATAATTCCCTCTATCTTAACTAAGGCCCCAGTTCCAGCTGAAGAAAAACAGCCCCAACGCATGATTCTGCCACCACCATGCTTCACTGTGGGTATGGTGTTCTTTTGGTTATGTGCAGTGTTGTTTTTGAGCAAAACATATCTTTTAGAATTATGGCCACAAAATTCAACCTTGGTTTCATCAGAGCATAACACCTTTTCCCACATGCTTTTGGGAGACTTCAGATGTGTTTTTGCAAAATGTAGCCTGGCTTGGATGTCTTTTCTTCTACCCCATAGCCCAGACATATGAAGAATACGGAAGATTGTTGTCACATGTACCACACAGCCAGTAGTTGCCAGATATTCCTGCAGCTCCTTTAATGTTGCTGTAGGCTTCTTGGTAGCCTCCCAGACCAGTTTTCTTCTTGTCTTTTCATCAATTTTGGAGGGAGCTCCAGTTCTTGGTAATGACACTGTTGTGCCATATTTTCTCCACTTGATAATGACTGTCTTCATTTTTTTACAGAACATAAACCTGACATTTTAACAGGGGTGTGTAGACTTTTTATATCCACTGTATATGGACGGGGCACTACCAGATGTGAAAAACGGTTTCTGCAGAGGAAGAGGCACAAGAGATCAAATTGCCAATGTCTACTGGATAATAGAGGAAGCAAGAGAGTTCCAGAAAAGCATTTACTTCTGGTCTGTCTCATAGACTAGACTATTCTAAAGCCTTTGACTGTGTGGATTCCAACAAAATTTGGCATGTCCTTAAAGAGATGGGAATACCAGATCATCTTATCCTCCTCCTGAAGAATCTGCATTTGGACCAAGAAGCCACGGTCAAAACCTGAGCACGGGACAACAAAATGGTTCAAATTCTGAAAAGGTGTGTGACAAGGTTGTATATTGTCACCTTATTTATTGAACTTATATGCAGAATACATCATGCCTAAGGCTGGACAAATCCAAAGCCGGAATCAATATTGCCAGAAGAAATATCAAATCAATACATTAGAGGAATTCGGATTTCCCAAGGTATTTTCTACCCAATAATTACCAAATATATACACAAGTTGGGATTAAATAATTACAAAATGGAACTTTTATTAGTTGGGGGTAACAACAGCTAATGTCTTTAAAAATTGATTAAAAAAATCCTGGATTTAGAGAAGAAAATGGGATAAAAATAGGCTAACTAATGTGAGGACAAACTTCCACCTGATGATACTTTTGAACTCTTAATAGAGGGGTGAATGTACTCTCACCTAACAGTACTTATGAAGGATTATAAAGATATGGCTTATACAGCTCAATGAATCCTGTCTTTGTGCAGATTAATATCTAAGATGCACAGTATAGAAAATCGAAAATAATCTGAAATGATATATATATATATATCATATGAGTTATGCTTTTGGACCCACTTGGAAAGTTATTATACTCCAATCAGATCTCAATGCTTTTTATGGGTCTGATTATTTAAGATAAAAGTGACTTATAATAAGGTCCCAATAGATGCATATATAAGAGATGTTAATCTATCTTAACATACAACTTCCTCTATCCTGTGCCTTTAAGAGACTAAGAGGTACATAATGTCCAGAAAAATATAGGCCTCTTTTAAAACTGTCTATTTTGAGTCGTATCCCGTTATGCAAACACGCATAGTATTTGAAAAGAAGGCTGAGGAATAAATAATATCTAGGTATCTATATGCCTCTTTTTGAGCTGTCTATTGAAAGTAGGACCTTCTCATGCAGAAGACACAGCATTCACACATTTGGAAACGGACAGGGAGGGTAAGCACACATCTTCAAAGTTCAGACATACAGTACTGTTAATAAATGAGACGCCAGCGTGCCCTTAGCTTCAAGGCATGCCGCGTCATCAAATTCCGACGTCATGAGACGTCTTCGTCAAGGTAAAACTAACTAGGCCGTCAGGCCCTCTTTTAAACCCTGCCGTAACTACGGCAACCGATTAGCATAGTTCGGACATGCGCATTAGTCAGGAAGCGCCGATAACGCTGTGCTTATGTAAGATAAAGGTATATTGCAAGTGGACTTATATGTATTCTTGCAAATGTAGTTTGAAATAGAACAGACACTTTGCAAATAATGTATAGGCTTAAAGAATCAAAATAGCAGCAAAATGATTCAGAATATATGAAGAGGGTAAAGTCATGAATTAATTTTATATTCTAATATGATAGGAGACAGAAATGTCAATACAAAAAAACTTATTAATGAGACCTGGAGGATCATGTATTATGTGAAAGTGAATTATTCTATAATTTCAACACTATTTAAATAATACTCAAGAACAAATAAAAGAAGATAATAGCCAAAAAGCAAAAATAATTTTGTCTGAAACAATAGACAAAATGTTGTGACTTATAACATAGAAATTCTTACCCATAGAATGCTACATGGAATTGTGAGTGGAAATGTGTAATGATCAACTAGTATCCCTTGTTTTTCTAAAGATAGAACAAAGGAAGTGCTTATAAGAAATTCCTTCCTAGATTACAGAGGGAATCTAATATATTAGGTGAATATGTGCCATCTCTATGGTTACAAGAGGAATAATACCTTTAATATATAGGTAGTCCAACTCATCTTTATGAGTGGTTGATTTAATGAATTGATATACTTTTCAATAATAATCTAAGATATGTGCTCATCCTAAAAGTGATTAACTAAACAAATCTTTAGTCCGAAAGGTGATATGAGATCCCATTCAAATAATGTGGAGCATTAGAATAATAGTCACTGTTTGTTGATATTTTACATATTTAAATGATGGGTGAAAATGTAAAACCTTCATTTAATCCCTTGGGGGATAAAGCTTTTAATTTATAAATCCATTTAGCTTCATGTTAGAGAAGTTTTCTATCCAGGTCCCCCTGTCTAGGGGCTGGATGGACTTTTTCAAGGACTGTAAAGGTTAAAACCTCACTGTTTCCACCGTGGAATATTTTAACGTGGCATGCTAGTGGTGTATCTAGATCTTTCTTGATGGTATAAATGTGTTCACCAATACGTCTACGTAGTTGACGCCGGGTCTTCCCTACGTAGATTTTTTTGCAAAGACACGTGGCCACGTAAACTACCGTATTTTTCGCCGTATAAGACGCACTTTTTCTTCCCCAAAACTGGGGGAGGAAAGTTGGTGCGTCTTATACGGCGAATATACCTTTTAAGACTGCCTCTGTCCTCTTGATTTCACCCCAGCGCTTCCTACCAGCATCGCGTCGGCCGGTGCGTCCTAGTGACGTCACACACGCAACGCTGCAGTACACGTGGAGTGCTGGTAGGAAGCGCTGGGGTGAGATCAAGATGGCAGAGATCAGAAGGAAGGTGAGGATCAGGGGGGTCAGGGAGGATCAGGAGGGTCAGGGAGGGTCAAGGGCTCCCAAATGCTGCAGTATATGGATATGTACCCTATGTGTATGTGTGTGTGTGTATGTATGTATGTGTGTATGTATGTATGTGTGTGTGTATGTATGTGTGTGTGTATGTGTGTGTGTATGTGTGTGTATATATGTATGTATGTGTATGTATATGTATGTATGTGTATCTATAAAGGTGAGGATCAGGGGGGTCAGGGAGGATCAGGACGGTCAGGGAGGATCAGGAGGGTCAGGGAGGATCAGGAGGGTCAGGGAGGGTCAGGGAGGGTCAATGGCTCCCAAATGCTGCAGTATATGGATATGTATGTGTATGTGTGTGTGTGTGTGTGTATGTATGTGTGTGTGTATGTATGTGTGTGTATATATGTATGTATGTATGTGTATGTATATTTACCGGTATGTGTGTATGTATATGTATGTATGTGTATCTATCTATATATATATATATATATATATATATATATATATATATATATATATGTGTGTAATGTAGGTGTGTATCTGTGTGTAAAGTGTATTTGTGTTTGAGTGTATTTGTGTTTGATTCAGATTTTTTTTTTTCTTGTTTTCCTCATCTAAAAACTAGGTGCGTCTTATCTGCCGGTGCGTCTTATAGGGCGAAAAATACGGTACACTTGTGGAACTGCAATTTGAAAAGTCCTTTAATACATATTTTTCTCCACTAGATGGGTGTTCGTAACTTTTTGTAGGTTTAACAAATCTGCAAAGCATATTTGTGGCTGTCTCCTTTCTAAATGTAGTAGTTGAAATGATTCCCTGATTATCTTTTTTAATAAGCAAATCCAGAAACGAGATTTCTGTCATATGAATTTCATACGTGAATCTCAGACCCATCTCATTTTTATTCAAAGATTCCATAAGGGTCTCAAACTCCAATTTTGTGCCATCCCAGACTACTAAAATGTCTTCTATATAGCGACGCCAGATCATAGAATGTTCAATAAGGTGTTCAATAGATTGTTCAGAGAAAATGTTCTCTTCCCACCACCCTAAAAAGAGATTCGCATAACTGGGGGCACATGGAGTCCCCATTGCTGTTCCTTTTTTCTGATGGAACCATTTTCCATTAAATAGAAAGAAGTTATGTTTCGGGACATATTCTAAGAGTTGCACAATGAAATCATTGAATTTTCTCAGATTGGTACTTTTAGCACTCAAGAAATGTTTAACTGCCTCAATACCATAACCATGGGGTATGCTGCTATAAAGTGCTTAAACATCAATTGTTACTAGCCAGGTATCATTTGGTACTATTACATTTTCAAGTTGTTTCAAGATATCATTAGTGTCTTTTACATACAAAGGTAAATTTTGTTCCATCAGAAATTGTATGTTAAGATAGATTAACATCTCTAATATATGCATCTATTGGGACCTTATTATAAGTCACTTTTATCTTAAATAATCAGACCCATAAAAAGCATTGAGATCTGATTGGAGTATAATAACTTTCCAAGTGGGTCCAAAAGCATAACTCATATGATATATATATATATATATATATATATATATATATATATATATATATATATATATATCATTTAACATTTTTAGATTTTCTATACTGTGCATCTTAGATATTAATCTGCACAAAGACAGGATTAATTGAGCTGTATAAGCTGTATGGTTATAATCCTTCATAAGTACTGTTAGGTGAGAGTACATTCATCCCTCTATTAAGAGTTCAAAAGTGTCATCAGGTGGGAGTTTGTCCTCACATTAGTTAGCCTATTTTTATGCCATTTTCTTCTCTAAATCCGGGATTTTTTTAATCAATTTTTAAAGACATTAGCTGCTGTTACCCTGAACTAATAAAAGTTCCATTTTGTAATTATTTAATCCCAACCTGTGTATATATTTGGTAATTATTAGTTAGAATATATATATTCAGAAGAAATATCAACAACCTCAGATTCACTGATGACACTACTCTGATGGCTGAAAGCGAGGAGGAACTAAAGGACTTATTGATGAGGGTAAAATAAGGTAGTGCAAAAGTTAGGCTGCTGCCCAATGTTAGAATTACAAAGATCATGGCAAATGGCAATCTCAGTTCCTGGCAAATCGACAGGGAAGCAGTGGAGGTAGTGACAGATTTTATTTTCCTGGAATCCAAGATCTCTGCAGATGGTGACTGTAGTCATGAAATTTAAAGACGTTTGCTTCTGGGGAGGAAATCTATGGCAAGCTTGGACAAGTAAAGATATTAACCTATCAACAAAAGGTCAGCATTGTTAGAACTATGGTATTCCCAGCAGTTACATTCGGATGTGATAGCTGGACCATAAAGTATGAGTGCCGAAGAATCAAAGCCTTTGAGTTGTGAAGTAGGCAAAAACTACTTAGAGTCCCTTGGCCTGCAAGAATATTCATTAAATCAGTATTACAGGAAATCAAGACAAAATCACTAGAAGGTATGATCATGAGGCTGAAACTCAAATATTTTGGCCATATCATGAGACGACAGGTTTCCTTACAGAAGACCAATGTTGGGAAAGATTGAAGGCACAAGAAGAAGGGGACGACAGTGGCAGAGATGGATAGATGAGGTCACTGAAGCAATGAACATGAATTTGATGTAGCTCAAAGGGGCAGTGATTGAGAGATGTACCGGGAGTGCTGCAATCAATAGTCACAGAGAGTCTAAACAACAACAAAAAATGTACAGTACAGTATAGCATTTCGGCTTGATCAGTTTAGCTTATTACAAATCGCTGTTTATTTCTCATCAAGGATTTTAGCAGGACTGCCATCTATAGCTTCTGATTAAAATTGACCAATTAACAAAGAAACAAACTCGTTAACAGGGCTTTCTCATGCGAACATTGATAATTCATGACAACATATAAGGGTAATACTTCTTTTTCATGCATTTAAAAGTGCATGCTTCAGACATTACCAAAGTTTTGTGTGTAAACAGATTTTATGTAATAGTTGTTCAAAGTCATTTGAAACTAACAGGAAGTTCACAGTGCATATCTATCAGCCCTATTAAAATTTGAAGACAGTAACTCCAAGCTCGCAACGGCTGAAATTTGGCCGAGTTACTGTGCTATTAAAATTAGAATGGGCTACGAGCTACAGCCGCAAATCCATAAACCATTTAATCGGCCGTCGGATTTGAGGGCTTGAACGTAATCAATTAGTCAATCCCGTAGGTACGGGTTTAGACTGAGTCAATGGAAACAGAGATCGTCACAATTGCATCACAGAAAAATGGAGGTTGGATTTCAAAATCTTACGGGGTAAATTACGAACTACGAGCGAAACCACATTCCAGACATCAAAAGCCTTTGCAAAATGTAAAAAAACTACATCCACGGAGTTGCCTTGATCAAGTTCCCACTGACCTCCTCATAGAAACTAATTAGGTTTGTTTGACATGACTTATAACATACTTATAATCCTGTTTGAATAGACATATTCTTGTATATTATCCCTTATTAACCCTTCTAAAAGCTTTCCACTACAAAAGTGAGGCTTAGAGGTCTATAATTCCCCAGATTTGCGCTTGCTCCCTTCTTAAGAATATACAGTGGATATAAAAAGTCTACACACCCTTGTTAAAATGTCAGGTTTCTGTGCTGTAAAAAAATGAGACAAAGATAAATCATTTCAGAACTTTTTCCACCTTTAATGTGACCTAGAAACTGTACAACTCAATTGAAAAATAAACTGAAATCTTTTAGGTAGAGTGAAGAAAAAATATAAAAATAAAATAATATGGTTGCATAAGTATGCACACCCTTAAACTAATACTTTGTTGAAGTACCTTTTGATTTTATTACAGCACTCAGTCTTTTGGGGTATGAGTGTATCAGCATGGCACATTTTGACTTGGCAAGATTTGCCCACTCTTCTTTGCAAAAACACTCCAAATCTGTCAGATTGCGAGGGCATCTCCTGTGCACAGCCCTCTTCAGATCACCCCACAGATTTTCTATCGGATTCAGGTCTGGGCTCTGGCTGGGCCATTCCAAAACTTTAATCTTCTTCTGGTGAAGCCATTCCTTTGTTGATTTGGATGTATGCTTTGGGTCGTTGTCATGCTGAAAGATGAAGTTCCTCTTCATGTTCAGCTTTCTAGCAGGTTGTAAGCCAATTTTGACTGGTATTTGGAACTGTTCATAATTCCCTCTATCTTAACTAAGGCCCCAGTTCCAGCTGAAGAAAAACAGCCCCAAAGCATGATGCTGCCACCACCATGCTTCACTGTGGGTATGGTGTTCTTTTGGTTATGTGCAGTGTTGTTTTTGCGCCAAACATATCTTTTTGAATTATGTCCAAAAAGTTCAACCTTGGTTTCATCAGACCAGAACACCTTTTCCCACATGCTTTTGGGAGACTTCAGATGTGTTTTTGCAAAATGTAGCCTAGCTTGGATGTCTTTTCTTCTACCCCATAGCCCAGACATATGAAGAATACGGGAGATTGTTGTCACATGTACCACACAGCCAGTACTTGCCAGATATTCCTGCAGCTCCTTTAATGTTGCTGTAGACCTCTTGGTAGCCTCTCAGACCAGTTTTCTTCTCGTCTTTTCATCAACTTTGGAGGGAGCTCCAGTTCTTGGTAATGTCACTGTTGTGCAATATTTTCTACACTTGATGATGACTGTCTTCACTGTGTTCCATGGTATATCTAATGCCTTGGAAATTATTTTGTACACTTCTCCTGACTGATACCTTTTAACAATGAGATCCCTCTGATGCTTTGGAAGCACTCTGTGGACCATGGCTTTTGCTGTGGGATGCGACTAAGAAAATGTCAGGAAAGACCAACTAGAGCAACTGAACTTTATTTGGGGTTAAATCAGAGGCACTTTAAATGATGGCAGGTGTATGCTGACTCCTATTTAACACAATTTGGAATGTGATTGCTTAATTCTGAACACAGCTACATCCCCAGTTATAAGAGGGTGTGCAGACTTATGCAATCACATTATTTTTAATTTTTATTTTTCTTCCCTCCACCTAAAAGATTTCAGTGTGTTTTTCAATGGAGTTGTACAGTTTATAGGTCACATTAAAGGTGGAAAGAGTTCTGAAATGATTTATCTTTGTCTCGTTTTTTTAGACTTTTTATATCCACTGTATGTATTAACACATTGATTGCCGGGATTAATAGAACACAAAATACATATATGAAATGAAGTATTTTTCTGAGCCGATTTGCAGACTTGAGAATGTTCTAAGAATTCTAAGACCTAACATCACTTTCACTTTTAATAAAAGTACAGTAGTGTGTTTTTATTTGCATTACAAGTGCTACGTATTGGACTTTACCCCCCTTGGAGCACACGTTGGGCTTTGGGCTCCATGTGCGTGTTACGGCTTGCTCGCGAGTGACTTCTTTGTAATTTAATAGCTAAATTGAACACGTAGCGGTTATGGGCTTGACAGATCAAAGGATTTACAGGCGCAAAGTTAAACGTTGCTCAACACGTCGCCTTTTCTCGGACTTGCTGCGTGTTAACCCACAAGTTGTCTGCATGCTGTGTTACACTAATCTACACCAAAACACATAGCAGGAACTATGCTACAGCTGCCCAGCACCAAATTATGCAAGATGGGCAGGGTTAGGTGGCACAGTACAATGGGCAGAAACTATGTAACTTATAGCATTACAAGGTTTAAATATTAGAAATCAAGAATATTTATACATCTTAACCGCGATTATTTTCATAGTAAAGTTGTCCTATAAACATTTTTTTCTGCTTTCAGAGCATTATTTGAAACAGAAAACACACTGGAGGTACATTAACAAATACCTTCTTTCAGATGCAACTAAGACAAAGGCACTTTCAGTGTCCATTTCATGTGTAAAGACATGACTGATAATTTATTTTTTAAGACACTCGGTCTCCTCAAGGACCCCCAGATGTTTCCCGATCTTTATTTACATATAGTGTTAAACCTAAATCATGGCATATCTGAGGATGCTTGAGGAGAGGGTTGGGAATCACTAATTTAAAGGAATGTTCAAACACCTAACTCAATGTGATCTTTGAAGCACATTAACATCTGTCTCCCCACGTTTACAATTTTTTTGAATTTCAACTACATAACTCACAATCAGAAAGACTTTAATAAATGGGACATTGCAGTATAAAAATAAAAAGGAAGACATTTTATTTTTTGTAGTAGAGGTGATTGTAGTATTATTACGTGCTATAGTAGTTAAGGTATGGTTATTTATGACAGGATCCAATACAGGGATATGTTCCATAATTAAACAAGTGTGTTCTGGGAGGTAAATTAATTTGGTTCAAATTCCAGTTCAAACAATGTACAGTAAAATAGAATGTTTTTAACCAAAGAAAGAACAAAAATTGTCAAAAGGTCAATAATCATTGGTAATATATTAGATCATAATCAAACATTGGGTTCCTTTAATTCATACATTAAAACAAAACATTTTGTTTATATGAAATAATACTTTGGATAGTGTTAAGAAAGATACAGTGTCCTTGGACTAATGAGAATATCAACACTTTTGAAAATAAGCTTGCCAGCATATATGTGCTTGGAGGAATTAGGTATTCACAAGAGTGTAAAATATTATGAAACATAATAAGACACTATAATGGAATACAGCCAATACAAGCAAGTTCTTCATCTTTTTATCCCTACAATAGCTACATTGTGCAGTAGAGGTCACAGTATTACAATTCTGCCCTGGAAAAGTAGGAAAATCATGCAAGGAAGACATTGCACCCTAAGTGCCAAGAGGTAGGTAGTTATGTGTGCAAAGTTCATATACTGAAAAATACAAATGTGTATGGAAAATGCCCCTTGTCCCTTATTGCTTCTTGTAACACAGTATAAAATTCTGACAATTATTTAACATTGTATGCAATTATTTTCAACAAATACCATGTATACAAAACAAATGTGTGTTTTATGCAGTTTTATGGATAGTAAGTATTGATACACAAAAACATTTGATTCAATCACATTTTGATTTTTACCAATGTGCAATACTTTAAAAGTAAGAATATAAAAAAATGTGAATTGAAGTTAAAGTCTGTATACTATAATTTCTTGTGGTTTCCTTTATGTTATAATCTGCGGTAATATAACAGGTGCACATGCTATTCCAGCAAATGATTCAGGGAAGTGCAAGTCTCTTTCCCACTCATCACTTTCTGCATTGTATACTTGGACAATACTGGTCACATTGTTTAAATGCCAATTGTAGCCACCTACAATATAAATCTTCTTATCAAGCAGACAGCAACCAGCTTCAGACTGCCCGGCTCTCATTGGACTCACTGTTGTCCATACATCAGTCTCAGGTGTGTAGTACTCAACAGCCAACACATCAAAACAACGGTCAACATGGTCCATCCGTCCACCAAGTGCATAAATTCTGTTTTTTACCCCAACCATTGCATGAAGGACCCTTGGTTCATTCATTGGCGCTTTGAAATCCCACTGATCTACTGAAGGATCATAACAATGCAATGCTTTTTTGTCTTCAACAGATACTCCGTAGCCACCGGATATATACAACTTGCCTCCAAGTGTAGCACCAGCATGGCCCCATGTCCTACGTTTAAGTGAACAAACGTAGGTCCATTCATTCTTTTTCGGGCAGTAACATTCCACAGATGCCAAGCTGCCTGATCTATTTCGCCCTCCTGTAGCATACAACATGCCATATAAAACATGAAGCTGAAACTGTATTCTGCTATCCTGCATGGGTTGTATGCGCAGCCACTGATTTAAATGAGGATCATATCGAAAGCAGACATCAACAGCTCCTTCACCACTTCTGTACTGCAAATGCTGCCCTCCTACTATGTAGACAAAATTATCTAGCACAGCGACACAGGCATGGCTACAACCAACCTCCATTTCATTCAGGTCTTTAAATTGACGAGAGCTTATATCTGGTAAGTAATACACTTTGCTGCTCACGGTTCTGTCATTATCTGTATAAGGTGTGCCACCGAATGTTATCAGTGAGGAGACATCAGACCTAATTGTAGTCCTAGGAGACTGCATCTCATGCTGCCGAAATGGTAGGATTTGGTAGTTGAAGGCTTCAAGCAGATACTGTCGGCATAAAACATCTTCCACCATAATGTCCACAGTTTGAACACTGTCCACCAGCTCAGAGGATTTCATCAATGGAAAGCGAATATGACATAGAACTTGACTAGCATTAGCACGACGTGAGTAATCAAATTGTAGCCAACGAATTGCAGCATGAAATAAATCAATTTCACAGCAGTTTTTCAGTTTGTTGCTTTGGAGGAAGAAAACCAGTCTCTCCAAAGGCAAATGAAGGAAGTCTTCTTCTTCGGAAATTTTAAGGAAATGTTTGAACGTGAATGCATCCACTGACTCCTTTAAAGATGCCAAGCTAAAGGTTGTTGCCATTTGGCCAATGTTTAAACAGGTTTCCACACTCATTGCAGATTTTAGGAACTCTTCACATAGCTCCACAACTGGTACCATTTGGAGAAATACTGCAGCTCCCAGGACATCATGAATGCAGTCCAGGTCAAGTGTGACTTCAGCACTGTATGCAAAGTCAATAATGTGTCTTAGTCCTTTAGAAGATACCCCCTTTAACTCAATAACATCTTGATTGGATTCTCTCATTCCTCCTGTAAACATTGCCCTAGAGAAAGAAATAGAACACATCAACAAAATGAAAACACTTTCAAGATATTCAATAATTTTACTGCATTATCACATAAACTACAGAATGTGATTAGAGGTTTCATATTTGGGTAATTTAGAAAAAAGCCCCATCCACAACCATTGGTTCTTTGTATACAATTCCTTATTTTACATGTCTTTATAAAGATTGTTGTGATAAAAAGAAAGTGGCAGACATACACAAGACAAATACCAATAGCTAAGAAGCCTCAATGCCGAACCCTACCACATTAGCATTTTTCTTTATTCTCAATATATTAGATTGCAGAAAAACATACCCTAAATCAGGTTTGCCCAATGTTGGGCCTTAGGATATCTTTTTTGTGTATAGACGGCTCAGTTATTTTATCAACTTATTTTATTTACTTTACTGAACTAGATGTGACCCATGAAGACCCAAGTTTGACCCAAGCATGAAAACAATATTGCCTCCAACTGAAAAAAAACACACACAAAAAAAAAAAAAAAAAAAAAATTCACTAGGCTCTAAAAATAGCCAAAATTTGCTAGATCTCTGTACTTAAGAATAATCTTGAGAAAGAGATGAAGTAAAGATAGAAGAAAAAAAAAATGAAACTGGTGAGCCCATCCTAAATGCATATGTGCAAATTAAAGGGCCATTGACCTCACTGTACGTGCTCTTCATGGTGTGAAAGAGCACAAGAGTATGTTAAAATTATCTATTTTTTAAATTACACAAATAACATCTAAAAAAATCTAAAGTTTTAAGTCAGTTTACAAACACAGTCTATCCTACTTACAGGAAGTTTCATAATTAATGACAGACAGCCAAGAATGGGTGTAGACAGGAATTGATAGCACTGAACTCATGAACGCACTGAAATGTTAACCCCTAACTGACTTGTTGAGGTTATTCCAGCATACCAAAATCTTCACAGATTGATTTATTGAGGGTTAACTTTTTTTTTCTTTTCTTTTGTTGCATGTCTGGGATTGGGCAGTCAGTAACACATGTAAAAACAGACTTTATTGAACTCTCAGCGAAAAATGCACGTATTTAAAACATTCAAAAAGTATTTCAACATGCTCTTAGGAGATCTTATATGTGAGGTGGTCCAAATTGTGCTGAATAAGGGGTTATTTAAGAATTTGCACCTCTAACCGGAAAAGCAACTGTGCTTCTGGATTTCACTTCCCTGCCTCTAAGTCTGACCCCTTCCTCAGTCCCCCCTATAGTGTAAAGTTGAAACACATCCTTGACATTCCAAAATCTCTTTGATTGTCTTTCAACTTCTGAATTCCCACACAGTGAGCCCATTTATGTTATTTTTTCGTAAATAGAAGTACATCAGACATTTTATTTGCAATGACTAAATTAAAAAACAATGTTTGTTAAAATTTAGCTTCTCTATGGTAGTCCCAGCAGCGGCCTCACACAGGATGACAGAACACCTATGAAACTGAACACCTTTGAAAATACCAAAGTAGGCTGAATGATTGTGGAATAATTTTAAATGAGATTTTATCAATGTTGCACTATATTAGCTTGCAAAGAAACCATATACTGATTGCTGTTCATATTTTTAAGCAAGGTATGGCCTTTTTAATATCTATTTTTTTAGTTCACCGTTATTAACATTAGAAATACATGTGAAAAAAGCAGCAAATCGCAGCTTTAGCTAAGAAAATATAATATTTAAAAACACAGTTTCCCACGTTAATGGCTGCTGCCGTACCACTCCCAACTTCTATCACGGGCCATAGCACTACAGAAAAAAGTCAAACATTTCAATTGTGATAACATTAGGCAGGATGGGTAACCTGGAGCATACTCTGTAGGCTACATGGGTATAGTTACAATCATATAACCCCCTGCATCTCAAAAATCAGCATGCTCCAGATTACCCCCCAACTAATATCATCTCTAGTAAAATGTTTCTCTCTCTTTTCAGTGGTGCTCATAACAAGGAGAGAAGTGGTTAAGGGTACAGCACAGCCATTAAGGAGGTAAACTGTGTTTAAGTTATATTTTCTGGCTAAATATTTGCTCTGCTGTTTGCACATGTATTTTTAATGTTAGTTAATGGTGAACTAAAAGTAAATTTAGCTCAAAGAGAGCATAAACCGTTCCTTTAAGCAGACATTAAAAAAATGTTTACACAACCAGGTTTCATGTAAAAAATAGACAATTTAATTAGACACCAACAGTGTACTAACAATCTTTTGTAGCCACATCTGCATCTTAATTTTCCTCTCATTTTCTTCACATTTCATCAAATTACACATATAAAAGTAATAATATTCAACCAATAGCATCCATTACACAGAACATGGTGAGATTGCATGGCCTTTAGGAAAATAGGACATGTTATTACTGCTTAGCGATGCATTCTATAGTCTTAATTTTATGTGAATATGATCTTCTGGGATAAACCTTACATTTCCTAAAAATAAAACTATGCTTAATGTTTTTACCACATTTTGTAAAGGTTTTTTGGCATTAAGAATGGACTTTGAGGAGAAGGGCACAACTCAAAACTGGTCTTGAATATGTCTTATAAATTAAGGTCTTCAGCACAGTAGAGGAGAAAAGAAAAAAAATTGTTACAAGAGACTATTAAACAGATTCCCTTTCTTGGTATGTGAATGTTCTTTAGAGAGTCATTTATAAGAGTCCTTTTATATCGCAAATATAGAAGTTAGGTAAGGTTTGATAAGCAATAAAGAAAGGAGAAAATGCATGCACTCTTGGGATTTAAAAAAAAAAAATACTCCATATATGGTTATGGTAAATACCTATATTACATAGTGTGATGACCAAACATATGAAAATCCTAATTGGTCAATATAAGTAATTTTATTCTGGGGAACAAGTGTTCCACTAGTAAGTGTATGAGACAACCAACAATTGTTTTGAGAAGCACACCTTTCAAGAACTAGTGGATATAATTCCCATGTATTACTAAATATGCATCAGTAGAAAAAAAACAGATGTAGGAAAATTTGTTCTTTCTAGGTTAGTTTGGCCCCCATCAATAATTCTAATTTATAGCTTAAAGAAATCATCAGTAGGGACTCCAATTAACCGTTGATAACACTCTGAGGGCCTCATTCAATTGAGATTTTGCCAATTGAATAGGGCTCTATATAAGCACAGAGCATACTTTTTTACAGAAGTTTTTAGTTAGTGCAGACCTTGCTTTTAGATAGAAGATCACTAACTAAAAACTTTTGTAAAAAAAATATGCTATGGGCTTATATAGAGCCCTATTCAATTGGCCAAATGTCAATTGAATGAGGCCCTTTGTCATTAAGTTGTTTAAAAGCTTCTTCCAGATAATAATTTATAGGCCAGATCACAATACTTACTCATTTATCGGAAGGTTTCATGACTTTGTCATTACATTCACCTATTTCTCTTACTAGGTGTGATGTTAAAGACACCCACAGTGTGTAATTGTTCCAATTCTTGTGTAACCATTTTTACATAAATTTCAACAGCTGGGCATATTGATTAAACTTAGATTTATTTTTAACTTTATTAAACCCAATTGTCTTTCCCATTGTTATCTGGTTCACTTTCATGCCACAAATACATCAAATCACTGTGTGTTTTTGTATCAATATCCCAAAAGGTATCATATTCACTGGTTTTGGAAAATAATTTATTCAATACCAGCTTCCTAGCAAAAAGTTGCACATCCTTCATCACATCAAAGAAATTAAAGCACTTAATAGGTGAAAATGAAAGATCTTTGTCCAATTTGCTGATCTGATCAGAAAGCAAACATGCACAGGAGAGGTTAATAATATGGAAATGCACTGTTTTTTCTACCTCATCCTCCTGGGCCAACTTCCTTTCCTGGGGGTTTTCTCGCCCCTCATGTAAACCCATATTTGTCTGCTTCTAAGACTCCATATGGGGTTTGGATCTAATCTGTTATCTTGTGATTGCAAGGCCCCCCTCAAATAGTGGGTTTTGAGCCTGACCCTAAAAAATGTGTAATTAATATGTATCAATAATATACTCATGGGCCCCTCATTCAATTGCAATTTGGCCAATTGAATAGGGGTCTAAATAAGCACATAACATATTTGTTTAAATAAGTTTTTAGTTAGTGAAAACCTTGCTTTTGGATAGATGTTTACTAACTAAAAACTTACTTTAAAAAAATATGTTATGTGCTTATTTAGAGCACTATTCAATTTGCCGAATAGCAATTGAATGAGGGCCACGGTAATTAAATTGGTATATTTTTGTATCACTACTTTCTTTACAAACATATACGCGTTACCTATAAAGGGATGTCAAATAGTCTATCTATGCATTGGGATTAATCCAGTGAAGTTATCACAATTGACCATTACAAGCCAGCTATTTTTGAAAGATAAAAATTCTACGAATCTATAATATTCTAATATCCCTCTTAGTTGTATCCCTCTCAGTATCCAATATTTTGAAACAAGACTGGGTGTACCACAGCTGTATTTGTTGTATAACATTTTTATTCATCAGATTTTATGATATTTATATGTGTTCATTTAATGCATAGTAATAAAAGTTAAGTTTTATCCGTATTTCTAGAATCTTTGGGCCTCATTCTATTAGCGGCCGCAGCCGTTGCGGGGCCGCAAGGACCGGCCGCAAGCTATTTGCCTATTCTATTCCCTTACGGCCGGAGGCTCCGGCAGGCTTGCGGCCGGTGCCTTGCTATCTCTTGCGGCCGCTCGCGCCAGAGGAAAGCCTTTGATCTAAAACGGCCGCAAGAGTTTCGGCCGTAAGAAATTCCTATTTGCAATTCAATTGCTCCGGGAAACCTCTCTGCAAGGCTAAAAACGAGCCGCTGCTTACTTGCAGGAAAGAGGCCCCGCTAGCACCAATTAAGCACATAAAATAGCTCAAATAAAGCCATCCTGCACTTTGAGAAGACTATAAAGGGATTTTAGGTGTTACAAAAAATAGCACATAATTATCCTATACTCAAATCCGTAAAATATTTTATTTTTAATATCCGTAAAATATCCATGTAAAAAGTCCAGAGTGCTTTGAGCACCTCAGACCCGCCCGCGCCGCAGCCGGAAAATAAACAGTTAATTTGAACTCGGGTTTGGGCTGATGTGCAAGCTTGAGAGTGGATTACTTTTAATCCTCATGTCCCCCAATATGATCCCTAGCATTTACAGAGCTGTACAGTGCAGGCTTGAATTTATTTTTGCGTTTTTAGATTTCTGCGCTTACGGCCGGTTCCAAGATATGCGGCCGGCCGTAAGAGGAGATCCTTGCGGGGCCGTATAATAGAATCGCGAGTTAACAGAACCCCCGCAAGGAATCGCAGCCTTACGGACGATTTACGGCCGGTAATAGAATGAGGCCCTTTGTCTGGTAGATATTTTGTAATCCATGAGGATTATATCCTCTAGTTCTTTAAAGGTGTGCTTCTCAAAAAAATTGAGAGTTTGATAGGCAAAATCTTTATTAAAATAAAATAAAATAAAATAACTTTCACTCGGTATTTACTCAATTAATTACTATTTTACAATCATGCCCCCAGGCTATATAAGCCCCAGATCTTTCAGCAACTAGTGAAGTATTGTGTGTGCAGTGGAGTCACCCAGGGTGGATGCATATCTGAACTGGCATACCACAGCTGCAGTATGATAGCGGGTGGTGACTAGAAAGTGTGTTTTTCACATGACTAGCAGATCAGGTTACACTGCACACTGATACAAATATGTATTTCGGAGAATGTTTTTCAATTTTGCAGGGCAGATACACTCCCAGGGCAGATACACTCCAGTCACAATACTTTACTCAGGGGGTTGAGATTTACATACACATATACATGGGATGCATTTTAAGTCTGATAACTAGAGATGATGAATATATTAAAATTAATTTGCCCCTCACCCCTTCTCCTCTAGTCCCCTCTCTTCTTGCCAGGCATTCCTTTTTACAGAAAAACAAAATCAAATACGCTGAAGATCTATACAGGAAGGATCTTAACAGCTTTGCTAACTTCAATAGTTTCTCCAATGAGCTGGAGCCAGACACCTTGGAGAGTGAAGTAAGATGTGCCCCTAGGATGTCTTGCGGCTAACAAGACTGCAGGAGTTAATGGAATCCCAGCTGAACTGTTCATAATTTTACAAGATGATGCTGTAAAAGTGTTGCTTGCATTATGACAACACATTTTTGAAAATACAACAGCGAAAACTGGAAAAAAAGTCAGTCTACATCTCCATAGCAAAAAAAGGCAGTGTCAAAGAGTGCTCCAATTATCAAACAACTGCACTCATTTCACATGCCGGCAAGGCAATGCTTAAGATCTTGCATATTTGGCTTCAACAATATATGGGATAATATAGAAATCAAAATATTTAATTTCCAGATATAGGTGCCCAAGCTCTTCGTTAACAAATGATGTTACAATAAATACCCAGTTGACAAAAACTGCTAATCCAAAAATCACAGACCTACCAATAACACTAGTAGTCTTTAACTAGTAGAATATGGGGAGAGAAGTCTCAATTACCAAATTCAACCAGTAGTATTTAGCCTCAATGTAAAGATGGAGTAAATATTATAATAGTATAATAGTAACTTGAAAGTCTCTCAATCTGGAATGAAGAGCTCTTTAAGACCTGGTTGAGATCTACCGCGGGTGCGACGGATACAGATTCTGCTGGCGGCGATCTGCTGCTTCTCACGAATACACTGGTAGCTTGAGTGTATGACAATTGTTGATCTGGAAAATCGAGGGGTGGGAGAGAAAGCACAAGGATCTCCTGATGCAGATTACTCCTATGATTTCAAGTGTAAGTGACATCCAGCTTAATCTGTTAGTCTCTCACCTGGCGGGACCTCAGAAGTATGAGGTATTAACAAAACATGTGTGTCAATTCGAACGTGGATCCTCCAGTCGCGGTCCTGTTTCTCACGGTTCCTTCTGAATCCTTCTGCTCATCAGTTCTCCTTTGTATACTGTGAGCCAGATAACTCAGTATCTACTCGAGTTAAGAATACTTATGTGAGGGCAAGGGGTATCTAGGGTACGCTGTTAGGCAAATCAGTGCAAAAAACGAAAAAGGAGGACCAAACTACGTATACTATAAAAAAGGGTTTTATTATGTAAAATATAAAAAATAAAGATCAAACACGTTTCGCTGTCTCGAATTACAGCTTCATCAGTGAGAGAGAGTTACCAGCAATTGTGGCGGTAGTAAGTGTGATCTACCAGAAAACCATGTAAGAGTATTATACATATTAAAAAGGGGGTAAACATATACCCCCAAGTAGACAAACATAAATGATGTATACACACGCACATTTATGCAAATAGGACTATATACGGATTACATCCCTACTTTGTAATACATCAGCTATAGAGGGTGCTCATAATGTACTGCAGCCCCATACTCTCCTCACAGATGGTCATGGCACTTTTAGCTATAGGATGGTTATCCTATTCCTTTTTCCTTTCCCTCATTTCATTTCTGTCTTTCCATTCTTTTTTCCCTTCCCAGGACTCATTCACTACACCACTTGCAGGAGTTTAGGTGGTCATAACAGTAAGTACATAGTTGCTACACAGATGAGTTATGGGACATTATTATAGCACCCCCTAGTAAGACTAGCCTCTGACAGTTTTATAAGCACACTATTGGTGGAGGTCCCCTTGTACATACTGTAATGTTTTACTGGGGCATCTGCCTGGTACTAAAAAACACAGTTGTATATCATGAGCACCCTTTATAGCTGATGTATTGCAAAGTAGGGATGTAATCAGTATATAGTCCTATTTGCATAAATGTGCATGTGTATACATTATTTATGTCTATTTGGGGGTATACTTTTAATATAATACTCTTACATGTTTTTACTGGTATATCACTATTACTACCTCCATAATTGCTGGTAATAGTATTAAGACCTGGTTGAGATCCACTGTATATATATATGTATGTATGTATGTATGTATGTATGTATGTATGTATATATATATATATATATATATATATATATATTATATATATATATATATATATATATATATATATATATATATATATATATATATACACACACATATATATATATATATATATATATATATATATATATATATATACATATATATATATATATATACATATATATACACACACACACACAGTGGATAAAAAGTCTACACACCCCTGTGTCAGGTTTCTGTGCTGTAAAATCATGAGACAAAGATAAATCATTTCAAAACTTTATCCACCTTTAATGTGACCTATAAACTGTCCAACTCAATTGAAAAACAAACTGAAATCTTTTAGGTAGAGGGAAGAAATGTTTTTAAAATAAAATAATATGGTTGCATAAGTATGCACACCCTTAAAACTAATACTTTGTTGAAGCACCTTTTGATTTTATTACAGCACTCAGTTTTTTTGGGTATGAGTGTATCAGCATGGCACATTTTGACGTGGCTAGATTTGCCCACTCTTCTTTTCAAAAACACTCCAAATCTGTCAGATTACGAGGGCATCTCCTGTGCACAGCCCTCTTCAGATCACCCCACAGATTTTCATCGGATTTAGGTCTGGGCTCTGGCTGGGCCATCCCAAAACTTTAATCTTCTTCTGGTGAAGCCATTCCTTTGTTGATTTGGATGTATGTTGACTTGGTTTCATCAGACCATAACACCTTTTCCCACATGATTTTGGGAGACTTCAGATGTGTTTTTGCAAAATGTAGCCTGGCTTGGATTTTTTTCTTCGTAAGAAAAGGCTTTCGTCTTGCCACTCTACTCTACTCTCATCACCAAATACTCCCCCACACGCCCTCTTCGTTCTGCTAACAACCTTCTTCTTTCTACCACTCGTCACCTCCTCTCGCTCCCGCCTCCAGGACTTTTCTCGCGCTGCCCTTATTTTCTGGAACTCCTTGCCTCGCTTCACCAGACTATTCTGCCTTAAATCCTTCAATACATCAATAAAAACGCACCTCTTTAAAGAAGCCTATAACCTTCCTCCCTAACATGCTCAGCAGTACTCTCTCCCTTCTGTACCACATACAAACTTCAACCTTTAAATTGTAAGTCTGCGAGTTTCAATCCTGCAAGGTGCTTTAGGGAAAGCGCTATGGACACCGGATTCAAATCTCAAAGACAGAGCCCCCCATTCATTGCAATGTATGAATCTTGAACTTGTCATTGCCTGTAAATTAACTTATATATATATATATATATATATATATACACACACACATACAGTGGATATAAAAAGTCTACACACCCCTGTTAAAATGTCAGGTTTCTGTGCTGTAAAAAAATGAGACAAAGATAAATCATTTCAGAACTTTTTCCACCTTTAATGTGACCTATAAACTGTACAACTCAATTGAAAAACAAACTGAAGTCTTTTAGGTGGACGGAAGAAAAAAAAAAAAGAAAAATAATGCGGTTGCATAAGTCTGCACACCCTTGTATAACTGTGGATGTAGCGGTGTTCAGAATTAGGCAATCACATTCCAAATCGTGTTAAATAGGAGTCAGCATACACCTGCCATCATTTAAAGTGCCTCTGATTAACCCCAAATAAAGATCAGTTGCCCTAGTTGGTCTTTCCTGAAATTTTCTTAGTCGCATCCCACAGCAAAAGCCATGGTCCACAGAGCTTCCAAAGTATCAGAGATCTCATTGTTAAAATGTATCAGTCAGGAGAAGGGTACAAAAGAATTTCCAAGGCATTAGATATACCATGGAACACAGTGAAGACAGTCATCATCAAGTGGAGAAAATATGGCACAACAGTGACATTACCAAGAACTGGAGCTCCCTCCAAAATTGATGAAAAGAAGAAAACTGGTCTGGCAGGCTACCAAGAGGCCTACAGCAACATTGAAGGAGCTGCAGGAATATCTGGCAAGTACTGGCTGTGTGGTACATGTGACAACAATCTCCCGCATTCTTCATATGTCTGGGCTATGGGGTAGAGTGGCAAGATGAAAGCCTTTTCTTACAAAGAAAAACATCCAAGCCAGGCTATATTTTGCAAAAACACACCTGAAGTCCCCCAAAAGCACGTGGGAAAAGGTGTTATGGTCTGATGAAACCAAGGTTGAACTTTTTGGCCGTAATTCCAGAAGATATTTTTGGAGCAAAAACAACACTGCACATCACCAAAAGAACACCATACCCACAGTGAATCATGGTGGGGGCAGCATCATGCTTTGGGGCTGTTTTTCTTCAGCTGGAACTGGGGCCTTAGTTAAGATAGAGGGAATTATGAACAGTTCCACATACCAGTCAATATTGGCACAAAACCTTCAGGCTTCTGCTAGAAAGCTGAACACGAAGAGGAACTTCATCTTTCAGCATGACAATGACACAAAGCATACATCCAAATCAAAGGAATGTATTCACCAGAAGAAGATTAAAGTTTTGGAATGGCCCAGCCAGAGCCCAGACCTGAATCCGATTGAAAATCTGTGGGGAGATCTGAAGAGGGCTGTGCACAGGAAATCTGACAGATTTGGAGTGTTTTTGCAAAGAAGAGTTGGCAAATCTTGCCAAGTCAAAATGTGCCATGCTGATAGACTCATACCCAAAAAGACAGTGCTGTAAAGAAATCAAAAGGTGCTTCAACAAAGTATTAGTTTAAGGGTGTGCATACTACACATATACATACATACATACATACATATACACATATTGTCATTGTATAGTATTACACTATAATTTTAATTTTACCATTACCGATATAATTTTAAATGTATCATCTACCCACGTGTTATACATTGTACTATAAGGTTCATGGTAAACTGCACTCTCGTCTAGGTTTACATTGTCATCTATTATAATGACTGGAAGTGTATATAGATGTGTTTTTCATGTGTTTTCTACAGACACAACTCACTGATGAAGCTGTAATAAGAAACGTTGAAACGCATTTGATCTTTATTTTTATATTTTACATAATAAACCCCTTTTTATAGTATACATAGTTTGGTCCTTCTTTTTCGCTTTTTGTACTGGTTCGCCTAACGGCGTATCCTAGACACCCCTTTCCCTCGCATAAGTATTAGTAACTTGAGTAGATACTGAGTTATCTGGTTTACAGTACAACGGAGAACTGATAAGCAGAAGGGTTCAGAGGGAACCGTGAGAAACAGGACAGCGACTGGAGGATCCACGTTCAAAATGAACACACGTTTTGTTAATACCTCATACTTTTGAGGTCCCGCCAGGTGAGAGACCAACAGATTGAGCCGAATTTCACCTACACTTGAAATCCTAGGAGTAATCTGCACCAGGAGATCCTTGCGCTCTCTCCCACCCCTTGATTTTCCAACAATATATGGACTGGAAACTACCAGATGTACAAGCCGGGTTCCCCAGGGGAAGAAGCACAAGAGATGAAATTGCCCATATCTGCTAGATAATAGAGAAAGCAAGAGAGTTCAAGAAAACCATTTACGTCTGCTTTATAGACTATTCTAAAGGCCTGTGTGAATTCCAGCAGAATGTTGCAAGTTCTTAAAGAGATGGGAGTACCAGATCATCTCATCCGCCTCCTGATGAGAGGAGTGGACCAAGAAGCCATGGTCCGAGTCAAAAATTGAATAACTGAACGGTCACCTTATTTATTAGAAGCGCAATACATCATGAGCATGGCCAGGCTGGATGAATCCCTAGCCGGAATCAATATCCTCAGATACACAGAAAATACTATTCTGATGGCTGAAAGTGAACAGGAACTAAAAAGGGCCCATCGAGGAGAATGAAAGAAGAAAGTGCAAAAGCTGGCCTGCTGCTCAACGTTAAAAAGACAAAGATCATGGCCAATTGCAATCTCAGTTTCTAGCAAATAGATGAGGAAGAAATGGAGGCAGTGACAGACTTTATTTTTTTAGGCTAAAAGATCTCAACAGAGGGCGACTACATGAAATGAAAATAGGTTTGTTTCTGGGAGGAAAGTTGTAACAAATCTGGACAAGCTATTAGAAAGCAAAGATCAAAAAAGCTCTGTATTGTTAAACTATGATATTCGCAGTAGTAACATACAGATGTTGGAGCTGGACCATTAAGAAGGCAGATTGTCTTAGAAGTGACCCCTTTGAACAGCTTAAGAGTCCTTTGGGTACTATAGGAAATCAAACCTAACTTTTCACTGGAAGGTTTGATAATGAGGCTGAAGCTCAAATATTTTAGCCATATCATGAGAAGACAGGAAACCCTAGACTCTGATGCTGGGAAAGATTGAAAACACACAAAGAAAGAGGAGGCAGAGGTGGGCAGGATAGATGAGTTAATTGAAGCAATCAATATGAGCTTAAGGGAGCACAGAGGGTGAGGGGCTGGCATGCGGCGATCCATAGGATCAAGTAAAGCCGGACCCGGTTGAACGATTAAACAACCCTGCAGTGGTCACATAGACCACACAGAAAAAAAAATGTAGGAGAACATCCTGGGACAATCTTCTCTTAGTTCCTGGATAGCTAATAGGGTGGAGAGAAGCAGGTCTCCTAGTGCACATATTACAAATATTAGTTATAAAAATCAATGTTGAATTTATTTTCTTCAAAATGCAAATGTCACAGTTAATCCAGGTTACTCATCCTGACTATTTAATGTTAAAATGTTTACTTTCGTTTGAGCAGTGCTCGGGACAATCAGAGAGGTGGGGAGAAGAATAGCTACAGAAATTAATGAGGTAAACTGTGTTTTTAAATTATTTTTTCTGGCTAAAGCTTTGCTGCAGTTTGCACATGTATTTTAATATTAATTGAAAAGTGCTTACAGAGGCACTTAAGTTGTAAACATAAGTACAAAAGATGTTTGCATTTATTGCGATTTAAAAAGTTGCAGAATAAAAAAAAAAAAAAAAAGGACACAATTGAAATAAGCAGGTTTTATCTTTATTCTGGAACCCCACCAATATTATACAACCTGTGATAAAGAGTAGAGATCATCGTTCTGCAACTGTAAAGAATGTATTGAAATGTACTCCATTACCTGTCAAACATTAGAATTGATGGGAGGAGTCCCACCTAAACGATTTGTGCAAAGCATTTGTTTTTTCACAAGATCATCCTTTAATCTTGAAAAGTTGAAAGGCTGTTAATATATGAAAACAAGACAATTACAGTGGTCCTGGTAGGATTAGAAATGTGTAATTTTCCAATCTTACCTGAAGTAATCACTGCAAGCAGCAAGGACCACTTTGTGCACTTGAAATACTTCATTGTTTATGGTGAGAATGACATCAAGCAACTGGCCCTGGGCCCTCAGTGCAGTCAGACCGTGAAGAAGAGTTGTGCTATGGGCAGGAGCCGAGAAAGTGCACTGCACACTGCTGTTCTTGTCGGCCATACTATAAATGGAAAAAGCAAAACAAATCAGGATTGTAGAAGATTTAGTGCGTATTATTTTTATAGACAGGCGATATAGATTTACATTTACATTTCAATGCTCATGCACTAAATATGAGGGCTGTACAGGCAGTATTGTAAGCTGTAATTTTTTAAAAACATTAAAGTGGTTATTGTGACCTACATACAAAACACAAATTTTAAACATTTTACAAAAAAGGAACATAATTTGAAGTCTGAAAAAAAGCACAGCCTTGAACTTCTTAGACATCATGGAACATGTTTACAATAGGTTATGGAAAAGCACCAACAATTTAGCAAAAAAAGTTGCTTTTTTATTACGGTTACATGCAAAATAAGACAAAGCAGCTGACTAGTTTTCATTTTAGTTTCCAAGGTTTTGTCCCACTTCACAAAGCTGATAAGCACTAGAAGACATTAAATAGACAGAACTGCATATAAAACAGATAAATAAATGAAATCAGTTTTGACTTTTTACTATTATAAAACATTTTTACATGATGTTTATTCTAGCTCTTCAAAAGCACTTTCTGTAAATAAAATAAATCAGGATTTCAGTGTTCCTTTAAGACACACACATATACATAAACATTAATTTGCTATTTATAGTAATATTTAAAATTCAAAGGCAGATAAAGCTACAAGGTCAGAGATCAGGAGTGGCCGTGATTCAAATAAAATTTATGAAAAAAGCAAGATAAAAAAGGTAAACTCATTACTCCTGAAGTGCTGGAGCACAGCTTCTGAAAGTCACTTAATCACTGCAATTAAATTGCCTGGTTATGTGTGTTAAAGGAGTAAACGTCTGCCTCTACAATTTTATTTGTCATGTATTAACATTGATAAAAATAAATGTTTTTTACTAGACTGCAAAAGAAGTAAGCCAAGCTAAAGAGGAATCATCATCTTTGTGTTATTTTGTAACAAAATACTGGGTACTATGAATATCAGCAATTATTCTATCTGCATGACAAAATAGGCTAATTATTTGTCACAGAATAGGTTAATATGTCAATGGCAGCCAGCTGTTTGCAATGCACTGTAAAAAGGGGTAGATTAAACCATTACCGTAATTAATATATTAGGTCAATAAACAAAACAAAAAAGTGAATACCAAAATAATTATTTAGATGTGAAAGCAATATATAGCCATTTTGGACTTATCCCCTTATGGTAGCTCAGCACAAGGCAGCAGCAGAGGCAGTGAGCATCCGCTAGATGGCGCTGCCGATATTCCGGTGCCATATCATACAGTCAAGGCTTAGGTAAATTGTTAGCGTTAGGCTTACATTATAAGCTTAGAGCTTCTCTCAGATATCGGCAGCGCCATCTAGCGGTTGGAGACTGCACTGCAGTGGCGAACCTGTCCAGACACCATAAACAGGAAAGATCTGCCATTTTTAAATTCTATTTTAAAAGAATCCAAACATAACAGTTCCAAATTACGGAGTCACAAAAAAAATGAAATACATATCTTGCCATATTTTATTGCTCTCTCTGTGGCAAACTGATTTGCCATAATATCAGTACTGTACTGAACCATTTCCCCTTCAACAAGCATGGAACAAATATTAAGTTTTAAGTAAATGATTGGCTTATTAATATTGTTTCTTTATACAGAAATGTTGAGCAAGTTTGTTCTGGCCTTGACCCCTGATGGTTGTTCTGGATGGCACCCAAACAATTTGGACTAAAAACTGATTTTTCTCCTAAAGCTGCAATATCAAAAAGAGCAAAAAGTTGTCCATGTCCCCATGACAATTAACCTTGACCCTGCCATCAATGTCAAACAGTGCTTCCTCAAGAATGCAAGCCATATGTGACAATCTTTATGAAGCCCAGCCATCACATTAGAGGAAATGGAACTTGAGGAGGCAATGGATGTCTGGACGTCCTGACCATTAACCACTGGCAGATTGACTGTGGGGGGAGTCTGATGGATGTGGAGAACAGAGAGCGTACCAAGCCAAGTTCTGGGGCTTGGTTCACTACAGGAAATGGTTTGAGTGTGGATTGATGGCCAAAACAAAATATATCTGCTGGTTGCTCAATAGAAGCCAGTTGAACTTCCCTCAGCACACAAGGAATTCCATTTTTCAAAACTGTCTACATTTTTCTAAGTTGTCAAAATATGTAATCGTAAATGCCAAGGCCTATAGTCATTTTCTTTCTGACTGTGCTTATAGCGTTTTTGGAAGACTTTAATGCTGTTAAGGTTTCATTTTTGATCACTTTACTCTTCAGCCATCAAGGTGCAAAGGATGGACCTTTACTGTTGGCAACCTGTGCGCAGTGCCGGCCATCAGCCACTATGTGGCGCAGCCGACTGGTCCGTGAATTTCTCTGGTTTAGTGTTAGGGATGTTAGGGTTTGTTGTTTATGTGTTGTTCAGTCACGTCCGACTCTCCCTGACTCTATGAACCACAGCACGCCAGGTGTATGTCTCAGTCACTGCCCCTCTGAGCTCCATCAAGTTCATGTTCATTGGTTCAGTGACTTCATCTATCCATCTCCGCTTCTGTCGTTTCCTTCTTGTGCCTCCTTCAATCTCTTCCAGCAGAGGAGTCTTTTCTAGGGAATCCTGAAGTCTCATTAAATGGCCAAAATATTTGAGTTTCAGCCTCATGATCATACCTTCTAGTAAACAGTTTTTATTGGACCTTTTTACAGTCCAAGAGACTCTAAGCAGTGTTCTCCAACACCGCAATTCAAAGGCGTCAATTCTACGGCGCTCAGACTTCTTTATGGTCCAGCTCTCACATTCATATGTTACTACTGGGAATGCCATAGTTCGAACTATGCAGACCTTTTTTAATAGCTTAATATCTTTACTTTTTACTAGCTTGTTCAAGCTTGCCATAGCTTTCCTCCCCAGAAGCAAACATCTTAATTTCATGACTACAGTCACCATCTGCAGAGATCTTGGATCCAAGAAAATTAAACTCTGTCACTGCCTCCACTTCTTCCTCATCTATTTGCCAGGCAGTGAGATTGCCGTTTTTTCATGTTTTTTTTTTCGTTGAGCAGCAGGCCAAGTTTTGCACGCTCTTCTTTTACCCTCATCAATAAGTCCTTTAGCTCCTCCTCACTTTCAACCATCAAGGGAGCATCATCAGCGTATCTGAGGTTGTTGATATTTCTTCCAGGAATATTGATTCCGGCTTTGGATTCATCCAATCCAGCCTTACGCATGATATATTCTGCATATCAGTTGAATAAATAAGGATACAATATACAACCTTGTCACACATCTTTTCCAATCTTGAACCATTCTTTAGGAGATGGATGAGATGATCTGGTACTCCCATCTCTTTAAGGACATGCCACATTTTGTTGTGATCCACACAGTCAAAGGCTTTAGAATAGTCTATGAAGCATATAGAAAAAAACAACAAAGTCAGAGGTGCTCATCAGAGAACGAACCAACCTTAATAGGTTAGTTCTATAGCCATGATAAGCCACTCTGAGAGCAACCTCTTTTAGCTCACTTGTGCCCTTCACAGGGAGAAATATCTTGTAGTAGATCAGTCTGGTCCCACTCCAAAGAGTGACCCAGCCCCGAAATACCAGGCAATTTAACCCTGAACAGGAGAAACAGCAAACCCCAGACACGTTTCGGCCTTTATGGGCCTCGTCAGTGAGGTGCAGCTGAACTCCCTAAGGCACAGTGAGCAGTCTATGAAGCAGAAGTAAATGCTTTTCTGGAACTCTATTGCTTTCTCTATTATCCATCAAACATTGGCAATTTGATCTCTTTTGCCTCTTCCTCTGCAGAACCCGGCTTGCACAACTGGTAGTTCCTGGTCCATATATTGTTGGAGTCGAGTTTGTAGAATCTTAAGCATTACCTTGCTGGCATGTGAAAGGAGTACAATTGTTCGATAATTGGAGCACTCTTTGGCACTGCCTTTTTTGGGATTGGGATGTAGACTGACCTTTTCCAGTCTATTGGCCATTGTTGAGTTTTCCAAATGTGTTGGCATAAGGCAAGTAACACTTTAACAGCATAATTCTGTAGAATTTTGAATAGTTCAATTGGGATTCCATCACCTCCTGCAGCCACATTATCAGCAAGACATCCTAGGGCCCATCTCACTTTGCTCTCCAAGATGTCTAGCTCCATCTCATTGGGCAAATTATTGAGGTCATCACGGCGGTTAAGAACCTTCCTGTATAGATCTTCAGGGTATTCCTGACACCTCTTATTATCTGATATTCTTCTGTTAAGTCCCTACCATTTCTGTCTTTTATCATGCCCACTTTGGCATGAAAGGTGCCTTTTAGGTTCCCAATTTTACCCATTTGGTTATCTTTTTCAATCTCTTTACATCGCTCATTGTATAAAGTCTCCATGTCTGTTCTTGCTCTCCTCTGGAATTCTGCATTCAGTGTTAGGGATACTGCGGATACATTCTGGGAAGAAGTTAACGGACCCCTCGGCTGTACTGCACACGGGCAGCAAACAGGAGAAATCCCAGAGGATTCTGGCAAAAGTTTGAAAGTGCAATTGGTAGCATCGTCCAGTTCTTCCTGATCAATTGAATCCCTATCATGAGATTGTTTTCTTGTGGCAAGTATAATAATCTTACAAGATTGCAATAATATGCCTGTGCCCAAACTGTGGAAGTTTGCCCAAGAATGAGGAGTGGATGCTGCTGGGCTTCATAACTGAGATGGAGAAGTATTAGGGGACACTGATGGTAGAAAGGCTGGGGGAGGACTAAATAGAAGTAATCGGGTAGAAAGTGTAGAGAGGGTAAGGGATGAGCTAAGGAGAGGAGGGTGGTTAGTATAGTCAATAGGAAGATAACATAGTATGCCAAGGATACTGGAGTAGGTTGCCAGTTCCTTTTCTAGTGAACTGCGATTTGTCTGACCTCTTTGCTATGACCTACCCACCTACAGTGGCCATACATGGTATAGCTCACAGCTTCATTCAGGTACACAAGCCCCCTCACCACCACCACCACTTTGCAAACCACAAGGGGACCAGGGGAACATACACCACACTAATCTACTTTAATCCATCAGGAAGGGTCGCAAAAACACATGGAGGCTGTGCAGAGCTAACTCGCCTCCATCAGGGATAATCTCTGCTACGCCTATCCTCGAAAGTCCCATGCCATTGCCGGTGGCCATGTGCGAAGATGCATATTCCCATTTGGTTACCTCCCATTATGTTTTGCTATTCATCAATTTACATTAGTGTGGTGTATGTTCCCCTGGTACCCTTCTGGATTGCTAAGTGTTGGTGGTGAAAGGGCTTGTGTACCTGAATGAAGCTGTGAGCTATACCATATAGGGCTACTGTAGGTGGACAGGTCATATCAGAGAGATCAGACAAATCACAGTCCTCTGAGCACCTTCATCGCTTATTGTGAGCCCCGCACGGAGCGCCATTGGCACTCCTTGCGAGCCTATCCCCCCCTCCCATGTAGTTTAGGGGCCTCGCTATGACTGTTAGTGGCTTGGTGTAAATGTTACTGTTGTGGAGGAAGTGTTACTGGTTTTCGACGAGTGTTACGTGTTTGGGGCTCATTTTCATCCTTTTGCGTTTTTTTGGTCCACCATTTTTTTCTCTCTCGCTTAAGCGATTTTCATTTGTGAAAAAAAACGGCAAATATGCCTCAAATTAAGTTGAAACCTCAGTCACAGGCTCCCTGGCTCTCCCCCTGTGCTGTGTGTGAGTATAAGTTAATTTGAGGCATATTTGTTGTTTTTTTCAGCTTTTTACTGTTTAGTGATTGGGCTGTTAAAGTCGTATTTTTGCGAGCTCTGCAGTCCATCTACGTGCTTCAGGTCCTTAAGTCATACGGCCCGTAATTTTGCGCCCCTCGCTAAGTTCCACAGGCCAAGCCTAATTGCTGCGTGTTTCAAATGCCGGGCGTAAAGTCCTACTGCCTTGCCATTAGCGCCTGCAGCGCTCATTGCAGCCTAAGCCCCGTGAGACGCGCAGTGCAATGAGAACCTTTGGCGCTCATTGCAGCCTAAGTCTTCCGTGCTGCAGCTGTCAACGGCTCACCTCGCAAAGCATGACCAACAGCGCGTATATATCTACAACTATTATATGTGATATCTAATGCTATTATGACTATTATTATATGTATTAATCTATTGCATGGTAACTAGGGCTCATTAGTTTACATATATAGGAATGTGACACAAATGTGATGTATGTGGATGTCCCATAACCCCAACAATTGAAAACACATTGACACGGTGAGAATGGTATAACAAAGCTTTATTTCATACACAGAGCACAATCCGAAATGGTCAAGACTGTGCATTCATTTCATGGGTGTGGTGTGTGCGGATCCCGAGAGAGCAAGAGGCTTGTGGTAAAAAGGGGATACATACAGGGGGTAATGTGATAGACTAGGATAAGCATGATGCAAAACACCCACCAGGGTCACATGTGGTCACTACACCACTGCAACCAGAATCTGATGAAAAAAAGCATCATCACAAATCACTCCATTTAATTGAAGAAAACATTAATGTGCATAGCACTTACAGCTTGTCTAGATCTGCTCAATGAAACAGATGATTCAACCTCTGGACTTTGTAATCCAATCCAGTTTCACACATACAGTGTGGTGACAGAACAAAAATCTGAAAAAAAGTGGTCAACTAAAAAATGTCAGAGGAGGATAAAAAAAAAACTAATCAACATGCATGTACAGTACATTGCTAAATACTGTAACAATATGTCAACTCAACAGATTCCCATCTGCAAGCATTACTAGCTATTACATAGGTCTCTGGATAATCAGAAATATGGGAAAATACCCATTAATTCGGAGAGGACACAAAGGTCAGCAGCCAGATTCACTGTTACTTACATCAGACCCAAGGATCTGTTCTCAGACCGATATTGAGGTCAGGATCACATGCATCACTAGTGCATATATTAATGCTGGCTGTCATTAACATGCCATTGTGAGACTTTGCAAGTCCAATGCCATAGCAGTATTAGTCTACATTCAAGCTAAAAACAATCATGTCTTAGATATCTGGCTATATATAATAGCTTTAAGATTGTGGGAGCTACATGTTAAGGGCGGCTGTCATTGAAGGTATGTCTGAGTGGCACTGTGAAAACCGCTCACCTCATTAATTTCCTTCACAATGCTTGCAGATGCAAAAAATGCCTTCATGGACCTGAATTGTACCTAAAAAAAAAAAAAATTATATATATATATATATATATATATATATATATATATATATATATATATATATATATAACACCTACAAAATAAGGCCTTAAAAAAGATAGGGACTGCAGCATCTCTTCTCAACACCATTCCTCAGTGATCATGAATTGGTGACATGTTCAACAGAACCCTAGGTGTCCACAGAGCAGTAGCCATCTGAATACAAAATATCACCATCACATAGGCCAAGATCCAAGACTCTGTAGCCAGGTTAGATTAGGTTAACATTGTGACCAATAGATTGTCACTGAGGAGTGCTGTTCAGAAGGCAGAAACATATGCGCAGCCCCTAGGTCCTCCTCCGCCTAGGCACAGGGCCCAAATTCCCTGTGGCCGGCCACCGTCTCCTTGGTGGTGGTCGTGGTGGGGGTCAGCGGCACCTGCAGTGGTGGAAGCATGATGGGAGTAGAGGAGGGACCTGGCTGCGGGTGACTGGGGGAAGCCTCCTGGGTGGAGGAGGTGGGACTGGGGACCAATGCGCATCGCATTGCTTCTATGGTGAAACGTGCTCTGGTCCGCCCCAATCCTGAGCAGCCCGGCCAGGTACGACTCAGTCATTAGGTGGTGCCACCTCTCCTCCCTACTGCACCTTGCCAGGCTGTGAATTACCTCTGCATGATTAGCGGAGATGCTGGTCTGGATCCCCCGAAGACAGTTCACCTGCTGATGCATGAGGGCCAGCATCTCCACCAGCTCAGCCTGGCCTGATGTTGGGGATGGAGACCTTTGGGGCATGTCCTGATGAGGAGGTGGCGGTATATGAATGGGGAGGGCCTGGGGCCTGGCTGGAGGGTGTCGCCTCTCCGCTCCTCTCTTCCTCCCCACTCCTCTCCCCTCCCTTAATATCAATCCCAAAAGTAATAAAACGATAAATGAAAACAAGTGTTACTGGAAATATATGATGAGAAAAAAATATGTATATTATGTGTAATTAATAACTGTTGGGGGATGGGTGGTGTGTATGGAGAGACCTAGGTCTATATGTCTCTATGTGTATTGTTTAAATAAATTATGTGTATTGCAATCATGTGTAATCTGTAAATATGTGTAATCAAGGATTAAGTGTAAAATAGTAAATAGTATAAGATAATTCAACAAAATCGCAAATTACTGCTCTGAAAATTCTCTCTCTCACTCTCACCTCTAACTCTGGGACCTGCATGCTACTTCAACACAGTCAATGCATGGTCAGGTGGAACGCAATTTTATAATCTCTCTCTGTCAATCATCTGTGGCTAGACACTTTCTATTGACTGAGAGGCCTGAGTCGCACTGCGTTATTCCGCGATTGGATAGTAACGGCCGATGGCATTTCGTCCAGCCCCTTAACAGTTTGCGGCAGTGGGAGGGATTTACGGGCTTGAGGTTTCTGTAACTCGTGTTCTTGTTCAATTGAATAGCATTGTAATCGGAGACTAACGGGAGCCCGCAGCACGCCCGTAGACATACGGCCTACTGCGATAGAGTTGCAGACTTGCAATTGAATAAGGCCCAATGTTACTATTTATAGGTTTCACATTGCTTAACTTTACGTTCCTAGCCACAGAGGGTTCTAGGATTTTAATAAAAATAAAAAAGTTCTGCCTTAAGACATTACCTTTAAAACCATGGTCAAAATTATTAAATTAAAAATTAAAATCCAATATAAATATGCTCTGAAGCATTGAAGGCACTTGTACACTGCAATTTGATTATTCTTGCTCTATAATGTACTTAATATACAAAATCAATATGAATAAAAGCTTAGAAAATATTATAACATTTATGTATGGGTTCAATGTATTATGCTTCACAAAACAGGATCAAGACAGCAGAAAAAAAAATACAATATATAAAAAGGATACACAGGAATTATCTGATACTGTATAAGGTATCCATGCATAGATTGCATAATTCTGGGTAACCAGATAACCAATTTATTAGTATCCTCAAGTCTATTTGTACAGGGATTAGATTGTTTTCCAATGCTTGAAGTGACATCAAGAAGGCAATCCCCGAATCTGTTCAGACTTTTCCAAACTGGTTGTTCACTAGTCCTATTAAATGTGAGCTCTGCCATGTGATCAAATTTGCAATGGCTACCCTGGAATGAGTACACTCATCTGAAGGAGGGTTGTTACCTTCAAAATGAGAATATTATATATATATATATATATATATATATATATATATATATATATTGTAAAGGGGAGAATATGCCTTGCCTACAGCCAACTTTCCCCAAAGTAATCTCAGGTGATTAAGCAATTTTCAGATTGTCATAATTTGTATGGAAATCGCTTCACATCACACCATGGAAGTGGATATTAAGACCTCTACCCAAACTATATAAATCCCTAGTAAATTAGTAATGCTCACTTTATTACACATAAAAGACCCTTTTATATTTAGCATGTATCCTTCTATTCATTTAACAACACAGAGCATAATCCACTCTGCACACATACAGGATGAATTCTATCATAAAGGTTTGCCTGGGTCTTTGGGAAGGCCGTTGTTTACTTGTGGTGTTTTTTTCTGCAATGCTAGCTGGTAATACACATGCTAAAACCCTTTTACCGGCAGTAATGTATGTTGAAAGGCTCTCTTATCAACAAGGTACTTATGACTTGACATAGATTACCACAAAGATAACACACATCAATAGGACTATTAAAGTGAAATAACCATTTTATAACACAAACTTCTATTCTTCTATGTATTCTTGTGTGGGTTGTTAATGATACTTCAAACTTTTGTATTCAGGTGAATTCAGGAAAATCAAGCTAGTATAGAGATGTAGCTGTTTCTAGGACAATGCACCAGGATATTCAACAAGTATCCATTATGAATTGTACCTCAAGAGAGAAAAACATGTATTGTTGTATACAGGCTAAATAATAAACAGTGAATCTAAATCAATGGTTTATTACTGCTTTGGCCAACAAGATCCACATCTAGGCCAAGAAAATTCTCATGGAGTAGCAGCCGACCTCAAGTTGCATGTGTAGTGCTATAGAATAGGTTTAATATAGGTGTTGCTTTTATGAAGTAACATTTCTAAAAGTAAACCTGACACTGTGGCCTATATCAGAGCCCCCCTCCCCAAGAACAAAGGTTGAACCAGGCTGCTTTAAAACATTTGTGTCTGTGCTTTTAGGCAGTTCAAGGTTTACAATGTATGCCCACTATTTTAAAATATAACCTTTTTGACACCTGTTCTTTGTAACCGGACACATTGCCTAAAAAAACCAAAGCTGGATTAATAAATTAACCAATGATGATTAACCCTTAATGTTTACTATGATATCTACAAATCTAAATACTGTACCGCTTTCAGCACCATGAAATCTGAAATACTTTTCTTCTTTTGAAACGGATAACATTTGAAGGAGTTTGACAAGAATACCATTCATTGTGAAAGTCACTACAGACAAGATTAAGACGAGCGAAGTTTGCAGCATGAAGTAAAACAAAGTCAATGCCATATAGTTGTAATGTTGATTAATCAACTACACTGCAAAAAGTGACACACTGTGCCACCATTGCTGTCTGCACTTTGCATAAAAAGAAGCAACAAGAACTCACTGTGATGAACTTGAGGCCCTTCCTCTCCTGTTCTCGGCAATTTTAATGTAATGTTTTTGTTTGACCAGGAAGACCGCTGACATAACATAGCTATTATTTACACCTAGCTCTAGGACAGAGTATGTATTTACACTATGTTAAGTATATACAGTGGAAACAAAAATATTCAGATTTAACAAAATCACATTCAAAATTAAAGGGTCATTTACCTCAATATAAGTGCTCTTCATGGTGTGAAAGAGCACAAGATCCTATGTTAAAATGATTTATTGTTTTTTTTAATTACACTAATAAATAAAGCTAAAAATCTACAGTTTTAGCTCTGTTTACAAACACACTCCTGACTGTTCCATGATTAACAACATCTGCCAACACCTAGCGGTGAAGGCTTTGTGAACACAAATATTTATAGTTTTTCCCTGAACTTCAGGAATGCAACCAGAGAGGATATACCACAACTATACTCAACAATGGCCAATAGACTGGAAAAGGTCAGTCTACATCCCAATCCCAAAAAAGGCAGTGCCATGGGTGCTTCAATATTTGAACAAATGCACTCATTTCACATGCAAGTTAATGCTTAAGATCCTACAAGCTCAACTACAACAATATATGGACTGGGAACTACCAGATGTGCAAGCCAGGTTCTGCAGAGGAAGAGGCACAAGAGATCAAATTGCCAATGTCCACTGGATAATAGAGAAAGCAAGAGAGTTCCAGAAAAGCATTTACAACAAAATGTGGCATGTTTTTAAAGAGATGGGAGTAGCAGATCATCTCATGCTCCTCCTAAAGAATCTGCATGTGGACCAAGAGGCCACGGTCAAAACCGAACATGGGACAACAGAATAGTTCAAGATCGGAAAAGGAGTGCGGCAAGGTTGTATATTGTCACCTATTTATTCAACTTATACACATAGTACATCATGGGTAAGGCCAGACTGGATGAATCCAAAGTGGGAAGAAATACGAATAACCTCAGATACGCTGATGATACGACCTTGATGGCTGAAATAGAGGAGGAACTAAAGGACCTATTGATGAGGGTAAGATAAGAGAGCAAAAAGTTTGCCTGCTGCTCAACGTTAAAAAGATGAAGACCATGGCAAATGGCAATCTCACTTCCTGGCAAATAGACGGGGAAGCAGTGACAGAATTTATTTTTCTGGGATGCAAGATCTCTGCAGATGGTGACTGTAGTCATGAAATTAAAAGATGTTTGCTTCTGGATAGGAAAGCTATGGCAAACTTGGACAAGATAGTTTAATATCTATACATTTTGATATCAACAAAGGTCTGCATAGTTCGAACTATGGTATTCCCAATAGTAACATATAGATGGGAGAGCTGGATCATAAAGAAATCTCAGCTCCGTAGAATGGATGGCTTTGAATTGTGGTGTTGGAAAAAATTGCTTAGAGTCCCTTGGACTGCAAGAAGATCCAATAAATCAGTACTTTAGGAAATCAAGACCAACTGTTCACTAGAAGGTATGATCATGAGGCTGAAGCTAAAATATGTTGGCCATATCATGAGAAGACAAGATTCCCTAGAAAAGACTCTGAGGCTGGGAAAGATTGAAGGCACAAGAAGTAGGGGACGACAGAGGCGAAGATGGATAGATGAAGTCACTGAAGCAATGAACATGAACTTGATGGAGCTCAGAGGGGCAGTGAGTGAGAGATATACCTGGCATGCTGCGGTCCATAGTGTCACGGAGAGTCGAAAGCGAATAAACAAATGGAGGGATTAGTGAGAAGAGTGGGGTTGGGGAGGAGAGGAGAGAGGTTGCCGTGGGGAGAGAAGTCACTTGAATTAGTGTGACCAAAGTGTGTACATGTATTCTTTTATATGTTGGTAGCACAGATTTCTACACTGTGAACAACAATAATACATATTTGTGGGGGTTATACTACTAAATCATTACATTACAACACCGTTTTAGATCACCATTCCACTGAAAGGGTTTTAAAAAAAAAAATGTGATCTGAATTATGAATTAACACAAAAAACCCAGATAGGATTCAACATATTTATTATATGTATACATATTCTCACATGCACAACAGCAATGGTGGGGGACTTAAAAGGACAGGTGTACACCAGATTCCTGTTGATGGAGGTAGGTTTCCTGGGGCTCCTATGTCTCCAAAGCCTTCATGTGCTCTTGCTGGCCTTCCTCAACAGCTACATCCACATCAATGCGATTCCCCTTCTTATCTTTTGGCCCTATATTCCCATGTCCCGGTGTCTATAACAACCAGTACCTTATATGATCCCCAACACAATCCTGTGCTACAGAATAATTTGCCTGTTGAGGTTCATCTCCAGCATGGATTACCGGCTCACATTTCCCCACAATTAGTGTCAACTACTTCTCTATTTAAGACCTCAGACTGCCCATGGTGACAGTTCTTACACTCCCCTGTATAACACACAATGGTATTGTCATGACAAACCTTCTAATGAAAGTAACACACAAGATTGTTGTCAGTACAGTGTTGATGACTAGTGTTTGGGGTGTGTTTAGCCCTTTAATAGGCAATGCATCAAAGCATATGTTGTAGGCTGTGTAGGTTTCCTGATTTGTATTAACCTCTTGAGTACTGGAGTTGATGTTACCATTGCAGTTGATACATGTTTTGTGGAGGTGTATGAACGCCATTAGTTGATGTTCACAGATGTATGCATACATCATACTTTTCTATGCAACATATGTGATTATGATAATGTAACTTGCTCCAAATATTAAGATATTTTGGCACAAGACTGCTGGCCTATGTCAGAAAGCTGGATATGAAGAGGAATTTCACCTTCCAGCAACACATGAAAAACATCCATGGAACAGATTCCGAAAAGGAAGATGAAAGACTTTGAATGGCCCAGTCAGAGCACAGACCAGAGTCCCATAGGGAAATAGGGCAATGACCTAAAGATGGCTGTGCATAGGAGATGCCCTGGCAATTTCAAGGAGCACCAACTTTTTAGCATGGAAGTGTGGGATAAAATTGCAAAGTCCAGGTATGCAAGGTTGAGAGAGACGTATTCACAAACATTTACTGCTGTAATAAATGCAGATGGGAAAGACCAGGACATCGGGGACATGGAGGAAAGGAATCAAAGAAGATTGGTTGGGTTCCAATTATGTTATTATTGTTTATTTTAAAAAAAAAGAGAAGAGAAGAGAAGAAGACAGTTCAGCACATTACAGGATGAAATAAACTTTTCAGTGTTGGAAAGTTTACAAATAATTATTTGTTTTTCATTTTTGTGATAAGACTTTTTCAGCAAAGAGTTGGGTAATCTACAAAAGACCTAATGCAATAGAGACTACCTGAAAAATCTCAATGCTTGTTTTTCGTATATGTCGATATAACTTGTCTAAAAGTTTCTCAAATTTTATATTTTTGTTTTTAAGTTTTAAAAAAAATGTCCAAGAGAAAAACTGTATATCCTGGTGTTTTACGCTACATTCAGAAGTTTGAATATGTGTCGAGCTGCGTTATCAATTGTTCTCCCTAGCTTGGTGTACTGAAGCCCAGAGGATTGTGGACCATTGCTGCATTACGGTCCTTGGTTCCTGAGGTTTCTGTGTGGTGTCACACTCAGGACAAATAAAAAGTATTTATTATGGAAAGTACTATGAAACAATATTTGATTTCTGATAATGAAAGGTTAAAATAGCTCATAACATAATATTATCATAACAGCAATATCTCACTGGCAGGATTATTGTCAAGTCTGCCACAACCACCCACATTTCTCAAACAACACAGATCCGCTTAAAACAGGATTCATGATGGCAGAGGAATATTGGGAAATGGAAATCCGTGTATATAAAAGAGTGTTATATAAAGAACTACATTTAAGATATTCGCTCTTGAAAACTACACTTGAATATGGACAAAATGTTTTAGATATAACCCCAAAAAATGCCACCTCAGATGTATTACTTTCTATATGAAATTATGCTGCAGTGGAAGCTGCCATTTTAGTTTCCCCAACTATTAACATTTTGTTAACCTGCAGCATGAACAAGACATTGCAAGCAATGGTCCATGCCACTCAAAAACCTACGGTTGAGGATAGGTTGCATCACAGATGGTTGGTTTGGCTTTGTCCAGTTCCTATTTAGCTAAACAAGATGAAAATAATATCAATCTACTTTGGACTACAAATAAAATGTATATTATCGTGCAAGCAGTCAGACACATATTTATATGCAGGACGGCTCCTTTAAGGATGACAACTGAGCAGATATTGCAGTTAAGCTAGGGGTGATTTCAGGTGCTTAAGTCAAAGGGATTCTTTACACAAAATTAAAAATGTGTTTGATATAACGGTTTTAACTAGATCACTTAATTGTATTCATCTAAATGGAACGATCACATAAAATGTAAACTTACTTACCAACTAACCCCCCCCCCCCACCCCCTCTCAAATTCTGGAGCCATTCTCTTTCTTCCTGCTCACTCGCATGGATGCTGCCACCTTTGACTTTTATGACTTAAAAGGGATATGTAAGTGAGCTGGATTATGAATGCATCTGATAGAGAATTAGTAGTGTATGAAAACATGTGTTATATAGAAAAGTTCAGTTTACTTACAAAGTTTTTTGCACAAGTCAAATATAGCAGTTCACACCCACAGGACACTTACATAAGCCATGTACACACAGGAAATACAGCAGGGTACATATTTTGACCTTTTTGGTATAGAGTACATGAAGTAACTGTTGCAGTTCTTGTACTAAGCACACCAGAAGCCATGATACAGGTGAAAGAATGATACAATGTATTAGCCTGATTCTGAGTTTGAATGTTATGCTAATTCAGGTGGGATTTTCTAGGGGTGTACACAATCACATGCAAATAAAAAAAAAAAAAAAAAAAAAAAACATTGGACATTTTGCTAACTTCAATGTTTATTTTGGGATATTTTCATACACTACTAATTCTCCTTTATCAGATGCATTCATAATCCAGCTCACTTGCATATCCCTTTAAGATCACATACACAGTGGAAGGGCATTGCATTGCAGTCCCTGTCCTTTGGTCGTTGTCTTAGAGGGGAGAGGGGGAAAGGGAGGCACAGGAGAGGGAGAGGGGGAAAGGGAGGCACAGGAGAGGGAGAGGGGGAAAGGGAGGCATAGGAGAGGGAGAGGGGGAAAGGGAGGCATAGGAGAGGGAGAGGGGGAGGGGGAAAGGGAGGCACAGGAGAGGGAGAGGGGGAAAAGGAGGCACAGGTGAGGGAGAGGGGAATTGGACACAGGGGAGAGAGAGAGGAGGGGGACGGAGACACAGGGGAGAGAGAGAGGAGGGGGGACGGAGACACAGGGGAGAGAGAGAGGAGGGGGGACGGAGACACAGGGGAGAGAGAGAGAGGAGGCGGGACGGAGACACAGGGGAGAGAGAGAGAGAGGAGGGGGGACGGAGACACAGGGGAGAGAGAGAGAGGAGGGGGGACGGAGACACAGGGGAGAGAGAGAGAGGAGGGGGGACGGAGACACAGGGGAGAGAGAGAGAGGAGGGGGGACGGAGACACAGGGGAGAGAGAGGCGGGGGGAAACGTGTGGCAAACAGCATTGCCTGCCTTACAATTTGACTCCCCTGATTTTTGACGGGCAAGAAGCTAGTAGACAAAATGTTAAATAGAAAGAAGAATCATTCTAGTACTCTTTTAAACAGCAAGACATACATAGTTAAATTCATATATATTCTTAGAACAATTCTTATATATGTATATCAATATAATCATAATGTCTATTAACATACACATAAACATATTACACATATGAACAAACATATTTGGCCCATGAGGATTGTGGGAATTAGGCAAATTGGAGTTCCAATATATATATTGTGTTCGTGTTCTCCAGATGGTATTTAGGATTTAGTAAGGTCATCCCATATTTTCCATTTTATTTTATCATTAATAATTAAACCCGAGGAATAGAAATTCTCCTCCAAAGATCTATTACGCTTCAATATAAGGACAATTTCACTTCACTTAGGGATAGTATCTTGCTTCCATCTGGAGAGCACCAACCATTTAGCAATAAGACATATGTGAATGATAAATGCCTTTGTTTCTAGTTCAAATTCATCAGGTAATACATGTAAAATACCTTTTTTAAGTGATGGAATAAGATTTGTTTTGATAATCATAGATATGTTTCTAAATACTTCATTCCAAAAGGGTTCTATATGTGGACAACCCCACCATATATGAACCTATTTGGCCACAATTTCTCCAGCAATTTATATCTGATCTATTATGAGAGATTAAATTATTTTTTTGGAACCATGTACCACCTATTAATAGTCTTAAAATAAACTATATAGGAGACCCTTTTGATAAACGTATTCGTCAACCTAAATGCTTTGTCTCGTGTCTCATTTGAAAGTCCAGCATCAATATCTTTTTCCCATTCCCTACTTTATTTGGGGGTAACAAAGTCCCAACTTTTGAAGGCATTAAGAGCAAAAATAATATTCCCTGCAGTTTACTTTGATGTAACTTTTATATAATAATAATCTGCAGGGTTTAATATAGGCTCATATAAATGCATGACAGAATATACTTTTTGCCCTTTAAGATGCAAACTGTGAAAGCAAATGTATGTAAGAATTCTGGATTACACATCGTGAAAAACATCAGTAATGGTGTTAAAAGTGATTATGAAAGGATGATGATCAACATTAACAATTTCCACCAGCCCACATCTTTGTTCTTTTTACATTTGTCTTGATGATCAAATGGAAATTAATTTCCTCATATAAAGAAACAATGACTAAACTGGGCACAAAACACAACTACAGTGAAACTGTCACTTCCAGATATTTAGCACAATTAGATAGCAAAAATGAAAAAAACAATCCATAGCTTGTGATCTCAGCATTAGTTTTAAAATTAATTAGAGCTTACCCTGAAGTCAGCCAACATCCTGTCCACTCTGTTGCAAAGTGTTTACATTAGTGCACAGAATTGAAATAAGACTCACTGTCCATTTCACCTACTGGCCACCATAGGCAGACTGAATGCCTGCAGCCAGTACAAGGAAACGTACTAGTTGGAGTCAGAATTAAAATATAGTTGAGGGATAGTTATGCTAATGACTGACAGCACGTGGATTGCTGCTCCCTTGTGAGCAAATATTTGCTTTCTTTAGTGCTATAAAAAGCAATTGTAATTCTTCAATCCAAAAATCCATAACATACCATCTCAAACGAGACAAGCTGCATTGACCAGGCAATCCTTATCCCAGAATCATGGTCACTCTCTTCCAAATGTTTTCTGCCTCATAATCACATTACAGTACCTTCACATTTCAAGGGCTACTTCCTAGCATTTTAATCTTAAATGGCAGTGCCCACTCTTACTGTATCAGCATTTCAAATTTCTTAAAGTAGGCCAGTCAAATTTGCAATTCTATGTTGCTCTACATTAAGAGGAGCATAAAAAATATATTTTTTTAATTTATAAATGCATTTATAACAAAAAATTATGCAGCATTTGAAAATGAAGAAAATTATATATTAAGTCAGTGGCTGATGAACTTCTGTGGACTGGGTGGTTTTGTTTTCAACTGATTTAAATGTTTGCTCGCTGGTAGGTCACACAATATTGTGGAGGTTCATAAGGTCCTATTTTATCTCCAGTAATGTCATCAGTATACTGCTCGGACACATCATCAAAAGAATATTCTTTTAACCTCATAGTTCCCAACAGATTTAGAAGAGGTGTTGAATAGCAAATGGTTGAGGTTCAGCTCAGACATAGAGGCAATTCTGGTGGGACCTGTGTAACATGACAGCAGCTGCTCAGGACCAGAGAATACTTCACAATGTGCAATCTAGGGGTTGCCACTTTGGTTTAGGCCAGTGATGGGCAACAGCCCCCAAGCACTCCACATGCAGTCCCAACCTGGAGTGGGAAAGTATGTCCATCTTCAACAATACAAAGCTCATTTTAGCTCTCTAAAACTAGCAAATAATACTCAGTTGTTCTCCTAAATACTTATCCTCATGATCTATGCTTCTATTACCAAATCATGCCATTACTACGGCAATTTTACCATTTTATTTTTGGTAAAATAAAACAGTTTAAGGCATCTCTTCCACTCACATCACTCCCTCTAACACCATCTCTCCTGCTCTTACAGACTCCATCTTAACTGTATTCTGAAAACATTGAAGACCAAAAAAAACAGCTACTGAGTTATTTACAGTCAACTGGAGGATCCATCAATACAGTCATTATTCTACTCTATTAATATGCATCTCAGGTACTATTACTTAGCAGATTTAACTTATTCCAGTTAAAATTAAAACATTTATAATATTGTCACGCATTCAATTATCGCAGCCCCTGGTTCACACCTGTCTACCCAGCATATTCCATTTCCCTGCCATATTGTATTACTCTCTCATTCACTCACTTCACTCCCTATAACATCATCCCTCCTGCTCTTACAAATCAATCTTAACTCCTGTATGCTAAAAGCTCTGTCCACCTACCACCCACCCCTGCTGTCATAATTTATAAAAAAAAAAAAAAAAAATTACATTAGCACTCACCCACCCACCACAGCCAACCAGATCAACCTTCCCTCACTCATTTCCACCTGCAATTAAAATTATACATGATTTAATGCAGGATTGAAAACACTTTAATATGTATATCACCTCTGACAAGGCAAGCAGACTTTAGCTTCATTTATTCTACTGCTTTGTGCTTCCACATTGTGTCAACGTTTTCTCTCACCTTCTTCTTCCTTATAACCCCCTGTCTCTTTCTCAGACTCTCCTACACACTTTCTCCACATCATGTGTCCAACACGATAAGTATCCCACCTTCTCTGCTCTCCTCCCTCTATTCACAATCTCATCCTTCCCCTAAAGCTTGCAAGCAGAAACACTTGTGTAAGTCAAACTCCCATCTCTTCTTACTCCTTCTTCTGTTGGCTCCCAGAGATATATCCCCTATCCCTCAGTCATTTCCACCTGCTGTCAGCCACACTTAGGCCCAAGAGCAGCAAACTCAGAACACCCATAACTTGATACCCATCACAAACCTTCTACCTTCTCCTGTGCCCTCTGGAACTCACCGTCATTTTGTAATAAAAACACTTTCATTCATGACCTATTTATTTCTAACTGCCTCAATATACTGGTTGCCACTGGAACCTGGCTCTCTCAGAGAATGCCTCCCCTATGGCACTCTCACTTCAGCCACACACTTAGACCTGGGAACAAGGAAAATTGTGGTGTGGGTGTATTACTTTCCTCTCGAGTGCACATTTCACTTCATACCCCCTGTTCCCTCCCTCCCTCCAGTCAATCTTGTCAAACGGCACTATTTCTCATCATTAATATTGAATCAGTCCTCCAAACGAAAACATTCATTTGACACAGTCAACACTCTCCTCCTGCTCCTTCAAGACTCACTTTGAAGATTTTGCCAGTTACTTTAAAAACAAAACTGAAAATATTCTAAACAAATTCTCCTCTCAACGTGGCTTACACACTCCCTCCTCTCAACAAACTAACACCCAGCCATCACTGTTCCACAATTCCACATCCACTATGGGCTCCTTTGACCTTGTAATGGAGGATGAAGTCTATTATCAATCTCTCACCTTACCACCGGATTCTATTCCAGCACCTTCATTTGACTCTACATCTAAATATCATAGTATCTCTCTACTTCCCCTGGCTTAAAAACTGATCAAGCAGCTCATCTACAATTGCCTTATACAATGTAATTCCTCCACCTCCCTTCTTGAACCCTTGCAATCTGGCTTCCAGTCCCAAAACTGCAAAGAGACAGCTCTCACAAAAGTGGCTAATGACTTGCTCTAACTCTTGGATCTCTTTGCTGCCTTTGATACAGTTGACCATCCTCTTCTAATCCAAATTCTCCACTCTATTGCTATCCGTGACACTGCTCTCTCATGGTTGAAATCATACCTGCAAGTTCAAACATTTAGTGTCTCCTTCTCTAGCACCGCTTCTTTGCATTGCCCTTTCTCTGTTGGCGAAGAGGAGGATGTCTAGGACTGAACCTTGGAATACTATACATCCTCACATGTTACACAAATAAAATATTTTGGATCATCTCTGCAGACAACACTCAAATCTACCTCTCAGCAGCAGATCTATTATTATCTATTATAATTTTCTTTATTTGTAACGAGCCAACATATTCCGTTGATTTTAAGCTCATAGACAGGACCCTACATGCTTTTGCAATGTGCTAAAAAAAATTGTCTTGTACTTAACCCCTGTATAGCGCTACAGAATATGTTGGCTTGTTACAAATAAAAGGATAATAATATTATAAATATGTATGTTCCTCTTAATGTAGGGCAGTGGTGGCGAACCTATGGCACGCGTGCCACAGGTGGCACGCCGTGCCCCTTCTGTGGGCATGCGGCCATAGGTCGCCGGCAGCATGCTGGGCCGGCTCATCGTGCGCGAGCACGGCGCCTGAGCGCTCTCCCGTGCGCGCGCGGCACAGGCGAACAGAGGTTGACAGTGTCCACGTGCTGCCACCGTGCACGCGCTCTCCTCGAGATCCGCAACGCGCGCACGGCAGGGAGACAAAGGAGAAGGGGAGAGACAAGGGTGGGGGGAGAGGCAAGGGGAAGGTAAGAGATATGGGGCAGGGGAGAGACAAGCGGTAGGGGAGAGACAAGGGAGAGGGGGAGAAAGAAGAGGGTTGAGACAAGGGGGAGGGAGAAGGGGAGAGACAAGAGTGGAGGGAGAGACAATGGTGTAGGGAGCCAATGGGGAGTTGGACAGATAAGGGAGAAGGGGAGAGACAATGGAGAAGGGGGAGACAAGGGAGAAGGGGAGAGAGAAGGGGGAAGACAGTGGAGAATGAGAAAGAGAAGTGTGGGGGAGAGATAGAAGGGTGTGGGAGACAAGGGAGAATGGGAGAGACAAGGTTGGGTGAAACAAGGGGGTAGAGAGAGCAGGGTGGGAGAGACCAGGGGGAGAGACAAGGGTAATGGGAGACACAAGGGGAAGGGGAGAGACATGGGGGAGACAATGGGGAGGGGAGAGACAAGGGGGAGAGAGAGTGAATGGTGGGAGAGACAATAGTGAAGTACAAGGAGAGACAAGGGTGAGGGAGATACAAGGGTAGGGGAGAGATAAGCGGAGAGAGAGGGAGAGAAGAGGGAGGGAGGGAGGAAGAAAGGAGAGCAGAGAGAAGGGAGGATGGAGAGAAAGAAAATAGGGAGAGGCAGAAGGGAAAGGGAGAAGTAAGAGAGTGAGATGGGAGAGAAGGTAGAGGCACATGAGAGGAAGGGAGAGGAGAGAGACAGGAAGAGGGAGATGCAAAAGGAAGAGGTAGAGAAGGGAGAGTGAGAGAAGGGAGGAGTGAGAGAGAAGGGAGAGGCAAAAGGGAGAGGTAGAGAATGGAAAGAAAGGAGGAGGGAGAGACACAGGGAAGGAAAGAGACAAGGGGGGGTAGAGGCAAGGGAGAAAACAGAGACAATTGTGAGCGGTACAAGAGAGGAGAAATAAGGGTGGGAGAGAGAGAAGGATGGAGGGAAGAGACAAGGGAGAAGGGGAGATACAGGGGTGGTGGGAGACAAGGAGGAAGGGGAGAGACAAGGGGAGGGGAGAGAGAAGGGTGTATGATCCAAGGGGGGAGAGACAAGGGAGAAAGGAAGAGACAAGGCTGGAGGGAGAGACAAGGGGGAGGGGAGAGACAAGAGGCGAGAGAGGAGGGTGGGGGGAGAGGGAAAAATGGGGGAAGAGACAAGGGGGAAGGGGAGATACATGGGTGGGGGAGAGACAAGGGGGAAGGGGAGACATAAGGGGCAGGGGAGAGACAAGGGAGAATGGGAGAGAGAGAAGGGTGTAAGAGACAAGGTGTAAGAAAAAAGTTTGTATCATTGAACTCTCTGTTGTTATGTTCTTCTTTTAAAACAAAAGATGTTAATGAGTTCGGACAGCTGTACGAGTTGTTTTTTCTAAACTTAAACCTCAGTATTCAGGTTTAATTGCCGTGTTGGCACTTAGAGGAAAAAAAAGTTGGCATGTATTGCGGTTTGGGCACTCGGGCTCAAAAAGGTTCGCCATCACTGATGTAGGGCAATATAGAATAGAATTGCAAGTTTGACTGGCCTACTTAAAAAATATACTGATACAGAAAAAGGAGGGCTATTTTTCAAACTTACAATGGAATGGTTAGCCCATTAAGTATTAAGGTATTGTGATGTAATTAGGAGGCAGAAAACATTTGGGTGTGACCATGTTTCCGGCATAAGGATGACCTGGTCTAGGCAGCTTGGGTCATTTGAGATGGGATGTTATAAATCTCTGAATAGTATGTTGTAAACTTGTCTTAATAAAGTTTATACAGAACATTTATAATTCTGAAAGCTGGGCTAGAGTTTGAGAGGGCAAAGGGAATTCAATATACTAGATGCAGAATGAGAAATAAACCGATAGAATAGGAGAGAGGACATAATGATAGGATACATGCTATTGGCAGAGGGAAGATGACAATTTGGACAGTACTTGGAGGCAAGCTGTGATTTTGTGGACTCTTGTGCGATTGCTTGCTTTGTAGGATAAAGCCATGACTGAGTTTTATACTGGAAAAAAAGTATGGGATACTCGCATAGGAGATGGAAAACCAAATGAGCCCTTTAATGGATTCAAATGAAGCATGTGATCTTAGAGGAAGGAGCAATAAGTCTTAAGTCATATCCTATACTCTGATTCCATTGCAAGTAAAAAATATTCAAAAGGGCATGCTAACAAGCACTGTATTTTGGATAAAGATAGCCAGCGTATATATGACCTGCAAGTCCATTTGGTGTTTCCTACAGCAAACAGTATGTCTGCCATTCAAAATTATATTTTGTGTGCACAACACTATAATATCCAGATATATTCTGCAGTTATTATGTTAAGAAATGCATTGTTCAGTTGTGCCCGATTCTCTGTGACACTATGGACCGCACATCTTGTGTCTGGTTGTGCGGATCCTTAAGGTTTTCATGGCAAAGATACTGGAGTGGGTTTCAAGTTCCTTCTCCAGTGTACAGTGATTTCCCTGACCTCTCTGCTATGACCTGCCCATCTTGGGTGACCCTACATGGTATCGCTCACAGCTTCATTGAGGTACACAAGCCATTTCACCACAACAAGGTAGCGATCCAAAAAGGGAAATAATGTATACATTATGTAATTAAGTGGCAATAACATATGTCTAGGATACACTATTAAAAGGGACATGTAAATAATGGTTTTCCTTGTTGCATCAGAAAGAGGGTATTTGATAATGTGTCACCATGCGTTTCCTTTTTTAGGATCATATAAGTTACCTGAGCTCTGAACTTGATCATAGTAGAAACTCTTTAAAAATCCTATTTGGCATGAGAGCCCATGATTTCGGTTTAACACTGAATACAGATGAGTTCTTACAGTGTTAAATCTAAATCACAGTTCTTTCTGGTGGGTCCTTAGGAGAGGTTTGAGAACCACTGGCATAGACAACCAAGCCCAATAGGGGACCGTCTTATTTTGAGCAGGTGAAGATCCTAGATCTTGCCTAATAGAGATCCACACCTTTTCTTGGTAAGTGGACAATCACACGCCCCTATGGAGGGGTAATTGCAAGACATATCCCTGCAGGCCAAGGATTAGTTATCAATATAGAAGGGTGTTGTGTGCCATAGATATACTATAGTGTATAAATGTTATGACTGAAATTGACACATGATTTATAGCCATTAGGGAATATCAGATTATAATACATTATATATAACAATGCAATATAAACAACATATAGAATAATGCATCTAATATAGGAAATATCTCATAGGATAAACAGTAAGGATGGCGCAATCATACAGAAACTAACACAGCAAAGTGTAGTAGTGCAATGACACAGAGCTGCCCAGTGCAGGTGTGATCTGGGGGCTTTTAATGTCACTTTAGATATTGATAATGACCTTTTACCTTTATCTGTAGCAAGCCATAAGGACGCTGACGTGACACACACCCTGCCGCTATACTGTGATACTCAGGTGAGGTGTGCAGCTGGTTAGGGCCCATCAGTCACACGCCCCTCTCTGGGCCTGCAGTCCCCGGTGTTTCCTGGTTCTCTGGCCCACTGTTCCCCGGCACCTCTCCGCTTACAGCTCGACACAATCAGGGGCCGCACAAGTGCCTGAAACTAGCAGGAGAAGTGCAGGACAGGCCGGACATCTGATACCTGAGTAGGCCCTCGTGCTAGAGCCCGGGGGGGGTATCTCTCACCTGCTCTGCCGGCCCGACAGGAACTCCCCTCCGCCGGACTCCGCCATGTTCCTGGGCAGGCTCAGGTACCAGCTTTAAAGAGACCGCAGCAGAGCATTGTACTGAGAGTTACTGACTAAACGTCTGCCCTCTGTGACATGTATGCTGTGTGTACTGGTTGAGTGTGGGAGCTTTAATAATGATTACTGATGTGTTTACATATATAACACGTATGGCACTACTGATAACATACAAGTAAAGGCAACCTCTAAAGCCTACCCCTAACCTAAACTCTAAAGATTGGGGTATGGTTAGGGATTAATAGATAGTGTATGTATTTATATACTAATAGCAGCTTCATATTATATTGAGACTGTTATGTTTTATCTGAGCATTTTCTGCATGGGTATAACAAAACCAGTTATTTTAAATATTTTCAGGCACTAGATGGTGCTGTCGGGGCCCCAATCGATGCACGCACATGGGTGGTGGCGCTGATCTAACACACACGGTCCACATGTAAACACAGTCTAGATCCGGGTTATACAGGTCCAGTGAGGCCTCTAGGTCAGATGTACAACATGGCCCACCATGAAACCGGGCCAAGTAGCCCTCTAGATCAGCAGCCCTATTTTATTTCCTGAACGTGTAAAACTGTATCCCGTAACATAGCCCGTAAGACTTGCGGCTATTAAATTGGCCCCTTAAAGCAACCCGCCTACTACTTGCAGGTTAAGGGGCGAAAAAACCCTACGGGATGTTGAAAATTGAACTGCACACCCGTAAATCCTTTGTTCTCTCAAGCACGTAACTGTTACATTCTAAAAACTATCACGGCAATCAATGTGTTAATACATGTAATGGAACGCGCATGGACTAGAATATCATAATTACTGATTTATATATATTGCATTATTTCTGGAATGCGGGTCCGATCGAAACTTGTAATTGAAACCCGTAAGTTTTTCAAATCCAACCTCCGTTTTTCAGTGACGTAATGATGATGATATATTTTGCCATTGGCTTTGTCTAAACCCGTAACTACAGGTTTGACTAATTGATCATGTTCAAGGCCGCACATGCAATGCACGCAACAATGGTTTACAGGTCTGGGTCTCTGGCCCATAGCTCATGGCCTTGTTCAATTCAATAGCTCTGTAGCACAGCCGAATTTCAAGCCCACAGGCTTTGTGGGTGTGCCCTTTGCAGGTGTAAAACACGTCCCATCATGATACAGGGCCAATGAGAACTCTATATCAGGGCTGTACAACATGTCCCACCATAATACAGGGCCAAGGAGAACTCTAGATCAGGGCTCTACAACATGCCCCACACCATAATACAGGGCCCGAGAGAACTCTAGATCAGGGCTCTACATCATGTCCCAGATACAGGGCCAAGGGGGACTCTAGATAAGGGCTGTACAACATGATCCAGGGCCAAGGCGACCTCTAGATAAGATGTACAACATGTCCCATCATGATACAGGGCCAAGGAGACCTCTAGATCAGGGCTGTGCACCACCATGATACAGGGCCAAGGAGACCTCTAGATCACGGCTGTACAACATGTCCCACCATGATACCAGGCGAAGAGACCTCTAGATCAGAGCTGTACAACACGTCCCACCATGATAAAGAGAACTCTAGATCAGGGCTGTACAACATGCCCATGATACAGGGCCAAGGAGACCTCTAGATCAGATGTACAACATATACCATGATAAAGGGCCAAGGAGACCTCTAGATCAGGGCTGTACAACATGTCCCACCCACCATGATACAGGGCCAAGGGGAACCCTAGATTAGGGCTGTACAACATATCCTCATGATACAGGGCCAAGGAGACCTCTAGATAAGGTGTACAAGAGCCAAACCATCCTGATCTAGACCTCTAGATCAAGTGTACAACACCACCATGATACAGGCCAATGAGAACTCTATCTAGATACAGGCCAATGAGAACTCTATCTTAAATAGAAAATGAGAAGTCAGTTGCAATGGAAAGTAAGACTAACCCTAAAATATTTTATAAATATATTAATGGGAAGAAGGCCAGGAAGGAATCGATAGGACCATTACAATGTGACACAGGCCATTTGATAATTAGTGACCAGGAAAAGGCAGATGAGCTAAATAGGTTCTTTTCGTCGGTTTACACAAGGGAGGTACCAGTGGTTGGGACACTGCAACATAATGGGGCTACACTACCTTCACTAAATAATTGGTTAACGCAGGAAGAAATACAAAAGAGGTTGGAGAAAATAAATGTTAATAAAGCCCCAGGTCCTGATGGAATACATCCAAGGGTACTGAGGGAGCTGGGTTCTGTAATAGCCAAACCATTATATCTAATCTTTAAAGACTCGCTCACTACAGGGTCTCTACCAGATGACTGGAGAAAAGCAGAGGTGATACCTATATTTAAGAAGGGATCTAGAGCAAATCCGGGGAATTATAGACCAGTGAGCCTCACTTCTGTAGTTGGGAAGCTTTTAGAAGGGTTAATAAGGGACAGAATACAAGAATATGTCTATTTGAACAGGATCATAGGTAGCAGTCAACATGGATTTATGAAGGAAAGGTCGTGTCAGACCAATCTAATTAGTTTTTATGAGGAGGTTAGTAGGAACTTGGATCAGGGCAACTCAGTGGATGTAGTCTTTTTAGATTTTTCAAAGGCATTTGATACAGTGCCACATGGAAGACTAGTGAGCAAACTAAGGGATACAGGAATTGCAGTAAATATCTGCTCATGGATCGAGAGCTGGCTAAAAGACAGGAAGCAAAGGGTTGTTGTAAATGGAACATACTCCGATTGGTCTAATGTGATAAGTGGGGTTCCTCAGGGCTCAGTATTGGGTCCTCTCCTTTTTAACATATTTATTAATGACATTGAAGTAGGACTCGAATGTAGTGTCTCCATTTTTGCTGATGACACTAAGTTGTGCAAGGTAATAAAATCAGATAATGATGTACTTTCCCTACAAAAGGATTTGCATAAATTAGAGAAATGGGCGGCTAAATGGCAGATGAGATTTAATACAAATAAATGTAAGGTTATGCATTTGGGAAGGAACAATAGCCAAGCAATCTATAATCTTAATGGAGCAAATCTAGGGGTATCAGATATTGAAAGGGATTTGGGAGTACTAGTGGACAACCACCTAGGTAACAGCGCTCAAAGCCAAGCAGCGGCTGCAAAGGCAAATAAAATATTAGCATGTATTAGGAAGGGTATAGAAGCCAGGGAAGAAGATATAATTCTGCCACTATAAAAATCTCTAGTATGCCCTCATTTGGAATATGGAGTACAATTTTGGGCACCACCTCACAAAAAAGACATTTTAGAGCTGGAAAAAGTACAGAGAAGGGCTACAAAACTAATAAGGGGAATGGAGGGGCTAAGTTATGAAGAAAGACTAGCAAAATTAAACTTATTTTCGCTAGAAAAAAGGCGTCTAAGAGGAGATATGATTACGTTATTTAAATACATCCAGGGTCAATATAAGGCTTTGTCAAGTGAACTTTTTGTAGCAAGAGATTTTCAACTGACAAGAGGACATCCGTTGAGGTTAGAGGAAAAAAGATTTCACCTTAAACAAAGAAAAGGGTTCTTCACAGTTAGGGTGGTTAAACTGTGGAATTCTCTACCAAAGGAGGTGGTGACAGCGAATTCGATAGACAACTTCAAAAAGGGGTTAGATATATTTCTGAATAAAGAGGGCATTCAAGGCTATCCTAGATAACTAGCAAGGAATATTGATCCAGGGAGAAATTTGATCGCCAGTTTCTGGGGTCAGGAAGGAATTTTGCTTTTTTTTCCCCTTATGAGACAATTGGCAAAGTTTCAATGGGGTTTTTTTTTATGTTTGCCTTCCTCTGGATCAATTAACAATAATTAACAATAATAATAAATAGTCCAAATTAAAAAGATCAATAGAGATCTAAAAAGGTTGAACTTGATGGACTAACTCTTTATTCATTCTCCAATACTATACTATTAATAATTATTTAATCAATAATTTAATTAATAACTAATCCGCATATTGCAGATCAGAGGAGATCTTAACAGGTTGAACTTGATGGACTGAAAGTCTTTTTTCAACCTTAATTACTATGTAACTATGTAACTATAGATCAGGGCTGTACAACATGTCCCACCATGATACAGGGACAAGGAGAACTCTAGACCAGGTGTACAACATGTACCCACCATGATACGGGGCCAAGGAGAACTCTAGATCGGATGTACAACTTCTTCCACCGTGATACAGGGCCAAAGAGAACTCTAGATCAGGGTTGTACAACATGTCTGCATGTCCCACCATAATACAGGGCCAAAGAGAAATCTAGATCAGGGCTGTACAACATGTCCACATCAGGGCTGTACAACATATCCCCACCATGATACAGGTCCAAGGAGAACTCTAGATCACGGCTGTACAACCCAAGGAGAACTCTTGATCAGGGTTGTACAAACCCACCATTATAAGGGGCCAAGGAGACTTCTAGATAAGGTGTACAACATGTCCCACCATGATACAGGGCCAATGAGAACTCTAGATCAGGGTTGTACAACATGTCCCACCATGATACATTGTCAAGGAGAACTCTAGATCACGGCTGTATGTCCCACATTGATACAGGGCCAAGGAGAACTCTAGATCAGGGCTTTACAACATGTCCAAAATGATACAGGGCCAAGGAGAACACTAGGTCAAGTGTACAACTTGTTCCACCATGATACAGGGCCAAGGAGAACTCTAGATCAGGGCTGTACAACTTGTCTCAACCATGATACAGGGCCAAAAGAACTCTAGATCACGGCTGTACAACATGTCCCAGTTTGATACAGGGCCAAGGAGAATACTAGATCAGGGCTGTAAGACACTTTCCACCATAATACAGGGCCAATGAGACCTCTATATCAGGTGCATAACTTGTAACACCATGATACAGGGCCAGGGAGAACTCTAGATCAGGGCTGTACAACATGTCCCAAGCCAAGGAGACCTCTAGATCAGGTGTACAACATGTTCCAACATTATACAGAGCCAATGAGAACTCTAGATCAGGACTGTACAACATGTCCTACCCACCATGATACAGGGCCAAGGAGAACTCTAGATCAGGACTCTACAACATGTCCCACCCACCATGATACAGGGCTAAGGAGACCTCTAGACCAGGTTTACAGCATGTCATGACACAAGGCCAAGGAGACCTCTAGATCAGGGCTGTACAACATGTGCCAATCATGATACAAGGCCAATGAGTACTGTAGATCAGGGTTCTGCAACATGTCCCTCCATAATACAGGGCCAAGGAGAACTCTAAATCAGGTCTGTACAACATGTCCCACCTTTATACAGGACCAAGGAGAACACTAGATCAGGGCTGTACAGCATGTCCCACTTCTATACAGGGCCAAGGAAAACTCTAGATCCCACCATAATACATGGCCAAGGAGAACTCTAAATCAGGGCTGTACAACATGTCCCACATTAAAACAAGGCAAAAGAGAACTCTAGATCAGATGTACAAGTTGTTCCACCATGATACAGGGCCAAGGAGACATTTAAATCTGGTGTACAAGTCCCACCATATACATGGCCAAGAAGAATTCTAGATCACAGCTGTACAACATGTCCTCACCATGATACATGACCAAAGAGAACTCTAGATCAGGGTTGTACAACATGTCCACATGTCCGACCATAATACAGAGCCAAGGAGAACTCTAGATCAGGGCTGGTCCCACATGGCCAAAGACAACTCTAGATCAGGGCTGTACAAATGGTCAAGGAGACATCTAGATCAGGTGTACAACTTGTTCCACCATGATACAGGGCCAAGGAGACCTCTAGATCAAGTGTACAACATGTCCCACCATGACACAGGGCCATGGAGAACTCTAGATCAGGTGTACAACTTGTCCCCCCACCATGATACAGGGCCACAAAGACCTCTAGATCGGGGGTACAACATATCACACACCATACAGGGCCAAGGAAAACTCTAGATCAGGGCTGTACAACATGTTTCACCATGATACAGGGCGAAGGAGAACTCTAGATCAGGGCTGTACAACATGTTCCACCATGATACAGGGCCAAGGAGAACTCTAAATCAGGGCTGTACAACATGTCACCATGATACAGGGCCAAGGAGAACTCTAGACCAGGTGTGCAACATGTCCCCACCATGATACAGGACCAAGGAGAACTCTAGATCATGGCTGTACAGCACGTCCCACATTGATACAGGACCAAGGAGAACTCTAGATCAGGTGTAATACTTGTTCCACCATGATTCAGGTCCAGGGAGAACTCTAAATCACCGCTGTACAACATGTCCCACTTTGATACAGGGCCAAGGAGAACTCTAGATCAGGGCTGTAAAAACATGATACAGGGCCAAGGAGCCCTCTAGATCAGATATACAACTTGTCCCACCATGATACAAGGCCAAGGAGAACTCTAGATCAGGGCTGTACCATTATACAGAGCCAAGGAGGACTCTCGATCACAGCTGTGATGATACAGGGCCAAGGAGAATTCTAGATCAGGTGTACAACTTGTCCCCACCATGACACAGGGCCAAAAAGACCTATAGATCGCATGTACAACATATCGCCATGATACAGGGCCAAGGGGAACTCTAGATCAGGGCTGTACAACATGTTCCACCATGATACAGGGTGAAGGAGAACTCTAGATCAGGGCTGTACAACATGTTCCACCACGATATAGAGCAAAGGAGAACACTAGATCAAGGCTGTACAACACTTCCCACCATGCTACAGGGCCAAGGAGAACTCTAAATCAGGGCTGTACAACATGTCACCATGATACAGGGCCAAGGAGAACTCTAGACCAGGTGTGCAACATGTCCCCACCATGATACAGGACCAAGGAGAACTCTAGATCATGGCTGTACAGCACGTCCCACATTGATACAGGACCAAGGAGAACTCTAGATCAGGTGTAATACTTGTTCCACCATGATTCAGGTCCAGGGAGAACTCTAAATCACCGCTGTACAACATGTCCCACTTTGATACAGGGCCAAGGAGAACTCTAGATCAGGGCTGTACAACATGTCCCACTTTAAAACAAGGCAAAAGAGAACTCTAGATCAGATGTACAAGTTGTTCCACCATGATACAGGGCCAAGGAGACATTTAAATCTGGTGTACAAGTCCCACCATATACATGGCCAAGAAGAATTCTAGATCACAGCTGTACAACATGTCCTCACCATGATACATGACCAAAGAGAACTCTAGATCAGGGTTGTACAACATGTCCACATGTCCGACCATAATACAGAGCCAAGGAGAACTCTAGATCAGGGCTGGTCCCACATGGCCAAAGACAACTCTAGATCAGGGCTGTACAAATGGTCAAGGAGACATCTAGATCAGGTGTACAACTTGTTCCACCATGATACAGGGCCAAGGAGACCTCTAGATCAAGTGTACAACATGTCCCACCATGACACAGGGCCATGGAGAACTCTAGATCAGGTGTACAACTTGTCCCCCCACCATGATACAGGGCCACAAAGACCTCTAGATCGGGGGTACAACATATCACACACCATACAGGGCCAAGGAAAACTCTAGATCAGGGCTGTACAACATGTTTCACCATGATACAGGGTGAAGGAGAACTCTAGATCAGGGCTGTACAACATGTTCCACCATGATACAGGGCCAAGGAGAACTCTAAATCAGGGCTGTACAACATGTCACCATGATACAGGGCCAAGGAGAACTCTAGACCAGGTGTGCAACATGTCCCCACCATGATACAGGACCAAGGAGAACTCTAGATCATGGCTGTACAGCACGTCCCACATTGATACAGGACCAAGGAGAACTCTAGATCAGGTGTAATACTTGTTCCACCATGATTCAGGTCCAGGGAGAACTCTAAATCACCGCTGTACAACATGTCCCACTTTGATACAGGGCCAAGGAGAACTCTAGATCAGGGCTGTAAAAACATGATACAGGGCCAAGGAGCCCTCTAGATCAGATATACAACTTGTCCCACCATGATACAAGGCCAAGGAGAACTCTAGATCAGGGCTGTACCATTATACAGAGCCAAGGAGGACTCTCGATCACAGCTGTGATGATACAGGGCCAAGGAGAATTCTAGATCAGGTGTACAACTTGTCCCCACCATGACACAGGGCCAAAAAGACCTATAGATCGCATGTACAACATATCGCCATGATACAGGGCCAAGGGGAACTCTAGATCAGGGCTGTACAACATGTTCCACCATGATACAGGGTGAAGGAGAACTCTAGATCAGGGCTGTACAACATGTTCCACCACGATATAGAGCAAAGGAGAACACTAGATCAAGGCTGTACAACACTTCCCACCATGCTACAGGGCCAAGGAGAACTCTAAATCAGGGCTGTACAACATGTCACCATGATACAGGGCCAAGGAGAACTCTAGACCAGGTGTGCAACATGTCCCCACCATGATACAGGACCAAGGAGAACTCTAGATCATGGCTGTACAGCACGTCCCACATTGATACAGGACCAAGGAGAACTCTAGATCAGGTGTAATACTTGTTCCACCATGATACAGGGTCAGGGAGAACTCTAAATCACAGCTGTACAACATGTCCCACTTTGATACAGGGCCAAGGAGAACTCTAGATCAGGGCTGTAAAAACATGATACAGGGCCAAGGAGCCCTCTAGATCAGATATACAACTTGTCCCACCATGATACAGGGCCAAGGAGAACTCTAGATCAGGGCTGTACCATTATACAGAGCCAAGGAGGACTCTCGATCACAGCTGTGATGATACAGGGCCAAGGAGAATTCTAGATCATGTGTACAACTTGTCCCCACCATGATACAGGGCCAAAAAGACCTATAGATTGCATGTACAACATATCACCATGATACAGGGCCAAGGGGAACTCTAGATCAGGGCTGTACAACATGTTCCACCATGATACAGGGTGAAGGAGAACTCTAGATCAGGGCTGTACAACATGTTCCACCACGATATAGAGCAAAGGAGAACACTAGATCAAGGCTGTACAACACTTCCCACCATGATACAGGGCCAAAAAGACCTATAGATCGCATGTACAACATATCACCATGATACAGGGACAATGAGATCTCTAGTTCAGTTGTACAACTTGTCCCACCATGATACAGGGCCAGGAAGAACTCTAGATCAGGGCTGTACAACATCTCCCCACCATGATACAGGGCCAAGGAGACCTCTAGATCAGGGTTGTACAACATGTGCGCATGTCCCACCATAATACAGGGCCAAGGAGAACTCTAGATCAGGGCTGTACAACATGTCCCACATGACCAAAGACAACTCTAGATCAGGGCTGTACAACATGTACAGGGCCAAGGAGACATCTAGATCAGGTGTACAACATGTCAGCATGGTACAGGGCCAAGGAGAACTCTAGATCAGGTGTACAACTTGTTCCACTATGATACAGGGCAAATGAACTCTAGATCAGCTGTACAACGTGTTTCACCATGATACAGGGCCAGGAAGAACTCTAGATCAGGACTGTACAACATGTCCCCACCATTATACAGGGCCAAAGAGAACTCTAGATCAGGGCTGTACAACATGTCCCCACCCACATAGCCAAAGACAACTCTAGATCAGGGCTGTACAACATGTAACAGGGCCAAGGAGAACTCTAGATCAGGTGTGATACAGGGCAAGGTGAACTCTAGATCAGGTGTACACGATACAGGGCCAAAAAGACCTCTAGATCAGGTGTACAACATTTCACACCATAATACAGGGACAAGGAGAACTCCCACTTTGATACAGGGCCAAGGATAACTCTAGATCAGGGCTGTACAACATGTCCCACCTTTATACAGGGCCAAGGAGAACTCTAGATCAGGGCTGTACAACATGTCCCCATCATGATACATGGCCAAGGAGAATTCTAGATCAGAGCTGTACAACATGCCCACCATGATACAGGGCCAAGGAGAACTCTAGATGAAGGCTGTACAACATGTTTCCGCCATGATACAGGGCCAAGGAGACCTTCAGATCAGGGGTACATGACCCACCATGATACAGGGCCAATGAGAACTCTAGATCAGGGCTGTGCAACGTCCCACCATAATACAGGGCCAAGTTAGAACTCTAGATCAGGTGTACAACTTGTAGTCAAGGAGAACTCTAGATCATGGCTGTACAACATGTCCCACTTCCATACAGGGCCAAGGAGAACTCTGGATCAGGGCTGTAAAACGTGTCCCACCCACCATGATACAGGGCCAAGAAGCCCTCTTGATCAGATGTACAACATGTCCCACCATGATACATACCCAAAGAGGACTCTAGATCACGGCTGTACAACATGTCCCACACAGGGCCAAGATCAGGTGTACAAATTGTTCCACCATAATACAGGGCAAAGGAGAACACTAGATCAGGGCTGTTCAACACTTCCCACCATGATACAAGGCCAAGGAGCCCTCTAGATCTGATGTACAACTTCCCCCACCATGATACAGGGCCAATGAGACCTCTAGGTCAGGTGTACAACATGTCACCATGATACAGGGCCAGGAAGAACTCTAGATCAGGGCTGTACATTGCCAAGGAGACCTCTAGATCAGGTGTACAATATGTCCCACCATTATACAGGGCCAAGGAGACCCCTAGATCAGGGCTATACAACATGTCCCATGATACATGGCCAAGGAGAACTCAAGATCAGGGCTGTACATTGCCAAGGAGACCTCTAGATCAGGTGTACAATATGTCCCACAATTATACAGGGCCAAGGAGACCTCTAGATCAGGGCTGTACAACATGTCCCACCCACCAAGATACAGGGTCAAGGAGACCTCTAGACCAGGTTTACAACATGTCCCACCATGACACAGGGCCATGGAGACCTCTAGATCAGGGCTGTACAATATGTCCTATGATACAGGGCCAATGAGAACTATAGATCAGGGCTATACAACATGTCCCATGATACATGACCAAGGGGAACTCTAGATCAGGGCTGTACCCATGATACAGGGCCAAGGAGACCTCTAGACCAGGTTTACAACATGTCCCACCATGACACAGCGCCATGGAGACCTCTCAATCAGGGCTGTACATTATGTGGGAGAGCTCTAGCTCAGGGCTGTACAACATGTCCCACCTTTATACAGGACCAAGGAGAACTCTAGATCAGGGCTGTACTACATGCCTGACCTTTTATACAGGGCCAAGGGGAACTCTAGATCAGGGCTGTATATCATGTTGCACCATGATACAGGGCCAAGGAGAACTCTAGACCAGGTGTACAACATGTCCCACCATGATACAGGGCCAAGGAAAACTCTAGATCACGGCTGTACAACATGTCCCACCATGATACAGGGCCAAGGAGAACTCTAGTTTAGGGTTGTACAACATGTCCCATCATAATACAGGGCCAAGGAGAATTCTAGATCAGTGCTGTACAACATGTCCCCACCCACCATGATATGGGCCAAGGAGAACTCTAGATCAGGGCTGTACAACATGTCTCCATGATACACGGCCAAGGAGACCTCTAGATCAGGTGTACAAAATGTCCCACCATGATACAGGGCCAATGAGAACTCTAGATCATGGCTGTACAACATGTCCTACCATGATACAGGTCAAGGAGAACTCTAGATCAGGGCTGTACAACATGTCCACATGTCCCATCATGATACAGGGCCAAGGAGAACTCTAGATCAGGGCTGTACAACATGGGGCCAAGGAGACCTCTAGATCAGGTGTACAAAATGTCCCACCATGATACAGGGCCAATGTGAACTCTAGATTAGGCTGTACCTCATGTCCACCATGACATAACACAATAACATAATAACTCTGGAAGTATGCTACTTTGAACTAATAGAGGTTACTGAAGGTTTCAGATTGGGCAGGAGGCTTCTGCCCAGGGCTCCACCAACTGATCCTAGTACCATACCTCAGCCAAAAGAAGAATATTGCATTTTGTTTTCAGTGACCTGAGTTTGTATAGGTAAGTATAACTGTCCTAGCCATGAATGTGACATTATAGGCTCTTGCACTCCCCAATATGATACTCTATGTGAAAGGACATACATCCCAGCACAAGAAGGAAGGGTGAAGGTCAGGACTAAGTTTTCGCATTGGAACAGTTGCATATTCCTCCAGAACTAAATACGGATCAAATCCTGGGCTCTGGCAGACCTGAAAGCAGACCAGATGTGAGTCTTTACACAGGCCTGTGTTATACTTACAGGAAAAATATGTCAGTCTTCTCCCAGTACCCCTCCTTGAAGTTTGAAATATATAATTGGCAAACGGGGTTCTATCCAGCAGGAAGCCATAATCATCATAGGTAATATTCCCCATTTTGCTTTTGCCTCATGGGAGTCTATCCACTGATAAGGGAACCCTTCTATATCCATGGCAGAGTTTGGGATGAGGCTTAATGGAAAATGGGTCAGAACAGAAAGAGCCCCAAATTTTGTCTAATGGAATTGATAGAGAAAAGGCAGAATTGGAAATGTAAGAGAGAGAATAGATAACCAATCTCAAGAAGGAGCTTTCTTCTTGTGAAAAATGAGCTAAAACAAGTTTGACGTGTCTTGTTGTGTGCATATATATCTTGATTGAGTCCAGATTAAAGGAACCCAGTTACAAATGTGCATAATTGTGAGATTAACCAAAGAGGATTTTTACTGACTGGACTTTAATGGAATGAGATGGAAGAAGTAGAAAGTGTACGTTCAAGGAAATTTGTGGTAATCTGAGGCCATAAGGGGAAAATGACCGATATAAAAAAAAAAATTGTATTAACTCATTCATACCCAAATGATAGGTTTCCCCCTCTCCCTGGCTTGTGTCTTCGTTTCACCTCCTCTCCCTTGTCTCCTTTCCCCTCCTATGTCTCCGTTCCCCCCTTGTCTTCCTCCCTTGTTGCCTCCCCCCCTTTCCCTTCCATGTCTTTTTTATCCTCGTGTGTCTTGTACCTGGATGGAATCCTGCCAGTAGCGCCGCACTCACCTCCTCTGCTGTTCCCGTCCTCCGGCCAATCTACTTTTTGGATCAAGCTGCGCATTGCACGGCTGGATCCAGAAAGTAGTTCCGGCCAGAGGACTGGAGCCGTAGAGCAGAAGACAGAGTGCAGGCTCATCGAGACATCCACAGGCAGGAGCCAGGTAAAGTCCTGCAGGCCTCGTGGTTACGAGCCGCAAAGTGTGACCAACATCGTAAGCGTTCCCCACACTGACAACTATTATAGTGATATATATATATATATATATATATATATATATATATAGTTGCTGGTCTACAGTTTCCTAAATATGCAGCACACAGACCACACACAGTCAGTTATTATTAGGGATTTAATTATATCAGCACATTATTTCACATTACAGTATATCATTTAGTATTACCTTTAACACCACTATAATTCTTTGCTTATACTCTCACAGTACCTATTTAACAGTACCAATGTAGCATTTGATATAAAAGGATTTTTTTCCCCTTTCTTAGCTTCTAGGCGGCATAAGTTAGAGAGATTAGACCATTCCTCCTAATGCAGGGCACAGAAAAATCACCACCCAGATAAATAGGACCTTCCATGCCCAGAAGATTTTTTTCTACTCTGAATTTAGATCTCTATCTACTGGATATGAAGAGGCTGCTCAGGCACCATCCAGTTAAATGGATGTTCTGGGGAAGGTAGAAAATGAATTTTCCTTTCATAAGCCATACTATGTCATTGCAGAAACTACAGAGCAATTCTGCATTATTTTTTCCAGAGTAATGCAACTCTCTTTATGTGTATTTGCCATAAGGAAGGGCATCTGACCGAAGACAGGTAGTGGATCCTTTTCTTTATCTGGTAAGTGTGTCTGCCGTTTTCAACAAGTTGAATTCATAAACGTCCTTCCATTCAAACATTATGACTTTTGCATTTTCTGCCATAAAGTGTTAAATTCTAAATGCAAACGATGCATCCTTTTCAGACAAGTAACTTAACACTTAAGGAAATAAGAGAATGATTCAGAAGACAATATCAATATTGTTGCAGTTGACTACATCAATCCCTGCAATTCCATGGGGGGGGGGGGGGGGGGAGGAGTCATATGAGGCCTTTGCAAGGTGTTTTTTTTTTTAAACCATTTCTTTTGTCAGTGGCGAAGTAAAGTGCAGCTGGACTTAATCATGATCAGAACAGAACTATGGCTGTTGTTCTGTACAGATGCAAGTTAAATAGGTTGCAGATCCCATTCCAAGACAACCACTTTCAGGGCTCTGTTCTAATGCAGAATCCAGGCTTTTCCACCACTCCTTTTTCTGAAGACCTCTGGTAGCTCAATTTTGACCAAGAATACTCTGTTTCTCATAAATGAGTTAGATTTATGTGATTCTTCCAGATAATCGGATGCTTTTGGAATAGGAATGGAAGTCCCCTTTGAGAAGGGGAATTTATCAGAAATAAAATATTTCCATCTTCCTGCTTTAGATTGTACGTTTGCGAGTTTTCAAACTTGCTAAGTGATTTAGGGAAATCGCTATGCACACTAGATTCTAAGCTCAAAGACAGAGTCCTCTTTGCAATGTGTTAAAATAGTTTTTTGCCTTGTGTCTAGCACTACTGAATATGTTGGCACATTACAAATAAAGAATAACAATTTTCTTCTAGTTCTGAAAGGTCTTTGTATCCTGGTGTGAGAGAAAGCATATCCAAATGTCCCAAAACCTGCAATTCTACAGAAAGGTTTCTCTAAAGGTTTCAAACCAAAGATTATAAAAATTCACGTTACAGCACTGAGAACCTTTTACAAAATGTCCTTAGCAGGAGAATCCCCTAATCAGAAGGTTGGCCAAGGCCAATAATATTATCTCCATTTTCGTCTGACTGACTCTATTGTACCATTCTTTGAACTTTTGGCACACTATGATGTTTGGCTCTTCACCAAGGGTGACGTTCAAAAAAACATTCTGAATTTGATGGATATCATTTCAGCCAATCAGAAGGAGTAGAAAGAGCATTAACGGCTGTCACAACCTACAATGATGATGGAGTATAGAGGATCCTAGTCCTCTTTTCTCCTGTAGATTTTAGACCTAAGATTTGAGTGACTCAGACCAATGGACTTTCCTTGTGGATGCAAGAGCATAAGTCCCAGCTTTTGGTAGTGTGCCTGGGAAGAACCTGGCATGGAGTCAGAAACGATCTCCTCTGCCAGCATATGCCCTTGGGTCAATAATACACCTGCACACAAAGTCTTGATGAAAATTATGAACAACTTCTTTATTTTTACACAAGTATTTAAACAACTCACAACAACAGTACAGGGAGTGGCTACCCCTTTGTCCAACCCTTATCTTCCTCTTGGCCAATGGGGTAATCTCCACAGTAACTTCATTACCTCTAGCCAATGGACTAGAGGTAAGCTCTGGGAACTTCCAGACCCCTCCCCTGGGCCGCCCACTAGGTGTGGCTAACAGAGTCATTTGGACGCTGGCAGTTAAGAGAGACACATCTCCCTGTACTCTGGACTTTGCTCTGACTCTCTGAGTGAGAATACCTGTAGACCCCCTGGAGAGATGGTGCCTCAATGTCTGTATAGACCCCATTGTTCCTGACTTAAGTATGTGTACTTAAAGGATTAAACTTGGTGGCCAGCTGGGGGTCCTTCTCCTGTTGCAAGATGTATGTGGCAATGTATCCAGCATGACTACCCCATACTATCATATACATATGTGTACATATTCCACACACTGTCAGTCTATTTAAGTACAAGCGTAAAAGCGCACCCCACATAAAACCACCTAATGTCCTCATAGTATATGGGATTGGGGCAGGGTTTCCACATCAATCCATCTCATGCATTATGATGACTTTTATTGATGGTGATGGGAACCCTGCTCATTTCCTTAGACAATAATCATAATCATATAACAGTATAACAGTATAACAGGGTGTCTGGGAGCCCCAAACCTTTTGTTCCTCCCCATGGCAACAGCATGTCGAAGACCACCCAGCCCAAAATGGCCACCGCTGCCAGTCACAAAATGGCCCCAGCATAGTTCACACCCAAATCCAATATGGCCACTGGCTGATTCATGACAATCCTTCCCCAAGCGGGCGGAGAACATCCAAGATTTTCTCAGCTACGCTGATAGTCATGAATCTGCTGGTTTGGCCCGGCCTGCTGCATGCTAGGCAAGTTCATGTCGGTGCGCACACAGTACCAAGGTGCAGAGTAAGGACCTCCCCCAGCCCTTGGCCTTGCTCCCACTGTATAGAGCAAATTGCTCTTACCCTGCACCCCCACCCAAAACAGTCCAGGATCCCAGCTCTCTGTTTTTGGCAACAGCATGGAAGTCTCTGGGGACACAGTGGGATGCACCCATACATTCTTCTGAGGCAAAACCGTATTTTTGGGAGCCCCATAAAACAACCCCTGTCCCATAGCAACCCCTTTCCCTCCAGCCATTCCCCACAGCTGGGCTGGGGTCTCTAAAAAAGTCTCTGGGCCTATGGGATTGCAAGGGGGCAGTCCAGTACTCCCCTCAGCAAAATTATTATTGTTGGGAGCCCAATAACACCATAACTGCAGTAAAGTACATACCGGTCTGCGCTTGACTCCAGCGTCCCTGATGGAGTCCGGACTTGGATGCTCCCTTTGCTCTGGCTCCTGGAGATCTGTATCTTTGGACAGACCCTCCTGGTTTTCTTCCCCTGGGCCTGTCTGTGTTGCAGCCTGGAGAACTACCCTGTTCCCACCCAGGCTGTGGACATTGGTTATCCAGGGTATCTCCCCACTTGGTTCACCCTCTACTATGGTGCCACACTGCACCCACGGCTCCTTTGCCAAGGCGGGCAAGCTTGCTGCCCCTGTCGGGCTCTTGGTGCCCCTGGCACTCTCTTGGTGCCCCTGGCACTCTTGCTGTGTGAGGCCTGGTTCCCTGTAGCTAAGAACCAGTTCCTTTCCCTCCCCACAGTCCATTACATAGCCCTCCTGGGCTCTGTGCTTCACTAGCACCTTTTGTAGCAACTCTCCTGGGGTGTCAGAGTACAGATTTTGGTTATCTGTTGTAGGCTGGGGAATCTTATCCTTCGCACCCAACCTGACCTCTACGGGCTTTTCCCCAGAGTGCATTACATAGCCCTCCCCACAGTCTCTTGGGTGGCTATCCTGAGCCCCTGGCTCCATTAGCAGTTCTGGCCCATACACATTGCCTAGAACTTCTGAGGGCAGACTTAGTTCATCTGGCCCTACTTGTTGAGCAGTTACTGGGGTTTCTGCCAGGATTTGTGCTGGAAGGTAGTCCTCAGGTGAGACCTGTTTGGAGAATTGTACCATTCTTTGAACTTTTGGCACACTATGATGTTTGGCTCTTCACCAAGGGTGACGTTCAAAAAAACATTCTGAATTTGATGGATATCATTTCAGCCAATCAGAAGGAGTAGAAAGAGCATTAACGGCTGTCACAACCTACAATGATGATGGAGTATAGAGGATCCTAGTCCTCTTTTCTCCTGTAGATTTTAGACCTAAGATTTGAGTGACTCAGACCAATGGACTTTCCTTGTGGATGCAAGAGCATAAGTCCCAGCTTTTGGTAGTGTGCCTGGGAAGAACCTGGCATGGAGTCAGAAACGATCTCCTCTGCCAGCATATGCCCTTGGGTCAATAATACACCTGCACACAAAGTCTTGATGAAAATTATGAACAACTTCTTTATTTTTACACAAGTATTTAAACAACTCACAACAACAGTACAGGGAGTGGCTACCCCTTTGTCCAACCCTTATCTTCCTCTTGGCCAATGGGGTAATCTCCACAGTAACTTCATTACCTCTAGCCAATGGACTAGAGGTAAGCTCTGGGAACTTCCAGACCCCTCCCCTGGGCCGCCCACTAGGTGTGGCTAACAGAGTCATTTGGACGCTGGCAGTTAAGAGAGACACATCTCCCTGTACTCTGGACTTTGCTCTGACTCTCTGAGTGAGAATACCTGTAGACCCCCTGGAGAGATGGTGCCTCAATGTCTGTATAGACCCCATTGTTCCTGACTTAAGTATGTGTACTTAAAGGATTAAACTTGGTGGCCAGCTGGGGGTCCTTCTCCTGTTGCAAGATGTATGTGGCAATGTATCCAGCATGACTACCCCATACTATCATATACATATGTGTACATATTCCACACACTGTCAGTCTATTTAAGTACAAGCGTAAAAGCGCACCCCACATAAAACCACCTAATGTCCTCATAGTATATGGGATTGGGGCAGGGTTTCCACATCAATCCATCTCATGCATTATGATGACTTTTATTGATGGTGATGGGAACCCTGCTCATTTCCTTAGACAATAATCATAATCATATAACAGTATAACAGTATAACAGGGTGTCTGGGAGCCCCAAACCTTTTGTTCCTCCCCATGGCAACAGCATGTCGAAGACCACCCAGCCCAAAATGGCCACCGCTGCCAGTCACAAAATGGCCCCAGCATAGTTCACACCCAAATCCAATATGGCCACTGGCTGATTCATGACAATCCTTCCCCAAGCGGGCGGAGAACATCCAAGATTTTCTCAGCTACGCTGATAGTCATGAATCTGCTGGTTTGGCCCGGCCTGCTGCATGCTAGGCAAGTTCATGTCGGTGCGCACACAGTACCAAGGTGCAGAGTAAGGACCTCCCCCAGCCCTTGGCCTTGCTCCCACTGTATAGAGCAAATTGCTATTACCCTGCACCCCCACCCAAAACAGTCCAGGATCCCAGCTCTCTGTTTTTGGCAACAGCATGGAAGTCTCTGGGGACACAGTGGGATGCACCCATACATTCTTCTGAGGCAAAACCGTATTTTTGGGAGCCCCATAAAACAACCCCTGTCCCATAGCAACCCCTTTCCCTCCAGCCATTCCCCACAGCTGGGCTGGGGTCTCTAAAAAAGTCTCTGGGCCTATGGGATTGCAAGGGGGCAGTCCAGTACTCCCCTCAGCAAAATTATTATTGTTGGGAGCCCAATAACACCATAACTGCAGTAAAGTACATACCGGTCTGCGCTTGACTCCAGCGTCCCTGATGGAGTCCGGACTTGGATGCTCCCTTTGCTCTGGCTCCTGGAGATCTGTATCTTTGGACAGACCCTCCTGGTTTTCTTCCCCTGGGTCTGTCTGTGTTGCAGCCTGGAGAACTACCCTGTTCCCACCCAGGCTGTGCTTTGGGGCCCTCAGCTGACCCTCTTCTTTTGCCTTTGGTTGAATGACTGTGCTTTGACTCTCCGATGTAGGCTGGGGAGACTCGCAATTCCCACCCAGCTGGTTCTTTGGGGCCCTCAGCTGACCCTCTTCTTCTATGGCCTTTGGAGCGGTGTCTGTTCCAGTGGGCCTCTGGACATTGGTTATCCAGGGTATCTCCCCACTTGGTTCACCCTCTACTATGGTGCCACACTGCACCCACGGCTCCTTTGCCAAGGCGGGCAAGCTTGCTGCCCCTGTCGGGCTCTTGGTGCCCCTGGCACTCTCTTGGTGCCCCTGGCACTCTTGCTGTGTGAGGCCTGGTTCCCTGTAGCTAAGAACCAGTTCCTTTCCCTCCCCACAGTCCATTACATAGCCCTCCTGGGCTCTGTGCTTCACTAGCACCTTTTGTAGCAACTCTCCTGGGGTGTCAGAGTACAGATTTTGGTTATCTGTTGTAGGCTGGGGAATCTTATCCTTCGCACCCAACCTGACCTCTACGGGCTTTTCCCCAGAGTGCATTACATAGCCCTCCCCACAGTCTCTTGGGTGGCTATCCTGAGCCCCTGGCTCCATTAGCAGTTCTGGCCCATACACATTGCCTAGAACTTCTGAGGGCAGACTTAGTTCATCTGGCCCTACTTGTTGAGCAGTTACTGGGGTTTCTGCCAGGATTTGTGCTGGAAGGTAGTCCTCAGGTGAGACCTGTTTGGAGAAACTGTGCTCTGCTAGCATTTCCTCTGGGATTAAGTCTCTTGGGGTATCAGGGGACAAACATGGGTTATCTGACCCCACCCAGGGAACATTCCCCTGGGTCTCTGGCTCTTGGAGCTGGTGATTTGGTCCCAAGCTGACTTTACCATCCCTTCTAGGCTCTGACACAGTCTCTATATTTTTTAAAGGAACGCATTCTCCATCACTATGTTCTCCCCAGACCCCTTGCACACAATCACTTTGGTACATACCATCTGTGTTGTAACGATCTGGCGACCAGTCCTCTTGACTGGGTTGTTCCCCTCTTGATGGGCAAAATGTCTCCCCATAGATCTCGTCCCACAACTCAAAATACTCCTCCTCCAGCTGCAGTTCCTGCTCAATCAGGTGAACCATTAAATTAGCCTCCATGGACCACGGTTCCAGTCCCAGACCACGACAGCGTTCCACAAACAAGTTGTTGTGCCTTTTAAAGGTTCCTATGCCCCCTTCAGGATCACCATACACAATGTCTTGGAGGCCAGAATCTATCTCCAAGCGGAAATCAAACTCCTCTCCAAGGCCACCAACTATTCTGGCGCAAAAAACGTGATATTGGTTCTCCAAGGCAACCTCTTTTCTTACTAGTACTTCCAGCCAGCCCATTAGCTCATCGTCCTGCCACAGATTCAGAATCGCCATCCATTTCTCTAGGCGCAATGTCTCTCTGTAGCCAAGTCTTTGCTGAGCTGGAGTTCTCGCTCCATTGCGCTCCTGCCAGATCCTCTGGCAATACTGGTCTAGTACGTTGGACACCTCTTGTGCGGTCATCTTACTGGGGTATAAGTGCCTGGCTTCTTCATACCTCCTTGTTGCCTCTTTGGTGATGTCCGTCTGTTCCATTCTTGGTCTTTCTGTAGAGTCTCCCACCTCTGTCACCAATTGTCACAACCTACAATGATGATGGAGTATAGAGGATCCTAGTCCTCTTTTCTCCTGTAGATTTTAGACCTAAGATTTGAGTGACTCAGACCAATGGACTTTCCTTGTGGATGCAAGAGCATAAGTCCCAGCTTTTGGTAGTGTGCCTGGGAAGAACCTGGCATCTCCTCTGCCAGCATATGCCCTTGGGTCAATAATACACCTGCACACAAAGTCTTGATGAAAATTATGAACAACTTCTTTATTTTTACACAAGTATTTAAACAACTCACAACAACAGTACAGGGAGTGGCTACCCCTTTGTCCAACCCTTATCTTCCTCTTGGCCAATGGGGTAATCTCCACAGTAACTTCATTACCTCTAGACAATGGACTAGAGGTAAGCTCTGGGAACTTCCAGACCCCTCCCCTGGGCCGCCCACTAGGTGTGGCTAACAGAGTCATTTGGACGCTGGCAGTTAAGAGAGACACATCTCCCTGTCCTCTGGACTTTGCTCTGACTCTCTGAGTGAGAATACCTGTAGACCCCCTGGAGAGATGGTGCCTCAATGTCTGTATAGACCCCATTGTTCCTGACTTAAAGGATTAACCTTGGTGGCCAGCTGGGAGTCCTTCTCCTGTTGCAAGATGTATGTGGCAATGTATCCAGCATGACTACCCCATACTATCATATACATATGTGTACATATTCCACACACTGTCAGTCTATTTAAGTACAAGCGTAAAAGCGCACCCCACATAAAACCACCTAATGTCCTCATAGTATATGGGATTGGGGCAGGGTTTCCACATCAATCCATCTCATGCATTATGATGACTTTTATTGATGGTGATGGGAACCCTGCTCATTTCCTTAGACAATAATCATAATCATATAACAGTATAACCGTATAACAGTATAACAGGGTGTCTGGGAGCCCCAAACCTTTTGTTCCTCCCCATGGCAACAGCATGTCGAAGACCACCCAGCCCAAAATGGCCACCGCTGCCAGTCACAAAATGGCCCCAGCATAGTTCACACCCAAATCCAATATGGCCACTGGCTGATTCATGACAACGGCCATTTGCATGTGTGGAGATCCTCCTAGAATTTCATTACATCAAGATGGGTAGCCTGCTTAGTCCAGAGCAGAAGACTGAGGACCAGGGCGTCAATGATCATTGCTGGATGATCATTTAGATAGGTATATATTCATTGTATTTATTATAAAGGTTTAAGTTATTTGTTTATTTCATTGTTACTTTTTATTTTTGTTGTAATTTATTTTTTATTTTGGTACAATTATTTTTTATTTTTGGTAATCTATTTTTTTCTTCTTTCTGTAATTTATTAGTTTTTTTTATTTGTAGTTGTTTTTATGTGTATTATTTTTTATTAGTAAAATGTTTTTTAAACTTAGAGTGCCATGGGGGTCCTTGAGGAGGGGTTAGAACCCCCCATGCTATATAGGGTTAATTTAGATACCATGGCGGTCCTTTAAGGACCCTCATGGTTCTTAAGGAGTTAATAGGGATACCATGTTTTTTTATATAGACCGCAATGGTATATTGGGGGTTAATGGGAATACCATGGGGGTCCTTTAAGAAGGAGAACATTGTTTTAATAATATGCTTGATTCTCACCCTTTGGCATACTCCCTACATGGGAAGTATGCCTTTAAAAAAATATTTCATTCAGTGCTCCTGCTAGGTAATAAGGGAAGGAGAAAAAAGATGACAATAAAAATGCAATACATTAGTCATGAATTAAAGATGCAGCTCACCTCAGAGTGGAATAAAAGCAAGAGGCACTGGTATGCAGCTCATATCATTTACAGCACTTCTGATCAGCTCCACTATTTAAGTGGTAATATACTTAAGCTGATGGGTTAGTTTAAATGGATGAGCTCTGTAGAGCTGTCCGTTTAGTGGCAGTTAAATAATTACGAGTATTGTTCATTGTGTAGAAAATGCCATGCCTGCTTTAGCGATAGTAATACATCACAATGTCTTGCACCCACTATAAAAATGATAAAGTAAGTAGATTACTATTTATAAGTTTAATGATCTAGAACAGACAGGGAGCATTTAAGTTAAAGGAACCATCTCTATGCTAGAAGAATAAAGAATGTGGGTAGTCTTTCTGCTTCCCCTGTACTTTCATGTGTTGTCTAGTCATTTGCAGTAACTGAGAAGGCAACAGATGAATCAGGCCTGAAGCTATATTTTTCCTTAGTGACAGTTGATTATCTTTTCTATGTCGGTACCTGCCTCCATGAAGGTGTTTTGTATTGTGTAATGTCCGGCACATCTGTGATGCCATACTGCCATCTCTGTTGCCCTATGCTAATCCCCTCTATAGCAATTACGAGTGCCATAATAGCACAGTAAATCCTACTGAGCTATTCTATTTCCCCATCCCTAAAACACTGCGAGAGCTGCTAGGAGTGACTGCTGCATGACAAAGACAAAAAGTACGGCACAAATCTCCACTGCTAAAACTTTATGTCTTACTCTGTAAGACTTTTACACCCAAACCCTATGCTAATAAGACTTTACGGATCACTCGCAAACCAAAGCAGCGTCGTAATGAAAAAAAAGTTACAGGAAATATTACAGTACCAAAGACCACTTGCAAAGGCTTTTAAAATGATTGCTGAGTGCCACAACGACAGTTAAAGTGACAGTATAGCACCAAAAATCACTTAAAAAGGATAACATTTCAACATTATTTGATACTTTACAGTCCAATATCAACATATGTGTAATTAAACATTTCTTTAAGTTAATATGTACGAAAACACCAAAGGAAAAAGCTGAAATGTGTGTTGCAGTAAGCAGAGCAGTTTGGCATTTCCAGGAAGCTTTTGATTTGTGGTTCAGATCTAAGGAATCTCTGGACAATAGCGACGGAGGATTAACTGAGTTGTATCACATCTCATATACAATGAAACATGCCTCAGTTTAAAAAATGTTTTTTTCCACTTGATTTTCAGAGGCATATTTGATGTATAGCAGCACTGATAAATTCCATGTTCCTTTTAAGTGTATCACATATATAGTTGTGAGCAATTGGGTTGTTGCTAAAGATGCGGGCTTACATAGCGAGCCCACAGCCACTGCGGCCCTCGCAAAGCCTTTGGCGCTCCTTGCCAGCAATTGCGGACTTTAGGCCCGCAAATGCGGACCCTCGCGAAGCGAGGGTGCCGCATTTGCGGAGGTGGAGGCTGCCACCTCAACCACAAAATTTACGGACTTAGCATACACAAATACGAGCCGCGGAACTTTGAAAAAAAAACATTACGAGCTCACAAAAATACGACCTTAGCGTCTGAAACTGCGCACATGAAAACATTAAAAACACATTAAATACACACAACAAACACATAAAAAGCTTACCCATAGTAAGGGGGGCACCCAGGACCTCTGCAAGTGGAGTTACACCTCCATTTAACTACAAATTCAAGCGTTTACACACACGAAAATCCCCTAAGCGAGAGAAAAAATGGCCACCGAAAAAAAAAAAAAAAACCAAGGCTACAGGACCCTAAACACGCAAAACACCACGAAACGCATACAGATTTTCCAAAAAAGCTGTACGAGGTCCAAGATACACTATTAACAAGGACGCTAAATCATCCACAGCCGCGTACCACATACACATTAGCCGCCATTTTACAACACTACCTTACAGAACGCGGAAGTACACAGCTACACTAATGGCTTCCCCTCACGCACGCAGCCTATTTACACTACACACTGCACACATTGCTGACACTTACATCTCAGCTCAACAACAGTGCAAACCTACATTGTATGCTGCAGGAACATCAAAACAGATTGTCAGCTCTTCAGCACATTGCTTGCTGCATATATTACTTATAGGTAAAGTATATTAATTTATTAATTATTTCATTAGCATGAGGCTCGCAATGAGCGCCGAAGGATCTCGGAACACCAGCAAAATTAATGTCTCAACCAAACAGCATTACCTGCCTTACAATCTTATTGCCGTAATTTTTGGACGGGCAAGTCGCTAGTCTTCTATAATAATACAGAAAATTACAAAAGAAAAAGTTTTTAAATGTTGCATGTAACTCTCAAAAACAAATAGTTCATTTAACTTCATAGAGCGTTAATTAGCATTCGTTATATAATTCTAAAAACTTTAGTTGATGTAGTCAAATATCTACTTGTAGTGGATTTTATAATATTGTTCAATAATGTTTTACATTTCCACAGCTTAATTCCAACGAAGATTTTGAAAAGATAGTGTATATTTATCAAACAAGATAAAAGGGGGAGGGTAAAAAGGGTTCAAATAGATTGGAGATAAATATCTCCAATTCCTATGTTTTCTATCCAGTGTACTTTTTACATGGGTATTGACATTAGCTTTGTTGTTGTTAAGTCTGTCAGTCATGACTGACTCTCCATGACCCTATGGACTATAGCAGGCCAGGCATATATGTCTCTGGTTGTGTTTATCCATACTGTTTTCTTGGCAAAGATGCTGGAGTGGTTTGCTAGTTTCTTCTCCAGTGGACATCAATTTGTCTGAACTCTCTACTATGACCTGCTCATCTTGGTTGACTCTATGTAGTATAGCTCACAGCTTCACTGAGGTACACAAGCTCCTTCACCATAACAAGGTAATGATCCAGAAGGGGGGCATTAGCTTAACAGACTCTATAAATTATTTTCTCCTGCTAAACCCAATTTGTACCCCTTTTGATAAATATGCCCCTTAGAATTCATCTAAAAATCATGGGCTAAATTTAAAATCATGGGCTTAATTAAATTAAAGGTTAAATAGCCCAAATTTTAGGCTACTTACTGGATAATTAATTTCTCTACTCCATGAATTGCTAGTTGTGAATGTTGAAGTGTCTAGTGTTGAATAAACCTTGAAGTGGGGAATTAAATTAACACCTGGCCTCTGAAAATAAACATTTTAAACATAAAAAAAGTCACAGGATGTAATGAAAGTGATTTACAACTATGCAGCACCTCTATAGCAGTGGGGATTTGTGGACAGGAAGAGAAACTGAGGAGAACTCTGCTCCCTCACTGGCATGGACCTCAACAAGACTTCCGACTGACAATTTCTATTGCTCTCAGGTAGATCCGGCATGGGGCTAAGTATTAGTTGTATCCATGGCTGTTGACAGGGGTGGTAGGGGTACTTTTGTGAGGGACCTGTCGTGGAAGGAGGACCCCATGTTGTCAAGCATTTATATTATGACTATCGGCTTGCCCATCAAAAAAGGATGGTAATAAAATTGTAAGGCAGGTAATGCTGTTTGCCACATAATGTAAGGCTTTTAGTCCTCTGAGTACCTTCAGCGCTCATTGCATGCCCCGCGCTTATTGTGAGCCTTTCCCCTCATGTGCTTTTGCTCCTCTGAGCTCCCTCGGCGCTCATTGCGAGCCTCTCCCCTGCTCTTTGTGTGTATATATATATATATATTTGAATAATAATTAATTAATTAAATAATAAATTAATATACTTTACCTTTTTCTAAATATTATATCCAGCAATCCATATCCTGAAGAGCTAACAATCTATTTGTAATTTCCTGCAACATACAATGTAAATTTGGAGTAATTTTTTTATTTTCTTTGTGTTTTTGTTGATTTTTGGATGTGCGCGGTTCGCCTGTTCACTTTGGGGGTTTTTTCTAAGTCCCGCGGCTCGTATTTTTTTTTTTTAAGTCCTGTTTTGCAGGCTTATGTGCCTGGTGGTGTTTTGCGTGGTTAGGGGTCATGTAGCCTAGTTTTTTTTCCGGACGCCATTTTTCTTTTTGCTTAGTGGATTTTCGAGTGGCTAAACTCTGCAAATTGTGTTTAAATTGTCGTGCAACCTCACTCCCAGGCGTCCTGGCTGTCCACCCGTGCTGTGTGTGATTTTTTTATTTTTTTATTATCTTTGTGTTTTTGTTGTTTTTGTATGTTCATATTTTTGTGACCTCCTATTTTTTTTTCTAAGTGATGCAAACCTTTTTTTTTTTTCTAATTCCCACTTTCCTTTTTGCAAAGTGTTACGGGCCGTAATTTTTTATATTTTTTTCAAACTCCTACGGGTCTTCCATTGTGAATGGTGTAATTGAGATCACTGTTGATCTGTAGATCCGCAGGTCGTAGGGATGAGCGCCTACGGTGCTCATCTCCACCAGCGCAAAGAACCCCTTTGGCGCTCCGTATTGCTCACAACTATATATGTAATCTTATCATGGGGAAGAAGGAACAGAGCTCCTCAACTGCTGGGACTAACACTAGCACTTCTGGCTTCTCCACTTACTGCTCCTCTTACTGGAGAGAGACAGGCTGAACCTTAAGGGAGAATGTATTTCTGCCTGTCTCTCTCTTTCTCTGTCCTGTCTCTTTCTCTGTCGTGTCTCTCTCTTTCTCTCACTCTCTGTCCTGTCTCTCTTTTGTCCTGTCTCTCTCTCTCTCTGTCCTTACCTGTCTCTTTCTTTTTTGTCCTGTCTCTCTCTTTCTTGTCCTGTCTCTCTCTCGCTCTCTCTGTCCTGCCCTGTCTCTCTCTCTCGCTCTCTCTGTCCTGCCCTGTCTCTCTCTGTCTTGTCTCTCTCTCTGTCTTGTCTCTCACTCTGTCCTGTCTCTAGTTCTCTCTGTCCTGTCTCTCTTTCTCTCTGTCATGTCTCTCTCTCAGTCTCTATGCCCTTTCTCTCTGTCCTGTCTCTCTCAGTCTCTATGCCCTATCTCTCTGACCTGTCTCTCTCTCTCTGTGACCTGTCTTTCTCTATCAAGCATTGCCTCTGTTTCTCTCTGTTCTGTCTCTCTCTGCCTCTATGCCCTATATCTCTTTCCTGTCTCTCTTTCTCTGTGTGTGTCCTGTCTCTCTCTGTCTCTTTCTCTCTCTTCCTGGTCTCTCTCTCTCTCCATCCCGTCTCACTCTCTCTCTCTGTCCTATCTCTCTCGGCTCCCACTGCGGCAGATGTACACCTGGCGGTTATGGCTTATTCCTGATATAATGACCATTGATTTTGCTGTATTCTTATGCAAATAAGAGGCTAATGAGTACTAATTAGCAGCCTTTGTGACTTTATATTGGAGATAATAATACCTTTAAAGTTATCACGCCATTAGATCCCTCCAACCTCATCATGCACTCTGCACAGCAAATTTGCATATTTAGCCATACATTAGCATAACTTAGCTAAACAAAAAGTGATAAATATCTCTGCAATGATTTACTGTAGAGAGAAACCGCTAGTGCAATCTATAAACCGTTTGTAAAGCTCTTTGTGCTGAAATTAATTTGTTATTGGGATGACAGCGTCTTTTTAAAACTGACAAACTGGCACATTCAGCCACACAGGTACAAAATTGTTTATCATTACTTTTTACTTCAATCTAACACAGAGATTCCCATATATTTAGATGGTCTGCAGAACTACTGGTATTAAAAAAAGTATGAAACGTAGGTAATACAATCTAATAGGAATCTTAACCAGTTATCAAATAAAGACTCTCCATTTCTGTCAGTCCAACCGTTGCCTCTACTGATAACTAGAACCCCCCCCCCCCTCCCATCATCCAGCTCTTAGAACGTGATGTAATAAAAAAAAACATGGATTCCTATATTCATAAGCAGAGTCTTCAATAATTCAGGTTTTCCAAAAAAAAAACAGCAGCTAATATTGTTAGTTTGGTGCATACAAAAATATCTTAAACTGCAGTGGTCCTGTAAAAACAAACCAATTGGTAGGGTGATGTCATCTCTGTTAATTTTGTAATGCATTAAAATAATGAAAACATACATTTACACACAATACTGTAGAAGAGTATTGCAAAGATCGTGCTCTGAAGAGTTTGAAAATGGATAATACACAGAATATGCCTACTATTTTATTCATGATTTAGGTCAGGGGTCCTCAAACTTTTTAAACAGGGGGCCAGTTTACTTCCCCTCAGACACTGTTGGGGGCCAGACTGTAGTTTGAAAAAAATATGAACAAATGCCTACTATATATATATATATATATATATATATATATATATATATATATATATGTGTGTGTATTATATAAACATACCCCTCCCTTTTTTCCGTCCCTTTCCCTCTTCCCTCTCACTCCTTATCCATCCATTCTCCCTCTCCCCTTCTGCCTCTCTTCTATTTCTCCCTCTCGCTACTTCTCCCTTCCTCTCCCTCTCACTACTTCTCTCTCTCCCTTTTTCCTCTCTCTCTTCTATCTCTTCCTCCCTCTCTCTTTCCATGTCTCTCTCTTTTTTTTCTGTCTCTCTCTCTCCATCCCTATCTCTCCTTTCTCTCTCTGTCTCTCTCTCTCTCTGTTCATCCCCCCTCCTTTTTATTTCCTCCTCACTCTCTCCCCATGTCTCTCTCTCTCTCTCTCTCTTTCCCTCTCTCCTTTTTTTCTTTCTTCCTCTCTCTCCTTCCTCTCCCTCCCTCTCCATCTCTCCCTCTCCTTTTTTTTCTTTATCCCTTACCTCACCCCCTCTCTCTCTTCCTCTCTCCCTCTCTATCTTCCTCTTTCCCTCTCTATCTCTCTCTCCTTCCTCTCCCTCTGTCCAGCTCCCTCCCTCCCTCCTTTCCTCTCTCTCCTTTCTATCTCATCCTCACTCTGTCTTCCCATGTCTCTCTCTTCCTCTCTCTCTCTCATACTCTCTCTCTTTCCCTCCTTTCTCTCTCTCTCTCTCTCTCACTATCTATCCTTTCTCTCTCTGACCATCTCCCTCCCTCCTCTCTCTCCTTTCTATATTTTCCTCCCTCTCTCCCCATCTCTCTCTCTCTCTTTGTCTCTGCCTCACTCCCCCTTGTCTGTCTGTCTCTCCCTTACTCCCCTTGTCTGTCTGTCTCTCCCTTACTCCCCTTGTCTGTCTCTCCCTCCCTTACTCCCCTTGTCTGTCTGTCTCTCCCTCCCACACTCACCCTTGTCTGTCTATCTATCTCTCTCACTCTCCCTCACTCCCCTTGCCTCTCTACCTCACTCCCCCTTGTCTGTTTGTCAGTCTCTCACTACCCTTGTCTCTCTCGCCCCTTGTCTCTCTCCCTCACTCCCCGTTTTCTGTATTTTTTTCTCTCTCTCCCTCACTCCCCTTGCCTCTCTACCTCACTCCCCTTGCCTCTCTACCTCACTCCCCCTTGTCTCTCTACCTCACTCCCCCTTGTCTGTCTGTCAGTCTCTCACTACCCTTGTCTCTCTCGCCCCTTGTCTCTCTCCCTCACTCCCCGTTTTCTGTCTTTTTTTCTCTCTCTCCCTCACTCCCCTTGTCTCTCTACCTCATTCTCCTTGTCTCTCTACCTCACTCTCCTTTTCTCTCTACCTCACTCCCCTTGTCTCTCTACCTCACTCCCTTTGCCTCTCTACCTCACTCCCCTTGCCTCTCTACCTCACTCCCCTTGCCTCTCTACCTCACTCCCCTTGTCTCTCTACCTCACTCCCCTTGTCTCTCTACCTCACTCCCCTTGTCTCTCTACCTCACTCCCCTTGTCTCCCTACCTCACTCCCCCTTGTCTGTATGTATGTATGTATGTATGTCTGTCTCTCTCTCCCTCACTCCCCCTTGTCTGCCTGTTTCTGCCTCACTCCCCTTGTTTCTCTACCTCACTCCCCTTGTCTCTCTCCCTCACTCCCCTTGTCTCTCTCCCTCACTCCCCTTGTTTCTCTACCTCACTCCCCTTGTCTCTCTACCTCACTCCCCTTGTCTCTCTACCTCACTCCCCTTGTCTCCCTACCTCACTCCCCCTTGTCTGTATGTATGTATGTATGTCTGTCTCTCTCTCCCTCACTCCCCCTTGTCTGCCTGTTTCTGCCTCACTCCCCTTGTTTCTCTACCTCACTACCCTTGTCTCTCTCGCCCCTTGTCTCTCTCCCTCACTCCCCGTTTTCTGTCTTTTTTTCTCTCTCTCCCTCACTCCCCTTGTCTCTCTACCTCACTCTCCTTGTCTCTCTACCTCACTCCCCTTGCCTCTCTACCTCACTCCCCTTGCCTCTCTACCTCACTCCCCTTGCCTCTCTACCTCACTCCCCTTTGTCTCTCTACCTCACTCCCCCTTGTCTCTCTACCTCACTCCCCCTTGTCTCTCTACCTCACTCCCCCTTGTCTGTCTGTCAGTCTCTCACTACCCTTGTCTCTCTCGCCCCTTGTCTCTCTCCCTCACTCCCCGTTTTCTGTCTTTTTTTCCTCTCTCTCCCTAACTCCCCTTGTCTCTCTACCTCATTCTCCTTGTCTCTCTACCTCACTCCCCTTGTCTCTCTACCTCACTCCCTTTGCCTCTCTACCTCACTCCCCTTGCCTCTCTACCTCACTCCCCTTGCCTCTCTACCTCACTCCCCTTGCCTCTCTACCTCACTCCCCTTGTCTCTCTACCTCACTCCCCTTGTCTCCCTACCTCACTCCCCCTTGTCTGTATGTATGTATGTATGTATGTCTGTCTCTCTCTCTCTCCCTCACTCCCCCTTGTCTGCCTGTTTCTGCCTCACTCCCCTTGTTTCTCTACCTCACTCCCCTTGTCTCTCTCCCTCACTCCCCTTGTTTCTCTACCTCACTCCCCTTGTTTCTCTACCTCACTCTCCTTGTTTCTCTACCTCACTCTCCTTGTCTCTCTACCTCACTCTTCTTGTCTCTCTACCTCACTCTCCTTGTCTCTCTACCTCACTCTCCTTGTCTCTCTACCTCACTCCCCTTGTCTCTCTACCTCACTCCCCCTTGTCTCTCTACCTCACTCCCCCTTGTCTCTCTACCTCACTCCCCTTGTCTCTCTACCTCACTCCCCTTGTCTCTCTACCTCACACCCCCTTGTCTGTATGTATGTATGTATGTCTGTGTCTCTCTCCCTCACTCCCCTTGTTTCTCTACCTCACTCCCCTTGTCTCTCTGCCTCACTCCCCTTGTCTGTATGTATGTATGTATGTATGTCTGTGTCTCTCTCCCTCACTCCCCTTGTCTCTCTACCTCACTCCCCTTGTCTCTCTACCTCACTCCCCTCATCTCTCTCCCTCACTCCCCTTGTCTCTCTACCTCACTCCCCTTGTCTCTCTACCTCACTCCCCCTTGTCTGTATGTATGTATGTATGTATGTCTGTGTCTCACTCCCCTTGTCTCTCTGCCTCACTCCCCTTGTCTCTCTGCCTCACTCCCCTTGTCTCTCTCCCTCACTCCCCTTGTCTCTCTCCCTCACTCCCCTTGTCTCTCTACCTCACTCCCCTTGTCTCTCTACCTCACTCCCCTTGTCTCTCTACCTCACTCCCCCTTGTCTGTATGTATGTATGTATGTCTGTGTCTCTCTCCCTCACTCCCCTTGTCTCTCTGCCTCACTCCCCTTGTCTCTCTGCCTCACTCCCCTTGTCTCTCTGCCTCACTCCCCTTGTCTCTCTCACTCACTCTCCTTGTCTCTCTCCCTCACTCCCCTTGTCTCTCTACCTCACTCCCCCTTGTCTGTATGTATGTATGTATGTATGTCTGTGTCTCTCTCCCTCACTCCCCTTGTCTCTCTGCCTCACTCCCCTTGTCTCTCTGCCTCACTCCCCTCATCTCTCTCCCTCACTCCCCTTGTCTCTCTACCTCACTCCCCTTGTCTCTCTACCTCACTCCCCCTTGTCTGTATGTATGTATGTATGTATGTCTGTGTCTCACTCCCCTTGTCTCTCTGCCTCACTCCCCTTGTCTCTCTGCCTCACTCCCCTTGTCTCTCTCCCTCACTCTCCTTGTCTCTCTACCTCACTCCCCTTGTCTCTCTACCTCACTCCCCTTGTCTCTCTACCTCACTCCCCTTGTCTCTCTACCTCACTCCCCTTATCTCTCTCCCTCACTCCCCTTGTCTCTCTCCCTCACTCCCCTTGTCTCTACCTCACTCCCCTTGTCTCTCTCCCTCACTCCCCTTGTCTCTCTCCCTCACTCCCCTTGTCTCTCTACCTCACTCCCCTTGTCTCTCTACCTCACTCCCCCTTTTCTGTATGTATGTATGTATGTCTGTGTCTCTCTCCCTCACTCCCCTTGTCTCTCTGCCTCACTCCCCTTGTCTCTCTACCTCACTCCCCTTGTCTCTCTGCCTCACTCCCCTTGTCTCTCTGCCTCACTCCCCTTGTCTGTCTCCCTCACTCTCCTTGTCTCTCTACCTCACTCCCCTTGTCTCTCTACCTCACTCCCCTTGCCTCTCTACCTCACTCCCCCTTGTCTGTATGTATGTATGTATGTCTGTGTCTCTCTCCCTCACTCCCCTTGTCTCTCTGCCTCACTCCCCTTGTCTCTCTGCCTCACTCCCCTTGTCTCTCTGCCTCACTCCCCTTGTCTCTCTACCTCACTCCCCTTGTCTCTCTACCTCACTCCCCCTTGTCTGTATGTATGTATGTATGTATGTCTGTGTCTCTCTCCCTCACTCCCCTTGTCTCTCTACCTCACTCCCCTTGTCTCTCTACTTCACTCCCCCTTGTCTGTATGTATGTATGTATGTCTGTGTCTCTCTCCCTCACTCCCCTTGTCTCTCTGCCTCACTCCCCTTGTCTCTCTGCCTCACTCCCCTTGTCTCTCTCCCTCACTCTCCTTGTCTCTCTACCTCACTCCCCTTGTCTCTCTACCTCACTCCCCTTGTCTCTCTACCTCACTCCCCTTGTCTCTCTACCTCACTCCCCTTATCTCTCTCCCTCACTCCCCTTGTCTCTCTCCCTCACTCCCCTTGTCTCTCTCCCTCACTCCCCTTGTCTCTCTACCTCACTCCCCTTGTCTCTCTACCTCACTCCCCTTGTCTCTCTACCTCACTCCCCTTGTCTCTCTACCTCACTCCCCTTATCTCTCTCCCTCACTCTCCTTGTCTCTCTACCTCACTCCCCTTGTCTCTCTCCCTCACTCCCCTTGCCTCTCTACCTCACTCCCCCTTGTCTCTTTACCTTACACCCCCCCTTGCCTCTCTACCTCACTCCCCCTTGTCTCTTTACCTTACACCCCCCCCCCCTTGCCTCTCTACATCACTCCCCCTTGTCTCTTTACCTTACACCCCCCCCCTTGCCTCTCTACCTCACTCCCCCTTGTCTCTTTACCTTACACCCCCCCCTTGCCTCTCTACCTCACTCCCCCTTGTCTCTTTACCTTACACCCCCCCCCCTTGCCTCTCTACCTCACTCCCCCTTGTCTCTTTACCTTACACACCCCCCCTTGCCTCTCTACCTCACTCCCCCTTGTCTCTTTACCTTACAAAATATAAAATAAATCACAGTATTCCTCTTTGTATCATATCATGTTACTCTTACAAAGGAAATGCTAATCTGTATAATATATAATATATAATAACATGTATAAGAAATAAAAGCAAAGTTGACGCTAGTAAAGGCTTGATATTAGAAATAGCAGAGATTACAACATACAAGTAGGTAAAAATATTTGAAAAGTAGGAAAACAGACATTAAAGGGAAGTTTTACCATAAGAATTTGCTTTTATATAGAAAAGTGCCATTATTAAGTCAGCTTCAGTGTGAATGGCACTTGAGCTGGCTCTTGTAATTTGTGCCCCAATCAGCTCAGAATTTTAAGTGTCTGTAATGAAAATTAAACTCACAAACTTGTAACCTTAGCATTACCCAGCAATAGGAAAACTTTCCAGTAACATCAATATAATATGGCTGCAACTGTCTAATAAAAATATAGAGGAAGTGTGTCCTCTTTCCATTTTGAGATGATGAAGTGGCCATTCACTCCTTGTAAAAGTCCTTAGTGAAGGAACAGGGATCTAGGAGTTTGTTTTAATGCACACCTACTGTGCAAACAAAAGGCTCAATTCAATGGCCCATATGGGTAAAATAATGAGTCAGCTTTAAAAATAAAATAGCTACCAGCCATCATACCATTAAAAAAGAGAAAGACTGGTAAAGTACCTACAATTGTAACCCACGAGAATCGTCCCATTGACATTTTATAAAAGGCCATCACTTCCTTATAGTAGTGAAATCTCAGCACTCCGTGGGTTACACTTAAGTCCTTCGGAGTGCTCAGATTTTCTAAGATTCCTACCTGTACTTTGACCCACCCAGTAGAGGCATAAAAAATGCCTCTGAGAAGCGAATCTGACACTATTGACACAAGTAAGATCAAAAAATTGTAATAAGATTTGTATGCATTTAGACACACGCACAAACACAGTACAAAATTGGATCTAAATAACAATATAATATCAGAAATTATTATATTTGGAATACTGTATAGTGGTGAACTGAGACAAAAGCAGAACAAAAGAAGGATTACTGAAACCAATTTTAAATAAAACATAACTTTTAATAAATGTCTCATAAAAACAAGAATCAGAGCCAAAAAAGAGTATCTCTGAATTGTAAAAATTGTTGAAATCACAGTTGCTGGCTGGGTGCTCGGTAAGGGATGTATTTCGCTTTGTTTAGCAAATTGATTTAGATTGGTGAAGGAGCACAGTGGCAGTGATGGTACCTATAGATTGGGGGTAGTGGCAATTACCCACAAAAGGAGGGGCCACAAGAAGTCCGTGGTGGCCATAAGAGGCTGAGGGGGCCACAGGGCCTGCAGGGGACCACAGTGCACCATAAGGGGATGCTGGGGTCCCACGGGAGATCTGTGTGTGCCATAAAGGGCCGTGGAGGCCACCGGGCCTCTGGGGGGCCACAGTAGCCATAAGGAACTGCAGGGGACCCACAGGAGGTCTGCAGAGGCCATAAAGGCCCACAGAGCCTGCAGGTGGTCCGCTGGGCTGCAGGAACTGCAGGGGACACAAAGGTCCATCGGGGGCCACACGTAATCCGTGGAGGCCAAAGAGGATCTGCGGGGGCACAGGAGACACACAGGGGCCACTGAGGACCCACAGGGGCCCACCAGTGGGCAATGGGAGCCACAGGGGACTTGTGGGAGGTCAGGGGCCTCACTGCCTTGGACTGTCTGCACAAGCGGTAGCTCCGCCTATGCCCTATACCACAAGGGTCCACATCAGATCCACATGGCATCTAAAAAGTAGCCCTCACCACAAGACCGCTGTGGCATTTCTAATGAATCCCTGCCACAGAGATCCTTAAAGGACCCCCATGGGATCTCCACTTAAGCCCAGCCACTGATGTCATTAGCAGAGCCCTTTACCCCCTACCACAAACTTCATAATTTGTATGTGTGGGAGTCAGTTGTCACAATTTTTGCTTCAATAACCCATTCATCTTTTCAATCAGGCCAGATGCTTGTGAATAATATGGAATGTGGCAGATGCTGCTGATAGGTCAATTTTTGAATCCTTTGTCCAGTAAAATGGATGCCATTGTCCAACTGTGTTATCACTTACAATCTATGTATTTGAGTGATTTTATGTAAAAGCTTCAAAAGTTGTATCTTCATTTTCTGATTTAAATGTCAGTATCATCAATAGACCACTGTAATTGTCAACAGCTGTGGCTAAATACTGTAACCCTCTAGGTCCCATGGGTAGAGGACCACCAAAATTAATCTCTAGAGGACCATCTAAAATTAATTGTCCTGCTGGCAGGAGCTGGAAGATGTTTCTTCTGGTTAACTGATGTACACACCAGGAATTTTGCAACAATGTCCTGAGCCATAATCCCAATCCATAATCAAGGTTATGAGTATTCACTTTGATTGGCATACTCATAAGTACCTTGTCCTCCTCTATTCCCACTATATAGATGGGCCCATAGACCTAGACATTCCAGCTCTTCCTTTCAAGGATCCTTTTCTGGGTCCAAACTGCCCTCTTGATCATCAAATACCTATTCCTCATTTTGTTCTCCCACCTCTTGTATCCTGCAGACTTTGGATAATTGGTCTGCTTATTTATTTGTGGTACGTGTGAGTGTGCATCCACATGGCCCAAACAATGTCCTGCATATGTACCACAAGACTTCAGCACCTCCCCATATTGATTTTATTGTTCAGGGTGCATTTAATTTTTACTTGTTCCTGCATCATAATATTTTAATATATACAGAATTGGTATACCTCCCAATGCTGCAACTTTACAGTTTACAAGTCTCTGGTCAAAACAACAATGCATAGGGCTGGGCTATGCAAGTAACCTTGTGGCAAACTTTTCTTTACTCTCTGGAGCTATAGGAATACTGAAAAATGTATTGGCCGGATCTATAACAGCATGGCACTTTTTGGCTGTTTCTCCAATCTTCTCCACCAACGTTACCATAACAGGTACAGCAGCTGTCAATGAGCGGTGTTCTTTTGTTGAGCTCCCTGTAATCGATGGTCATACGTCGGCTACCATCTGGTTTCTTAACAGTCCAAACAGGGGAATTAAACTGACTTACAACGTGCCGTATAACTCTTGATTCCAATAAGGCTTAAATGGTCTCTGCAATTTTTCTATGCCCTCCTGGCAAAAAGTATTGTATGAGATTCCCTGGCACTTCCAGGGGAGCAATTTTGACACTTCAGGAGGAGGAATCTTGAGAGGAGTCCATTTAGCATTTTCCCTCACTATGGGTTTTCCATCGCATACCTGAAATATCTTGATCCCAAACACAAATCTACTTAAGACAGTGCAAATAGTATGTCCTCTCAATATATCCATTCCCATTATGTTATCTTCTAATTCTGAAATTAGCACTTGGGTTTTGGAAATTGTCCCTTTCCCAATCTATAGCTTGAGCATGGTATGTGTCGGCTAAAGTTGTTTTTTCTCCTAAACCCTCTATAGCTACAATAGCCCCATTTTGATGGTTTGGTATCCCGTGTAAAAGAGCAACCTAATGCCCCAGTATTTAGCAATGTTGCAATAACATCTCTCTCTGTACAGTTCATTTTAAATATGGGCGTGAGTCCCCTGCTTTCATTGCTTTTATGTACATAGTTGTTTCAGCAGGGGATCTGCCAGCTTCCTATGCCAAACTCCTCCTCCCAAATCTTAGCATAAGGTCATTGCTTGCTCCCAGAGGCCCTAGAAGAGGTTGGGTCTTCTGGCATAGACTGTGAGGTGTTAAAGGTGGAAGGGGGCTGGTTTCAGCAATCCTTTTGTCTTCAGTTGCTTAAGCACTGCAAAAGCTCAGCTGTTGACTTATTATCAATGTCCTACTTCCGTACTCCACTTTTGAACAGATCTAACCACAGAGTCCTATGTGAGGTTTTAAGCCTGCTTTCCCATTTTTTTCTGCTTTAGCAGTCTGTTATTAGGTTTTTAATTCTTCACCTAAAGCTCCCAATAACACGACTGCATCATATATCATACTCTCTTTTTGCTTTAAGGACCTCCGTGGCATAGGGGTTAATGTTAGATGGCATGGATGTCAATTTAAAACCTCTGTGGCATAGGAGTTAATGTTAAATGCCATGGAGTTTCTTTCAGGACCTTTGTGGTAGGCAAGTTAATTTTAGATGTCACAAGTTCCTTTAAGGACCTACAAGTCTAATGCGGACCCCAGTGGTAAGGGGTTATCTGTAGGTGCCATAGGGGTCTTTGGAGACCTGTATGGTATAGGGTTATCTTTAGGTGCCATGGGGGTCTATAGGGACCCCCATTGTTATACTTGGATGTAGTTTACTATTCAATAGCATTGCTATGCAGGCTACTATGCTTTTAAGACTCAGATTCTCTTTTGAGCATGCTGTGTGCTCACGTTAGGGCTACAGAGCAACAAAACCCAGTCCTTGGTTTGAGGGGATTTCTTTGAGAGGAGCCATAGGATGGAAAGCTTGTGGAAAGAAAGCTTGAGGGAGCATTTTCCCTCCGCTACGTGCCAGATTGGAATGGAGCCCAAAAACTTGTGTGTTGTGCATGTGAGCTAGTAGTTTGCAGAGTTACATTTTGTAACGCTCAACTACCTCAAAACTTGCCATGCAATTTAGGTCTTTCCTAAATTTAATCTAGGTCTTAAGAAATTGTATTCTGTCTAATTTGTTGTACTTTTTTATAGTGTGGTTGAAAGAAATATAATTTATTTGATCAAAATATTAACATTTTTAAAACTTTAACAAATAAAACAGATTGAAATGTATATGACTAGACTAAAGAGTACCATTTTTATGATCTGTTCATATACATAGATACTTTTTTGCTTTGTTGTTTAGTCGTTCAGTCGTGTCTGACTCTCCGTGACCCTATGGACCGCAGCACACCAGGTACATCTTCAGTCAACGCCCCTCTCTGAGCTCGATTAAGTTCATGTTTATCGCTTCAATTATCTCATCTATCCTTCTGCGCCTCAGTCATCCCCTTCTTCTTGTGCCTTCAATCTTTCCCAGCATCAGAGTCTTTTCTAGGGAATTCTGTCTTCTCATGATATGGCCAAAATATTTGAGCTTCAGCCTTATGATCATAGATTTCAGTGAACAGTTTGTTTTGATTTCCTGATTTATTGGATCTTCTCGCAGTTCAAGGGATTCTAAGCAGTTTTCGCCAACATCACAATTCAAAGGCATCAATTCTATGGCGCTCAGCCTTCTTTATGGTCCAGTTCTCACATCCGTATGTTACTTTTGGGAATGCCATTGTTCTAACTATGCAGACCTTTGTTGATACTGTAATGTCTTTACTTTTTACTAGCTTGTCCAGGACTTGCCATAGCTTTCCTCCCCAGAAAAAAATCTTTTTTAATTTCATGGCTACAGTCACCATCTGAAGAGATCTTGGATCACAGGAAAATAAAATCTGTCACTGCCTCCACTTCTTCCCCATCTATTTTCCAGGAACTGATGTTGCCGTTTGCCATGATATTTGTTTGTTTTTATGTTGAGCAGCAGGCCAGCTTTTGCACTTACTTTTTTTCCTTGCATTAATAGGTCCTTTAGTTCCTCGTTACGTTCAGCCATCAGAGTAGTATCATCGGCGTATCTGAGATTGTCGATGTTTCTTCCAATATTGATTCTGGCTTTGGACTCCAGTCCAGCCTTACGCATGAAGTACTCTGCGTATAAGTTGAATAAATAATGTGACAATATACAACCTTGTCACACTCCTTTTCCGATCTTGAACCATTCTGTTGTCCCATGTTTGGTTCTGACCGTGTCTTCTTGGTCGACATACAGATTCTTCAGGAGGAGGAGGAGATGATCTGGTACTCCCGTCTCTTTAAGAACGTGACACATTTTGTTTTGATCCACACAGTCATTTGCTTTAGAATAATCTATGAAGCAGAAGTAAATGCTTTTCTGGAAGTCTCTTGCTTTCTATTTTACCCATCGGACATTGGTAATTTCATATCTGTGCCTCTTCCTCTGTGGAACCCGGCTTGCACATCTGGTAGTTCCCGGTCTATATATTGTTGGAGCCGAGCTTGTAGGATCTTAAGCATTACCTTGCTGGCATCTGAAATCATGTGAAATCTGATTTCTATGTTGTCCATCTGGTGATGTCCATATGTTGAGTCGTCTCGGAGGCTGTTTGAAGAGGGTGTTTGCTATGACCAGAGAATTATCTTGACAGCATTCTACTAATCTCTGACCTGCTTAATTTTGAACTCCAAGACCAAATTTGCCAGTTAGTCCAGGTGTCCTTTGGTTCCCAACATTAGCATTCCAATCTCCTTGGATGACAGTAACATCTTTTCTTGGTGTTATATCTATGACGTGTTGAAGATCTTTATCCTCTTCAGGACAGCTTCAACCACTTCAGCATCCATGGTTGGAGCATAAACTTGGATCACTGTGATGTTAAAAGGCTTGCCTTGAATTCGAATTGAGATAATTCTGTCATTTATTGGGTTGTAAGAGAGCACTGCTTTGGGCACCCTGTGATTGACTATAAGGGCAACTCAATTTCTTCTGCAGAATTATTGATCACAGTAGAATATTTGGTGGTTGTCTGATGTGAAATGTCCCATTCCAGTCCATTTAAGTTCACCAATTCCCAGGATAAGGACAAGGATAGCCTTGTCATCTCATGTTTGACCACATACAGTTTTACCTTGGTTCATAGTTCTAACATTCCAAGTTCCTATTCTGAGTTGGTCTTTGCAGCAGCAGACTTTCCTTTCCCCTTCAGACACATCCGCAGCTGGGTATCCTTTCAGCCTTGGCCCAACCACTTCATTAGATCTGGTGCTACTTGTACTCGCCCTCATCTCTTTCTCAGTAATGTGGTAGGCACCTTCTGACCTGAGGGGCTTGTCTTCCAGTGCCATAGCATTCTGTCTCTGGTTGTACTTGTCCATAGAGTTTTCTTAGCAAAGTTACTGGAGTGGGTTGCCAGTTCCTTCTCCAGTGGACCGCAATTTGCCTGACCTCTCTACTATGACCTGCCCATCTTGGGTGACCTTTCATGTAGCTCACAGCTTCATTGAGATACACAAGCCCCTTCACCACGACAAGGTAGCGATCTAGAAGGGGGCTTATTTGCTACAAATATCTATTTGTTAACATCCAACACATAAGAAAACAGTATTTACTAATGAAAATTGTAACTTACTTGAAAGGGTTATAGTCAGTCAGATTTTATGACGTCTTAGCAATAAACGTTCTGGCCTTGGTGTTTTTCATACATATGGAATGCGCAGATAGACAATGTTGATACATTTTATACTTACAGTCATTCACCATAAGCAACAATATAGTCCACTGTTCATAGTATCAAGGTTAATTGTGAAAAGTAATAGTGAGAACAAACAAAACAATGTTGGGTTCTAAAACATGTTTGTCTATATATTTTTTTTATTATTATTAGTTATTATTTTAATATTTTTTCCCTTTGGCTAGAGTTAGCGATAAAAGACCAAAATTATATTATACTAATGAATCATTACAGAGAAGAGATAACAACAGAAAAAGAAAAAAGGAAGAGAAATGAAAATGGTGTAAGTCAAGATTAATAAATGAAAAGGAACAAACCAGGCCTTTTTGATGGAATTTGGATTTCATATTTTCTGTCTAGCACCTATGTCTTTTGAGAAATTGTTGTTGAGGGGGAATAGTAGGAAACAAAATAAAAGAGAAACCAGGGTTCCCATGTCTATTATGGTAATTGTATCAATTGTATTAATAAGCCTACCTTTTCTTTCATTGTAGTTATGGGGTTCTTTGTAATTGTGGTAGGATGCTGCCTGTCTTGATCAACTAGGGGCTAAGCCAGATGTACATATGTGGCACCCCTTGGCACAAACCTTAATCCTCACTTGGGTTGCACAAGTGCATGCACATCTCTAATTCCCATGTTGCTCCGCCAGCACCTATATGCACAATATGATCTACAGTGCAAAAGTATTCACCCCCTTGACTTTTTACCTATTTTGTTACATTACAGTCTTAAATTCAATGTTTTGTTAATCTGAATGCAATCTGGTGCAACCAATTACCTTCAGAAGTCACATAATTAGTGAAATTATGTCCACCCGTGTGCAACCTAAGTGTCACATGATCTGTCATTACATATACACACCTTTTTTTAAAGGCCCCAGAGGCTGCAACACCTAAGCAAGAGGCACCACTAACCAAACACTGCCATGAAGACCAAGGAACTCTCCAAACAAGTAAACAAGTAAGGGACAATGTTGTTGAGAAGCACAAGTCAGGGTTAGGTTATAAAAAATATCCAAATCTTTGATGATCCCCAGGAGCACCATCAAAGTAAATGATCCAAATCCTCAAACAATCCATGTTCATTCCAACAAAACACGAAAAATGCCAAGGGGGGGTGAATACTTTTGCAAGGCACTGTATATTCTATAATATAAATAACTGCTTTATTCATGAGCTCATACATCACACATACATTAATTACATTCTCCACATAAATTGCTGATACTATAATTGAATTTATAACTTATGTATTAAATATAATTTTAACGTAATTACTGTATGGTTGTAACTATAGTAACAGGTAGAATGACGTTGGTAGAATTTTATTTTGAACTGTACTCTATGCATTACATTAATTCCTTTGTTAAAAGCTCTATCAATTACAGTAAACTTGTCCATGCTCTCGGTGCCTGGCTAGAGAAAGTAGGTAATATGTTCTAAAAGTAAATAAACTGAAACTGGCATACACTGGTATGCAAATGAGGGACACGCCCTAGGCAACTGCCTTGTTTACCTAATAAGAAATCCGGCCATGTCTAGAGGTTCAGACATCCTTTTCTGGACATTTCATAGCAGTGTTAATGGATTTTATTTGGTTGGTATGACAATGCCTGACCCAGTTCCAGACAGCTAAATAACTTTTGTGGTCATGCTTTTAAATGTTACTGTTTTGAAGAACTACAATTGAAAATCAACAACATGTATTTACAATCTAAAAAATAACACAGCCTTTACAACCTTAAATATACAATTCAGCTGCTTTGAAATCTAACATTTTGGCTTCAGCAGATCAATGTTGTGGTGTGGGAGGGGACTTTGAATATTCAGGAAGTGTCTGTTTGTACAATGGAAATATGGTAGTTACCACGAGCAATGCTTGCAGCAAAACTAAAGAAAAGTTAAATAGTTTACAAGGACACATCCTCCAAAGTAACAGCAGCAGGCAAGAAAACAAAATACAAGCCTATAGTAAAATGTAATTGAATATAAAAGGATTTACAATTTGTGCAGAAAATTTAGTATTATCTGTTTCATTTTTGTTATTGTGTTTTATGATGTGATTTATTTGCCTGTCCTTGTACTACATTTATTATGTTTACTTTTTAATTATTGATTATTGATGCTTTGTTTAAATCTGGATGGTGTAATTCAATAAAGCTTATCTTGCCTTATACAAAGTCTTATTTGCAAAGCCAGGTTGTTATAGGGCACAATTTTAACTCATATTATGGTCAAATATTTTATTAATGATTGGCTGTACAAATACTATAAGTTAAAATACTCCTTTCTAGGTTTTCAGTGCTAAATTTATGACCGCACAGAAAGTGACATAAAAGATAAATATACAAAGCTGCTTCTACTTTGCTAGTGCTTGTTGCAAATATCACCACTATTGGTCACCATATCTTTCTCTAAATACTATATTTCTATAAAATAGAGTACTTTTGGCCAAAATTAAGCCACCTACCACTATTATGCTAATTTAATATATTTATGTCCCAACATATGCAAAAGTATTACCGTAATTATACATTACAAAAAAATACCCCATATATACATTAGAATCAGCACTCCATTTTGTATACACTACAGTTACTAGTTTGTGCAATTCCTCTACTTGACATGACAGCATCTATCAGCTAACAATATTGTCTAGATTTGATTGGGAGAATGGAAAACTGTTTAATAATCTTTTATTAGAATGTGTTTTTTGCATTCTTCTGTGGCCTACTCTATTTTCTTGCAGTGTTCTTGCTCCAGGCTTTACATCAGTGCTCTTTCAAGTCTAGTTGTGCAGCCTGCTACATACCATAAACACATTCACCAGCATCCCAGTGGGTTAGTAAATAGTTCCATCATCTCTGTGAAGGATTAAAACACATTGTTTAACATATAAGAGTAAGCTGTAATCTCGCTGCATGCCAGGTGCACTACACATTTCTGACTCTGCTGGGAATAGAGACAGAGTAGGGTCATCAGTGGCAGCCAATAACGCTGCCATTTTCACCAGAGAGACAAGAGAGAGCCTTAATTTGAATGTAAGTGTATATACATATGGTGATATACACGAGACCTAAAGATATTGAACAGATCCGAGACAAAGGGCCTGGTGGATGTGTTATGCAGCATGTTGCCTGGAAGAGGTGTAATGGTTATATGTGTTTACACAGTGTTTATGTTATAGCTGCAAGGGAGTGCATGACACTTTACAAGATTAGAGCGTGAGAAAATATTTAACATGAGTGAAAAATAATAAAGGTAAGTGGAGTCATCTATACTATGTAACGGGGAGATTCATGAACTGTTGAGCCCTATATCATCTGATCAGATCACCAGAAGACAACACAGCGGCGTGACCTAGCTGCCTGGTAGATTGTGTTTCACTATTAACAATGTGTAATATGCTAAAGGACTCCTTCGTACCCAGCAATACAACCCCAATGCCAAAAGGAGCCTGATTCAGTAAAAGCAATATCAGCAGCTCTATGAAGGACAATAGGCTCTGCTGACCTTAATTTATTTACCTCTCCGAGCAATACACTCTGGCTGAATGCATAGCAAAAAGCTATATAACAGCATACAGACAAGCCTGCATCTCTCTGCTGTCTTAATGGTGGGCTTTGAATTTATCTCAAAACCACTTTCACTTCGACCAGACATCTACCAGTAATATATTTGACTTAAGTGATGTAATGTAGCTCAGCAGGACTATCAACATGCTTTGCATATTGCCTGCTTAAACTGAACTCAAGTTTAGCAGTCAGAGGTCTTCTAGAAAGTGATTTACCTATAATATGGTGAGTAGGACACCAAAGTTAACACTGTAGAACTTGAGTAATGAGGTATTTAATGTGATGTGACAAAACTAAAAAAGGTAGAGGTGCTCAATCAGAGAATGAACTAACCTTAATAGGTTAGTTCTATGGCCATGATAACCCACTCTGAGAGCAACCTCTTTTAGCCACTTGTGCCCTTCACAGGGAGACATATCCTATAGTATATCAGTCTGGTCCCACTCACTAGAGTGACCAGCCCCGAAATACCAAGCAATTCTACCCTGAACAGGAGAAACAGCAAACCCCAGACGTGCGTTTCAGCCTTCATCTTATATTACTTATTTTTGATAGTCTTACTTCCCTATCCACAATACGCTATCTTAGATGTTTTGATCAAGACATATAAAGTCCCAATTAACAATTATATTCAGAGAAAAAATATAATTTATAAGAGATGCTCAACTGATAACAAACAATAGTATAATACTTTGTTCTGTAGGAATATTCCTATTCAGGGGCATCTGAAGACCATTTAAACACTATTGTGTCATTACAGAGGAGAGACGTATGTCTCACCCCATCCCAAAGGGGTGTCCAGCCTGAAAACAGCATGCAAGCCTTGAACTGCAAACCCCAGATGTACATTCCAGCCTTTGGAACTATTCCGTAAACTGTATGCTGATTCTCTTTTCACTGAGAACATGGTGCCACATCTACAGCACCCTTAACCCTAAGAAAGACCAAAAGGGTATACACATATTACAATGTGCTGAGGAGACATGCCTGACATTTTTAAACTGACTACCTCATTCTGGTGGGATCAGACCTATATATGTACATGGAAATTCTTCTTCTGTAATGGCACAAGAGAGCTAAAATTGGGTGTGATGCTCCTCAGTAGGCAACTTCCTATAGAACAATATTATTGGACTATGGTGACTAGCAAAGATGTTTCGAATAGCAAATATATATTTGGAAAAAAATAAAATGTCATATGATATTCAAATCCATTATTTCCAGATTTGCATGTTTTGTCTTCCATGATTAGGCAACATACTGTGACAACATATTCCAGTAACACTGTGGAAGTAATACTCAGAGACCCAGCAGACATCCTTTAATATTTAGTCTAGTTTCTGAGTTATGTGGAAATACTGTTTTTGTTATTTTTTCCATGGTACCAAACTGAATATAGAAATGCCATATAAAAAGTGCAATACAGTTGATAGATCTTAATTGCTGTGTATACATAAAATCCAGACTATCAATACTACTTAAATTCCTTCTTCACACATGTTATAAAAGCAGAAACTACTTCTATGAACACACTACTACTTCTATCTATATAATTATATTGATGCTGCTAGAAATATGTTTTGCATACTGACACCTATGGAAAAGAATAATTGGAAGGTATTAATCATAGCACTTAAACCTAAATTAATTACAGTGATCAAACTTAGAGCTGTTTTTATATATTGGACATATTGTCTCAAGCCAAGCTCTTGAACAGAAGGTTGTGTCACTTTAAACATGTGATGGAGCAAGGTTCTTATTTAAAGTGGGGACGTAAAAGTGTGAACAACTAAATATTTATTATACTGAAAATAATGCAATGAAAAAGAAAGGAATTACAAGTCGTAAAACAACTAAATAATATATAGAATCTAATTGAATAAACCTTCTTACCCATATACAATGTTTTATCAAAAATAACGCCTACTTCAGTCATAAGCTCTGCTGGCTAGCAAACAGAGCGCTGGGGCCTATGTAGGAAGGAATGCAGTTCAAAGCATATGTCCTTCAAAATCTTCATCTATGCATTTCCTTAATAACAGTCTTATATATTTATCTATATTTAAGAACACTATTTGGCTGTGATAATGAGCTCTTCTGGAGAACGTATTTGGCATATAGACAAAGACATGTGCTGTTAAAATGTGGGGATTGTGAAAATGTTTTACGCTGGGCCCCTCCGGAACTAAACCACTCAGTGCTCCTCCCTAGACCCCTTCCTACAACTACTCGCCTCCCGAAGACCCCTTCCCATAACTGTAAACCTTCCCAAAACCCCTACTCATTGCTGCTCCACCCCAAGACCCCTTTACTGTATATATATATTGTCATGATTTAATTGTTTAAGGACTCATATTGTCAGTGGTTTGTGAGTATGTCCAAGGGAGCATGACATTGTTGCAATATAGTTTTCACATAAACAAGGTGTGAGACTATTTCTGTGTGTTGTATCCTGACTTGGGGAGTGGTCTTGCTATGGGCCACTAAGTAACCTGGATCCAGTATTCTCTGCCTGTAGCTTTTGGGCCTTGCAATCTTCAGAAGCCATCTTTTGTGCCACAGAGATCAGGAAGTACATGATTCTGCTGGGGTAGGTTTGAACTAGGTTCATATCAAGCCCCCTTGAAGAAGGAGATCGTGACATATATATATATATATATATATATATATACATATATATATATATATATATATATATATATATATATATATATATATGAATAATCAGAGTATTGCAGTATATAGTGATACATTTTTTATTGGACAAACATATTCATAAGTTTCATGAGATGTCATGAAACCTATGAATATGTTTGTCCAATAAAAAGGTATCACTATATACTGCAATACTTTGATTATTCATCTGGATAACTGGCCATTCATGGCTACCTCACTCTTCATATATATACTAGCGACTTGCCTGTCAAAAATGATGGGGCAATAAAATTGTAAGGAAGGTAATGCTGTTTGCCACAGACATACATTTTTTTGGTGGTCTGAGATCCTTCGGCGCTCATTGAAAGGCTGTTTGTTGTATTTTTTTTATGAGAGGCGCTTTTGCTGTCATTGTAAGGTTGGCGCTGATCTCCTTTTTGGGCTTATTGCAAGGCTGTCCCCTGGTGTCGTTTGTGGGCTATGAGCAGCGTTGGCACTCGTTGTGAGGCGAGCGGTAAATGTCTTTTGTGGGTTTTTTTTGTGTATATGTACTTTTGTATGGTAATTAAATAATTAATAAATTAATATACTTTACATATTTTGAAATACTATATGCAGGAAGCATTGTGTTGAAGAGCTGACAATCTGTTTTGATGTTCCTGCAGCATACAATGTCGGTCTGCACTGTTGTGGAGCTGATGTGTAAGTGTGAGCAATGTGTGCAGTGTAATAGTGTGCGTGCGCGAGGAAAATCCTTTAGTGTAGCTGTGTACTTCCGGAAGTTAGTGTTGTAAAATGGCGGCTAATGTGTGTGGTACGCGGCTGTGGATGATTTAGCGTCCTTGTTAATAGTGTATCTTGGACCTTGTGCTTGGGGTGTTTTGCGTCTTTAGGGTCCTGTAGCCTAGTTTTCGTTTTTTTCAGCTGCCATTTTTTCTCTCACTTAGGGGATTTTCATGTGTTTAAACTCTGTAATTTGGACTTACATTGAGGTGTAACTTAACATGCAGAGGTCCTGGGTGCCCCCCCCCCCCCCCTTGCTGTGGGTAAGATTTTTGTGTCATTTTTGGGTGTATTTATTGTTTTTTTTATGTTTTCAGGTGCGCAAGGCTCCTATTTTTTTAGTGTAAGTCTGTAAATTTTTCGTTCTAAGTCCCGCGGCTCATATTTTTGTTGTGTAAGTCCGTATATAACGATTGCGTGTTAGATGTATTTGTTTGAAGTCCCGTTTCTGTGGGTGTTTGTAACCGCTTGTGAGGTGGTGTAGAGCCTCCACCTCCACCTCGCGAGGGTCCGCATTTGGGTCCCGAACTGCGTCCCTCGCTTTCTTGCGAGCTCACTTTGCGAGCTTGCAAACTGTGACGACGATTCGTAGTTTGACAACTATGGTATGTGATTTATATATATATATATATATATATATATATATATATATATATAAAACACACCACACAGCACCCAACCCTCCTAGCATCCATTCTCACCCATTCCTTGACAACATCCATCCCTGCACAGCACCCACCCCACATATTTTGTTTTGGTCCTATTTCGTTCGCAGAATTAGGATTCAAACAGTATATCCCACTTTGAAAGTGCCACGTCTCCAGGACATTAACAGCCTTGGACAGAACTTCAAAACATGGGACTATCTCTGAGAAAACCGTTGGCAAATATGAGATTAGGACATCTTGCTTTTGGCATGGTTGATTCAAAACAGATTTGCACTTCATGTGCTCCTTGACAGTGTTGATAGAGAACAGATATCTGGACAAAGGGTTAAAAAAAAGCTAAGATGGACATTTAACCGTTTTGATTGATGTGCAGAAATAGTGATACATTTCCCTGAACAACTAAGGGAAATAGTAATAAAAGTGAGTAGATGTGTTTTCCATGCAGGAGTAAGTAATATGCCAATTTTGGGAAGCTAACTGTAATGCTAATACTGAAATGCAATATAAGTTCACACAAAAGATACATACATGGACAAGGTGACAAATAGTCATAGTTGTTTATGTATCATGCAAATGACATGGCTGTTTGTGAGGTGTGTCTTACAGTTGCCTGGAAAACATGTTTAGGACAGACAGCTTCTATGTGTCACAAGATGTACCTGTTCTATCAATTCTGAAACGGCACTTACGGTAATTCTAATAGCACAGCATTAAATCAGTATTAAATAATTAACTGACATAGCTGATAATGAACTTTAACACTTTATAGAAGTAGTGATGCTAAATTGATAGCAGCTGGAATAGACCTCCCTATTGAATTTCTGTGAATGATGTGATTGTCTAATTATCACTGAAGCTTATCAGCTTTATTAGAGTAATTAACGCAGAGAGATTAAATATAGACCAGAGGCAGAGAGCAAAAACTCACTGGCCTTCTGAATATCCTTACAGTGCAGGTAATGTCAGGATACATTCAACTTAACTAGGATGATGCCCTATGCCCTTTATCAGAAATGGCATATTTACAGAGACATATATAATGCAAGAGAAATGGTATATGAGAAGGGGAGGGTGGGAAAGTAAACTAAAAGAGAAGAAACAGGAAAACCTTGAGAGAGACAAGGAAAAGGTGGAATTGGGATGACAATGAGGAAGACAGGGGTGAGGAGGTAAAAATAAGAAATAGGAGACATGGGCAAGGAGGAATAGAGACACAAATGGAAATGACTGGAAGAGACAGCAATGAGGGAGGTTAGATATTGGAAGGGAGACATGGGCAAGAGAGAGGAGGAAAGGGTTTGGAACGCAAGGAATGGTGACGAACAATGGAGGACTATAAGACACTCCACCTTGTCAATACAGGCATACTACTTTATTGTATATGACTCAGGCCACCACATATGTAGTGTCTATCTAAAACATCTCAATCTTAGAGAACCGGACATGTTACAATCTACAGTTCCCTAGGTATGAAATAGTTAACTGTGACAAGCATGCTATATGGTCTGAAAAAGGATATGAAAGAAATAAACAACATCTTGTGGTTCAAAGGCAATTGCCAACATCCTAAAAAGTAATGCAGACCAGCAAATGGAAAATGTATGTCACATACAGGAGGATACTGGAAATGCTTCTCGGAGCAGTGGTATTGTGCCACATGAAACAATTTCCATTGAACCATGACATTTAGCTAGGAATGTGTTTGGATTAAATCTCTCGTAACTAAATTATCATGTCTCAGTTCTGTCAGAAAAGAAAATAACAAACAGCACCATGCTATTTTAAGGTAGTCATTCTACTATTTTAACATGACAATAAGATGTTGCTATATCTACATTCTCTGCAACAAAAATATCTTTATTTATTGTAGCTGTTTTCTTATTTTGTAACCTAAAGTTAAAAAAATATATGTTTGTTTGTCATGAGGCAAAAATATATTAGGGAACGACGCCAGCTGGCCGTTTACTTTCAAACAAAAACGTTAAATTGGCATTATAAGACTACATGATGGTAAAATTATGATGCCAATAAACTACAGTGCCTTGCAAAAGTATTCACCCCCCTTGACTTTATACCTATTTTGTTACATTACAGCCAATGTTTTGTTAATCTGAATTTTATGTAATGGATCAGAACACAATAGTCTAAGTTGGTGAAGTGAAATGAGAAAAATATATACATAAAACTATTTTTTAGAAATAGAAAACAGATAAATTGGCATGTACGTATGTATTCCCCTCTTTGTTATGAAGCCCAAATAAAGCTCTGGTGCAACCAATTACCTTTAGAAGTCATATAATTAGTGAAATGATGTCCACCTGTGTGCAATCTAAGTGTCACATGATCTGTCATTACATATACACAACTTTTTTTGAAAGGCCCCAGAGGCTGCAACCTCTAAGCAAGAGGCACCAAACCAAACACTGACATGAAGACCAAGGAACTCTCCAAATAAGTAAGGGACAATTTTGTTGAGAAGTGCAAGTCAGGGTTAGGTTATAAAAAAATATCCAAATCTTTGATTATCTCCAGGAGCACCATCAAATCTATCATAACCAAATGGAAAGAACATGGCACAACAGCAAACCTGCCAAGAGACAGCCGCCCACCAAAACTCATGGACTGGGCAAGGAGGTCATTAATCAGAGAGGCAGCACAGAGACATAAGGTAACCCTGGAGGAGCTGCAGAGTTCCACCACAGAGACTGGAGTATCTGTACATAGGACAACAATAAGCCATACGCTCCATAGAGTTGGGCTTTATGGCAGAGTGGCCAGAAGAAAGCCATTACTTTCAGCAAAAAAACAAAATGGCACATTTTGAGTTTGCGAAAAGGCATATGGGAGACTCCCAAAATGTATGGAGGGTGCTCTGGTCTGATGAGACTAAAATGTAACTTTTCTGCCATCAAAGAAAACGCTATGTCTGGCGCAAACCCAACACATCACATCACCCAAAGAACACCATCACAGTGAAACATGGTGGTGGCAGCATCATGCTGTGGGGATGTTTTTCAGCAGCCAGGAGTGGGAAACTGGTCAGAGTTGAGGGAAAGATGGATGGTGCTAAATACAGGGATATTATTGAGCAAAACCTGTACCACTCTGTGCGTGATTTGAGGCTAGGACGGAGGTTCACCTTCCAGCAGGACAATGACCCCAAACACACTGCTAAAGCAACACTTGAGTAGTTTAAGGGGAAACATGTAAATGTGTTGGAATGGCCTAGTCAAAGCTCAGACCTCAATCCAATAGAAAATCTGTGGTCAGACTTAGAGATTGCTGTTCACAAGCGCAAACCATACAACTTGAAGGAGCTGGAGCAGTTTTGCAAGGAGGACTAGGCAAAATCCCAGTGGTAAGAGGTGGCAAGCTCTTAAAAACTAATCCAAAGCGACTTGGAGCTGTGTTGCCGCAAAAGATGGCTCTACAAAGTATTGACTTTAGGGGGGTGAAGAGTTATGCACATTGACTTTTTCTGTTATTTTGTCTTATTTGTTGTTCGCATCACAATAAAAAGGGGGGTGAATACTTTGGCAAGGCACTGTATATTACAAATAACACTGATTTTATTTTTGTTTGTATTTTGAGATTGCTGTAAAAGTATATATCACTGTTTGCTTGTAAGTAGTTTGTGTTATAATACACGTTATATTGGGGTTAAACAACAAATAGTGTTGTACAAATAGATCTTTGGTATGTGGAATTATAAAAAAATGGAAAAAGGTTATATATAGTGACGTTCTGTCAAGAACCAGGTGCTAGAAATTTAGACCCTTAAGTGATGAGGTTGCAAAACAAATTTAATTAACAAACAACAGGATATATAAAGCTTGATGAGTATCCAGTTAAATCAAAAGTCCAATGCTTGTATCAATTCATGTGGCAAAACAATAGTAACATCACAGAGAAGCCCTGAAAACAAACTGACAATGCTGCAGGCAGCTATACAGCCGCAGGCTCAGAAGAAGACTGAAAACTGAAGGCAAGAACCAAGTGGAGATGATAGCTGGAAAAGAGCAGAGTAGAAGCAGAATTTACAAGCAGGACTCTTGTCAGACAGAAATAGGAGCAGAAGCACTGGACACAGCAGCTGTAGCAGGAAACAAGGCAGTATGAAGACTTGCAGCAGGACCAAAGTGTTATAACCGAACTTTGGCGATTGTAGCAACAGCTTTGATGGGAGAGAAATCTGATGTGAAGTGCTGTGGTGTTGTGGGTTGCCATGGCAACAGTGACAGTTTAAAGATAATTATTAGCTTTCTGCATGAGACTAAGTACTATTTGGCTCATGAGCTCAGTTGAATGGGAGCAGAACATTATCCTAATATTATGGATACCTAGTACTTCTCTACTTGTGCCTGAGTGAGGAAAGAGAATGCATTAAAACCATTTCCTATTCAGTGCTTGGGACTTGAGTCGCTTACCAACTGCCATCTTGACCAAATTCTAAAGCAAGCCTGCTTCCAGGGAATCCCTAGCACCAATACACAAAAACCCACTGAGAAGAGAGAGCCTAATCGATGAAATACATTCATTGGATGGGCCAGCTGGTATCTCGTCTCAACAAACTGGTGGAAGTGGCAGGGTCAGTGCTTTCAAGGGGAAAAGCCAAGTAACAGAGACTGGAGAAGCAGCAGGAGCGATGGCACAGTATGATGAGCTCAGCATGACCAAATTAAGAGAGCTGACCACAGCAGAGGAATGTCTGTGTCAGTCCCCCAACCACAGAATGCCATTGACGAAGAGCTACACATGCTGCATGAGGAGCAAGTGGTCCCTGAGTCTCTAGGGATGCCCCCAGAGAAGAATGTGTTTATGAGGATTCCCTGTCAAGTACTAAGAACCTAGACATGGAGAAGGTGTACAGCCACTGGATTGCTCTACTGGGAGAAGAGCAACCCCAGCTCTCAAGATGGAGCTGATGAGGACAATCAAATTCTGACTCCTGCTGGGCCATTACCCATCATCTTGCAGTGCACTACCACAAATATGAATTGCTGGCCTCATGCCAGGTGGCCCCTAAACAGTACAGTTAGCCATGCCAGGACCTGGCCAGGAGTGCCCAGGATGCTATGCTTCTGATGGAAGGGGCATCAGGTCCAGACTGTTGAGGAGGCTATTGTGCTGGAGCAATATATTCAGCTTTGCACTACAACTATGAAAGCACGAGTCCAAGAGAGCCCACTACTGCAGAATAGGCTGATCGCCTGGTGGACCAGTACAGAGATACCCAGGGAGAAGTGAGAGTGCCTTCCCCGTCTAGTGGTCTCCATCCAGGTAGGCCACCTAGACCAGCGCTCCCCAGCCCAATATCACAGCCTGGTCCATAACTCTGACCAGAAGGACAACCACAATCATAGTCTTCCTTCAATAACCAGACCACCACTACTGCCCCTTCAGCCTAGGAACTGCGGTATTTGCACTGCTTTGGATGCCACCATCTGCGGCAACTGAAGTGAGTCTGTCCACATATCCTCCAGGAAATCCCGGGGGTTTCCCCCTCCCTGTCCTGTGTTTGGGCAAATGGGTGGATGATCCTGAAGCAATGGAGTAAAAGTTCTTTGATTTCTCCAAGGATAGAGTCTGGTCTGAGGAGCAGTTCAGTTACCCACAGGGAACTACTGGAATCATTATGTCCAACCTAATATAGTGGAGGGCTTTAGGGACTCTGGATCGTATCTGATCCTGATCCACCTATGCCTGGTGAGCTTCTCTACTGCCCTGAAGAAGCTGGTGGACATTGCGGCAACTGAGGGCCAGCAGCTATCCATCCCCTTAGCATAGAATCATAAAAGAGGTGGGACTCATGGCCAGGAACCCTACGGGTGTATTTTTGTGGAACAACTTCTGGCCCATGGAGTGTTGTTATGTGGCCATTGTGATCCGAAGTCAAGCCAAACAGGCCACCTCCAGGGAGAAACAAGAGAAGCCAGAGCAAGCTAAAACTGTGGTAAGCCAGATGCCAAATGAGGAAAGGTTAGGACTGTGGGCAGACCTGACCGTTGTACAGGGTGTCCAATCTGCAGAGGGACAAGCAGCCTTGTAAGGCAAAATGACAACTGGTCTCCATTGTAGACAATTCCATAGAAATTCCCTTCCACTGAGTGGCTGTAGATAAGTCAGGCAAGAGATACATCCTCACTGTGGTGGATTATGCCACCTGGTATCCAGAGGCTGTAGCTCTTAGCTGCATTACAGCAGCAATGGTGGCTGATGTCTTGGTAGCCATTTTCACCTGGGTTGGGTTCCTGAGTGCAATTTTGTCAGATCAGGGTAGCCAGTTTATGGCTGAGCTGACTCAGCAGTTGTGGCAGAAGTGTGGGCTGACCCAGCTGAGGTCAATCAATTATCATCCGCAGACAAATGGAGTGTGAGAGGCTCAATGACACCCTGAAAGCTATGATTAGAGCCTTTGTGGAGCAGGATAAGTATTGGGAAAGTTGCTTCCCTAGCTCCCTTTTGCCTACAGAAAGGTCCCTCAAGAGTCCACAGGGTTCTTCCCCTTTGATCTTTTGTACTGTTCGCAAGTCTGGGGCCATTAGACCTGTTACATGAGTTTGGGAAATTGGGGACCACTATGGCCGGAACTCTCCATAATGCTATACGTGCTGTGGCTAAGAGATAGGCTGGATACACTGACTGGATTAACCATACCGTAGTCATTGGGGATCCCCTGTGGTGTTGGCCCCTAAGAAAAACAGGACCACCTGGTTTTGTGTGGACTATAGGCAGCTAGATGACAAGACCCCTACTGACACTTATCCTATGCCTAGAATACATGAACTGCTAGAAGTACCCCTCCAGCAGGGCTTGAGATTTTAACTGCCACAAAGCTCTCAATCGGGACCCCTGCAGCAAGTGCTGATGTTGTGAGCCTGCGGGTCATCCCGCAGGCTTTAATTAGCCATGATGGCAATCTCTTTTGCCATTGGCTAAGTCAAACCTGTCATGAATCAGCCAGGGGCCATCTTGGATTGGAACTGTTATCTGCCACATGTTATTGAACAGAAGGTTTTGGGCTCCCAGAGCCACTGTTATTATGTTATATATTCAGGGCAGAGTCCCACTGTTATTGTTATGCATTCAGAGAAGAGGCAGTTTACCACGTCACAACTAATAAAGTCGTCATAACGCATTAAGGGGACTGACGTGGGAAGTACTGCCTCAACTCATAACATGTGGGTTATAAAATGTTGTAGTGGTAATATCTGTAAATATATTGTATTGTAATGTGGGAGCCATGTTGTGTGCAGTCATCCATATTGGGTCTGATACAGATAGTAACCTGAGTAGATCACCCATCTGCCTTCCAGCTATCACCTAAAGTAAACACTTGAAGTGATAGCAAGGCCAGAACAAAGGGGTCTGTACAGACTTTGAGGCACCTTAACCCCGTGGGGTCTTCAGCCCAATATCAGGGTCATAGTACAGGAGCAAATAGGTGTTTCTCCCTGGAGAACCAGAGACCAAGTGAATTAAGTAGCCACACCTAATGGGCGGCCCATGGGAGGGGGCTGGAAGTTCCCAGAGCTTACCTCTAGTCCATTGGCCAGAGGTAATGAAGTTACTCTGGAGATTACCCCATTGCCCAAGAGGAAGATGAGGGTTGGACAAGAGGGTAGCCCCTCCCTGTACTGGTTTTGTGAGTTGTTTAAATACTGTGTGTTTGCAAAATAAAGTTGTTCTTAATTTTCATACTTTGACTAAGCATGTATTATTGACCCAGAGGCATATGCTTGTAGAGGAGCTCGTTCTGACTCCCTACCAAGGTGCTCCCAGGTACACTACCAAAGCAAGCTGGGACCTATGCCTTTGTACCGACAAAGACTGTCCATAGGTCTAGCGTCACCCAAACTTAGGTCTAAACCTACTGGGAATAAGAGTACTAGGATAATCTAGATCCCATCATCATAGTAGGTTGTAACAAAACCCATTGCTATGGGTTTGACTAATTGATCTTAGCACGGCCGCACATCCAATGTGCGAGAGACTGGGTTAAGATTTTGCTTCTCTCGCATGTTGCTCTCAGCCCCTTCTAATTTAATAGCAACGTAAGTCTGCCAAATTTAAAGCACGCAATGATTACATGCTACACGTTGGACTTATGAGGCTGGAATTTAATGAGGCTGTACATTGGGTTTTACTTCACTTAGTAACACGGAGGAGAACACGTTCAATTTTGATCTTGCATTTTTGTTTTTGATTATTTTTTATTTGTTTGGAGGTGGTGTAACACACCTCATGTGTAAAATTGGACAGAAACTTTATTTGTCTTGCATGTTCCTATTATTATATCTTGTTTCACTGTTTTCCCTACTGACATGTTGATATGTGCTATCAAGCTTCTGAAAAGTGACCTTAAAGAATTATTCTATGATGAAAAAACTTGTGTGAAAAAGGGCATAATTAGCATGTGTGAGGGAAGGTGTTGGTTGTCAAATACAGAAAGGGACATGGAAATATTTGTTTCTTTGTTGCATCAGAAAGAGGCTATTTAATTATATGTCACAGTATGTTTTTTTTGTTTGTTTTTTAAATTAAGGTCTCGGAGCACAGAAATGTATCCAGCTATTTAAATGCATTTCTGGGATTGCCCTCTGTCAGCCAATGAGATCTACTGACTAAAGTATGCTCTCTGGATTTCCTGATAGTTTCAATGGAGTTTAAACAGATTTTACCTAAAGGACCAGTTAATTCAACTTGAAGAAAACCACTGTAAAGTTGTCATAATACCATGTTGAGATACTTTTCGAATTTTTTGAATATGTTGTTTTTTTCCCAGAGAAATTAATGAATGAAATCTCTGTTTACATGAGACTCTGACAAGCCCTCAGACAAAGCCACAACAGCAGCTGTGTGCAGAGAGCATAAGCAGAAAGACAGTTAAACCTTCATCAAATTCATCTGTGCAGGGAAAGGACTGCTGGATTCAGTAAAAATGACAGTTGTCTTTGTGCTTGTGAAGTCTACACCAGCTGTGTCATCACGGAACAGTCAGGAATGTGTTTGTAAACAGACCTAAGACTACAGATTTGTAGCTGTTATCAGTGTAATAAAAAAAAACAAAATAATATATTAACATACTTGCACTCTTTCACACCATGAAGAGCACTTATAGTGAGGTAAATGGCCCTTTAATATTTATTCATGCAAAAAAAACATGTATAATGTTTAAAATGTGCTCTTTTAAATGCTTGAAAAAAACTGTTGTATTACACATCCCTCCTCCCTAAATAAACAAAAAATACACTTCATCAGACTTCCAGCTAGCAGGTCATGTTGAAAACAGGAGCATCCTCCTTCCTCATCCTCCCTCCTCAACCCCCCCCCCCCCCTCATCCTCCCTCCTCATCACTTTTACCCCCCCCCCTTACCTTCCATCAGCCGCTCCCAGCATATGCTAATGACGTGACGTCACATGCGTGTCACGTCATTAGCATTGGCGGAGGAGCAGCGATGGAAGGTAAGAGAGGGGAAAGGGAGAGGGGGAGGTAATTAGAGAGGGGTAAAATGATGAGGAGGAGGGTTGAGGAGGGAGGATGAGGAGAGGGGTTGAGGATGAGGAGGGGGTTTGAGGACGGAGGTTGAGGAGGGAGGATGAGGAGGGGGGTTGTGGAGGGAGGATGAGGGTTGACGAGGGGGGTTGAGGAGTGGGGTTGAGGATGAGGAGGGGGATTGAGGAGGGAGGATGAGGAGGATGATAAGGGAGGGAAAGAGACACAAGGGATAGGGGGAAAGAGACACAGGAGGGAGAGGGGGAGAGACACAGGGGAGGGAGGGGGAAGAGACACTTGGGAGGGGGAGGCGGGAAGAGACAAAGGGGAGGAAGGGGGAAAAGACACAGAGGAGGGAGAGGAGGGGAAGAGACACAGGGGAGGGAGGGGGGGAAACACAGGGGAGGGAGATGAGGGAAATAGACACAGGGGAGGGAGAGGGGGAGAGACACAGGGGAGGGAGAGGGGGGATTTGGTGCTTTCACCACTGCAACCTGGGTTCACTTTCAGTCTGGGAACCAAGAGGTCACACCACCCTGAAGCCAAGCAGGGTTGGTCCTGGTTAGTACTTGGATAGGAGACCACCTAGGAAAACCAGGAGATGTATGCTGTGGCCCACTAGAGATGGAACTGGCAACCCACTCCAGTATCTCTGCCATGAAAACCAAGTGGATCAACATGACCATGGACATAAAGATGTGCATGGCGTGTTACAGTCCACAAGGTCACGGAGAGTGGGAAACGACTGAATGATGCAAAAAAAAAAAAAAGAGTAGTTTATTTAGATAAATAGCAGAAATATAGCATGCATACACTAAAGTGTGACAACAGTATAGTCCTTAAATTTGTGGCGGCATTTATTTTTTAGTCACACATACTAAATGGCAGCACTCACATGAAGATAACAATATTGTCAGGTCACTTGCCAGCAAGTATATGACATTTTAATCCCATCTGTGCCAGGAATTAAGAGATATATTAAAGATATATATTCAAGGAAAATGTATAATTTTAGAACACTTTCCTGTACATGTGTTTAGGTACAGTTACTATTAGCCTCAGGAAGTTTGAATGCCTAGTAATAAAACCTAGTTTATTTTTCCACTGATATCTTTACTTTTTTGTAATTTTAATCGCAAGGCAAATATATGCAAATATAATGTAATATAATTGAAAAGTATAACTTTTTTTTTCCATTAACACTACTAGGATCCCATTTCCTGTCCTTTGTCACCTCAAAATCTAGTACATTCTTAAAGGGACTCTTTAGGCATTTTTTTTTGTTTTATATAAATGTTTTAACTAAGTTAACTAATTCATTTTTACCTGTAACAACCCCCTAGAGTTACAGATTCTTACCTTCTGGAAGCTCCACCTTTTTTCCACCATTGTGAGCAGTCATCTTGTACAGCTGTGACCTAAAGTCCCACCCTCAAGTGAGGGGCTTTACATCACCAGTGTCTCATGTTGTCAATGGTAATGTGAAGCCGCTCCCTGCGTACAGCTGTGCAAGCTAGTGAGAACAAAGAAATTGGGAGGTCTCCACAGTTTAAGAATCTATTATTATGGGGGCTTCTTAGAAGTAAGTAAAGTGTATATTTTATATAATAAGTAAACTTAGAAGTCGAAATGAATTAAATAACCTGGCTATACATTGTACTAAAAATGTTTTTTCTAAAGTAATGAACTGCAAATGTGCATACTGAGACACAGATTTGAATAAAAATGCAGCACAATGACAAATATTTCAGGGATGATTAACGGTAAAGAAAAACTATTAGTACAATGTGTAGACAGTTTGCATTGCTTTTTAAGTTTAAATGACCACTGAAATACATTTCAAAGTTGATCACTATGTTTGTTTGTTTTTTTGTTGGTCAGAGACTACTACAGTATGCAGGTTAAAATAAATAATTAAAAAATAAGATTTTTCCATTTCAATTGTCTGTTTTCTCCTCAAGCAAAGCTGTCTTTTCTATCTCCCTGTGGTCGTGGCCAGATCTCCTTGAGGGCCTGATCATCATGGAGCTTAAGAAGGCAGTGCAATTGACTCTGTGATGCAGTGGTGTGGTAAAACATTTTGTGATATATTTATATTATATGGGCATATAGCAGGCATGATGGGCACAAATGTTCTAGTTAGGTGGTCTACTTAGGTAGAACCCTTGGGCTGGTACATAAATATTGAAACATTTCCTTCATTTGTAAGTGCAAGCATTAATCTCTTTTTGCTCTAATGAGACATTTTTTGTTTATAATAATTAAGGAGATGGTGGGAATTATCTGATTTTTACTGTAACCAATCTTTTTTTAATAATCTAATGCTTATTTTATGCACAGTATTTGCAACAAGTGAAACTTGATACATAACTAATAAATAAACACAAAATGAGAAAGGGGTTTTCCAAATAAATTACTAATTTAGTTTTTTTTTTAGCTGGTTTCACTTAAAACTTATTATAAACCCCAAATGTCACTTGTATTGTTTTTCTACAAGGCCATAACTGAATGCTTTTCAACACATTGTTAGTTTTGTTTCTATGACTACAAGAGTCTGTTGTGGAAAAATCATAGACAACACTCATTTTTAATAATAGCTAAAGTGTTTGCAGCTTATTAAAATGGGTACAGTTTGTGCATTTAAACATTTGAGAATTTGCATGAATATTTCAGAAATATTTTTGGATAGTTCATTGACTGTGGGTTTTATGGCATACAGGTACTACAAAAGTAGCATTAAAGGGAATATATTGATAAAAGAAGACACCCCTTTAAATCTAAAAGTTGCATTCAGCATAATGAATGCTCCATTGGCCCAGTTATAGAGTGCTACTAATATTTGAATTTCCCTCTGTTAGCCTCTTGGGGTTATTGTGCTGGCCCCATCCTCCTTCCATTTCTCAGAGTGAAACAAGAAGCCAGTAATTGCTGAGTAAATGGACTTTATTACTTTACATGATCATTGTAATGTGTAATCTTTATCATTAAACCAAAATTAATCTCTTCTATACTTTTTTCATAAACATTTTAGTGAAATATATGAAATATTTTGGGCTTATTTGCTTTACCTTATCACTCATATTGCAGAGTAAAATGGCTGCCAATTTGCCTCTCACATTCTCTCTCAATGTTATATGCCACCATATTGTTTTGAAATACAAAGTTCTGCGTACATAAATAACAAGGGAAAGTTTCGACATTCAGCAGTGAGATTCATCCGGCCTAGCAGGAAAAGAACACTTTATTAAATAATTAAAGTGAAATTCATATTATTGTACAGCACACAAAACACTTCCATGTATAACGAAATCTACTTACATAATGTGTTTATATAAATATTACATATAAATAACAAGAACATATAATGTATACTAGGAAATTGCCAGTCAAAAATGACAGGAATACAATTTTAAGCCTGGCAATGCCGTTTGCCACCCAATGTGAGCACCTTCAGCGATCATCGCAAGTCCGGCGCTGAGCGCCTTCGAGGCTCATTTTGTGGCTTGCAATAAATGCCTTTGACGCTCATTGTGAGTCTCTCCCTCTCTCTGCTTCCTCCCTTGTGTCTCATTTCCCCTCTCCCTCCCTTGTGTCTCCTCCCCCCCCTCCTCTCTCCCTCGTGTCTACTTTCCCCCTCCTCTCTCTCCCTCGTGTCTCCTTTCCCCCTCCTCTCCCTCCCTTGTGTCTCCCTTTCCCAGTCCTCTCCCTTGTGTCTCATTTGCCCCCTCCTCTGCCTCCCTTGTGTCTCCTTTCCCCCTCCTCTGCCTCCCTTGTGTCTCCATTTCCCCCTCCTCTCCCTCGTGTCTCATTTTCCCCCTCCTCTCTCTCCCTTGTGTCTCCTTTTACCCCTCCTCTCCCTCCCTCGTGTCTCCTTTTCCCCCCCTCCTCTCCCTCGTGTCTCCTTTCCCCCTCCTCTCTCTCCCTCGTGTCTCCTTTCCCCCTCCTCTCTCTCCCTTGTGTCTCCCTTTCCCAGTCCTCTCCCTTGTGTCTCATTTGCCCCCTCCTCTGCCTCCCTTGTGTCTCCTTTCCCCCTCCTCTCCCTCCCGTGTGTCTCCTTTCCCCCCTCCTCTCCCTCGTGTCTCCTTTCCCCCCTCCTCTCCCTCGTGTCTCCTTTTCCCCCTCCTCTCCCTCGTGTCTCCTTTTCCCCCTCCTCTCCATCGTGTCTCCTTTTCCCCCTCCTCTCTCTACCTTGTGTCTCCTTTTGCCCCTCCTCTCCCTCCCTTGTGTCTCCTTTCCCCCCCTCTCCCTCATGTCTCCTTTTCCCCTTCCTCTCCCTCGTGTCTCCTTTCCCCCTCCTCTCTCTCCCTCGTGTCTCCTTTCCCCCTCCTCTCCCTCCCTTGTGTCTCCCTTTCCCAGTCCTCTCCCTTGTGTCTCATTTGCCCCCTCCTCTGCCTCCCTTGTGTCTCCTTTCCCCCCTCCTCTCCATCCCCTGTGTATCATTTCCCCCCTCTCCCTGTCTCTTTCCCCCCTTCCCTCCTTCCTTCCACCGTCTCCAACAAAAAAAAAACCTATGTGCAAGTATAATTAGTTTGTATTCATGGAAGAGTTTTGTATGCTGTATATTAATTGTGTATTACACTTTATTTGTTTAATAAAGTGCCGATTTCCTGCTAGTGGGATGAATAACACTAACAGCTCCCCCTATTATTTTGTAAGTGAAGCCTGTCCAGCTGTGTGGATGGCTCCTAGACCCCCAGCAGTGACATCATCTCTTGCAGCTCATACTGAGGAATCTGGAAGAGTGGCATGGAAGACTAAAATATTTCATTTATTTCACTAGAATATTTATAAACAGTATAAACCAAAATGGTTCAAAGTGAAAAAAAGTCCTACATTCAGGGGGTCTGTTAAGTCAGGTGTATGCTTAGAAGAATTTATTCAGGGGAGGGGTTAATTTTGTGTCCAGAGAGTATGATTGCCAGTCTTAATAGGGTTTATGTAATTTATGACGAAGAGAAATAATTGAAAATAATACCAATTTACAAACATAGGGGTATGGAACAATATATGTTGTGTGCATGGAAATAATGGAGATGCAACGAGCAGTGTGGGAAATAATATCCACTAATTAGACTCAAGCAGTGGTTAGGATTTGGTGCTTTCACCGCTATGACCTGGGTTCAATTAAAGTCAGGGAACCAAGAGGTCACAACACCCTGAAGCCATGCAGGGTTGGGCCTGGTCAGTACTTGGATGGGAGACCACCTAGGAAAACCAGGAGATGTATGCTGTGGCCCACTAGAGATAGAACTGGCAACCCACTCCAGTAGCTCTGCCATGAAAACCAATTGCAACAGCATGACCATGGACATAAAGATGTGCCGGGTGTGTTATGGTCTATAAGGTCACTGAGAGTATGCAACAGAACAACGCAAAATAAAATAAAAAGAAGGCAGGGAGTCCTGAAAGAAGCCTCAAAGATGTGTTATGTGCTATGGTCATATAGCTATTTCTGAAGACACTATAGCTGGATATCAACAATGACAACATTTTATAAAATGAATGAGAGATCCAGTATGTGGTAATCTGGGCTGAGCTGTAAATGTTTATATTGAGGACATAGAATCACGTTCAATATTAGTTGAGTGGATAGAGGTCTGGCTGGAGGACAGGCGTCAAAGAGTTAGTCAACTGAATACAGAGGAAGGGATGGTTACTAGCAGAGTGACTTGGGGACAGTTGCTGGGACTGTCTCCAAAAAAATATTAAAGAATATTAATAAACTTGATGAAAAAGAAAAACTTTCACATTCATGGCCTTAATTTGCAAATTTATCAAATGATTCAATAAGTTCAAAAGGGATGTACCTGCCAGAAAAAGAGGAATGCCAATTCAAGAAACTGAAGGGTGCAAAAGTCCTTTACAGAACGGCTGAAACTGCCCTCCAGCAGAGATGGTGGGAGAACACCCAAAGTAAAATAACGTAAGCATGCATAGGATAAGCATAAGGTTATTTTGAGCATTAACTTTATAAGTAGATATAATTAGGACAATAGATGGACCTGTTGGCTCTCTTGTATCAATACAAATTCCAATAACCTATATTGTGCCAATGATTTTGTAATTTCTGACAAGTTCACCATATGTGCAATGAGCTCCAATACTAGAAATGTCTTTGTAAACAAAATATCCTAGGTATGTACCCTTTTCTCTGGATGATACAATATGATGATTATGGGGCATAGTTTGCAAATTAGTTTCTGTAATAGCAAAAATGATCTACCCATGTGTTATTTTTCAGTTTATACCATTAGGACCCCCTACACTAGTCAAGTACACTATGCTACTAATTAACACACTGAACTAGAATGATTTAGGTTATAAATAATTAGTGTAATGTATAGAAAATAGTAAATGTTCTTTAAAAATTACCAGCATTGTCAAACATAAACAAGCCAATTTTCCCATCACTTCATGTAAATTTCAGGAATTAACAGAGATCCATGACAATTAAATAAAGATAAAATGTACTTATTCTAAAAACATTAGATATATTCAAATAAACTGAATACATAACACACACACACTATAGCAACCATTAATTAATGCAGTTATTCACGACAGGATATGAAGATTACGGATTCACACTTCTACTCCAACACAGCGTTTAACACATTTTCAAATGTGATAGCTCCGTCATGAACATAAATTACTTTTTTTGCTTTCTTAAAGAGATACATCCTCCCATAAACCACATCAAATGGTATTATTTATTCTTAAATGATTCTGTGCATTTTATTTTGTTAAAGAGGTATTTTAGCTAGGTTTAATTCATTGTATTCCTCTCAATGTCATTTTTGTATAATACGTGCACTTCACTTACTTCTAAGAGGCCAACAGACTACCATTAAATCAGCTTCTGGAAATACACATTTCGTCCAGTTTACTCCCATGAATGCTGCCATTATTGACATTCGGGTCTGAGTTACGTATTGGCTGGTATATTTTTGATAACATGAGCTGGATCAGACACACGTAATAAAATATGTATATTTGTTTTGGATAAAAACTTCCCTTTAAGTAATCGACTTAAATAGGATTATTCATATTTACACCACAAGGCCACTGTACTACACTAGTGAAAGTGTAACCTCTCCATCTTCCGAAGTCAGTTTTTATGTTCAAGATCTCTTCTTGCTGTAGTAAAATAGGATCCATTGTAAAATAAATTAGCACAATAGTAAAGCAAGTCTTCCCTTTGTGACTATAGGCTTCTGTTAGGTATTTGGGCCATACTTTGTGCACAAGTACAGTCGATTCAGCACCCTGGAGAGCAGCCCAAAACATGGGTCTAGACTATTTTTTTCTAATATGGCAAAATAAGAGAATTACCTAAAGGGACATGGAAATATTATGAAGGTTGGTTTGTTTGTTTTTTTGCATGAAAACATATTAAGCATAACCTGTTTAAACTTTATTCCAACTATCAGGACATGCAGAGAACATACTTTAGTCTGTATATCTCATTGACTGACAGAGGCAAGCCCCCAAGTTCAAAATCTGAATACATTTTGTGCTGATACCATGTGAAAAAAGAACAAACCCTTTAGCACAATATCAAACACCCTCTGTCAGATATAACAAAGAAACTAAATATTTCCATGTTCCTTTAGGCAACAAAATTAAGAATGGAGGCCAGAAACAATGGGAACATTTGGACTAAGCAATTTTAGATGACAATTCCTACATTATTGGGTATGTTCACAATGTAGTAAAGGAAAAGAAGGCTATCTGGTACTTAGGGCCTCATTCTATTAATGGCTGTAGGAGCTGCGTGGCCACAAGGTATGGCCGCAAGCTACTTAGGTATTCTATTCCCTTGTGGCCGAGGGCTCCGGCCGGCGCCCTGTTATCCCTTGGGGCCACCCCCGCCGCAGGGAAAGCCTTTGATCCCAAATGGCCGCAAGAGATTCGGCCGCATGGAACCAGCTATCCCTATTTAAAAGCTCCGGTCAGCCCTCCCGCCAAGCCCGCAAAATGGCCCAAAAGAGCCGAAGCTTTCTTGTACCCTGGAGCAGCCGCAACGGCTATGAAGCCCTTGCGGCTGCTTCAATTAAGCCCCCCTCTGGCTAAGGGGACCCGATCGGGACCCCGGCAGTGTCCCCACATCACCCCTATAATGCATAAATGCACACATTAACCCTATAATGCAGGGGTCCGAACCGGAACCCTGCAGGGTGCACGCATTAACCCTATAATGCAGGGGTCCTATCTGGACACCTGCAGGGTGCACACATTAACCCTATAATGCAGGGGTCCCATCGGGACCCCTACAGGGTGCATACATTAACCCTATTGGGACCCCTGCAATGTGCACATATTAACCCTTGTTGCAGGGGTCCAATCGGGACCCCTGCAAGCTCCCCACATTAACCCCTTGCTGCAGGGGTCCCAATAGGGAACCCTGCAGGCTCCCCGCATTAACCCCTTGCTTGAAGGCATCCCAATAGGGACTCCTGCAGGCTCCCCGCATTAACCCCTTCCCTTGCTGCAGAGGATCCTGATAATCACCTATTGCAACCCTCGCAGCATCTTACGGGATTTCAAGTATCCCGCCGCAGGCTTGAATTCAAAATTCAAGCCCGGGGAATTGCAGGGTTTGAATTTCCGGCCGTGGGTCCTTGAAGGGCCCGGGGCACACTTATGGTTACCCCCAAGCCGTGGGGGTACTATAAGTGCTCCTCCCCCATAAGACTAAAATTAACCCCCTCAGTCTATATAGGCCCCTATAGGTCACTATTAACCCCTAGGTTAACCTTACAAGTGCCATTAAGGGTCGTCTAGGACCCTCATGACAAAGTCTAAACACTACACTACACTATAAACCCTAACTATACTCCATTAACTCCTTAACCCTAACTGTACCCTATTTAACCCTAACTGTGACTATTTAACCCCATCACTTATGGGGGTCTATACAGACCACTGTAAGCCTCCATCTAAGCCCATCATTTATAGGGGTCTATACAGGCCCCAGTTGGCTACTATTTAACCCAACCAGTCCCATAAGGGTCTATGAAGACCCTCATAGGACAATGATAATCCTATAATTAACCTTATAAGTGCCATGAGGGTCCTCCATGACACTAAGTACAAACACTACACTACACTATCCCCCCCCCCCCCAATAAACCATAAGTGATGGGGTTAGATGGAGGCTTATGGGGGTCTTATGGGTTTAAATAGGGCTAGATGGGGTTAAATAGGCCCAGTTAGGGTGATAGGCCCAGTTAAGGTTAAATAGGGTTTAGTATGGGTTAATGGAGTATAGTTAGGGTTAATAGTGTAGTGCTTAGACTGTCATGAGGGTCCTGAGGGTTAATAGTGTCCATTAGGGGTCTATGTAGACCCTTATTGGACTGAAGGGGTTCATTTAGGTCTCATTGGGGTCTATATTGACCGCCATTATTGCTGGGGTTAATTTTAGGTGCGGGGGGGGTACTTATAGTACCCCCGCAGCAGGGGTTAATTATTTATTTCTTGCGGGTCCTTTAAGGACCTCCGTGGGTGGGAAATTTGAATTTTTAATGCAGCAGGGGTTAATGTGGGGGGGTTAATTCTTTATTTCTTGCGGTCCTTTAAGGACCTCCGTGGGTGGGAAATTTGAATTTTTAATGCAGCAAGGGTTAATACCTCCGCGGCTTGGGGTAATCAGTGTGCTGCGGTTCCTTTAAGGAGCGGCGGCTGGAGATTTGAATCCAAGCCCGTTTTTTTTGTTTGGCGGGCTTACAATCTGATCAGGTCTAAGCCCGCCAAAGTTAACAGCTGATTGCATGACTTGCAATGGGCTGTAGGAAGAGGTGTGCTGCAGCCCCTTTCATTTGAATAGCAACGCAGACATAGGGTTACAAGGGGCCGCAGCACCCTCACAAGGAATCGCAGGTTTGCGGACATTTTATGGCCATTAATAGAATTAGGCCCTTAGAGAGGTAAATGGAATTTAAAAAACAAAAGCAGTAGATTACAGAAGAAATAAGTAGTAAAAAGGAAAAAAAAATGGAAAAATATGTATATAAAGTCAAATAGCAGAAAAAAGCACAGTAAAAAAAGTAGCATCAGTAAAAAAAGAAAAAAAAAATCATGACTTTTTCTCTATGTACATTAGGGAAAAAACAGGAAAACAAAGGAAATGATAGTTGAAGTTAAGACATGTGTGTCTAAACGACTGCCTTTGCTCTCTGTTTGCTACTTGGCAATGGATAAGATAAATCCACATAGAGTAGAACTGAAGTAGCAAATTAATTAACCATGGGCTTAAGATCATGTACATTTAAAGGATCTTTGATCTGTGCTTGCAGCACCATTACTATGTATTAATCAGTCATTATTATCAGAGTAGCTCAGCACCACAGAAGAATTGTTAATGTAGTGCTGCTTCACAAAGAAGACCTTTAGGGTAAATTCCAGTAACTACAGCAGATCTTTCCAAATTGTGTGTCACGACGCGTTAGTGTGTCGGCTGCAATGTGTAGGTGTGTCGCCCGAATGCAATTTCTGCAAGTGTTCATATCTCTTATAAGGGATTAGTTTAACTTCTGGTTTGAATTACAGTGCCGTGAAATTATGCAGGTCTAAAAAGTTTGTCACCAACATGAAAAGTTTGGAAAGCACTGAACTACAGGATAGCGAGATTAGCATTAGTAGCGAATAGATTAATGGAAAAAACAAAACAAAAAAACATTGAAATAAACTTTACTGTCATCCTTGGGCATAAACCTATGGCCCCTTCATATCTACTCTAAGATATATTACTATATCTGTCTATATCCAAATTCTATTCCATCTCCACAACTCTTTCTTCTTTCTACTTCAGATAATCTTTAGAAGGGATCCAAAAAGGACAAGTGTTATTCCATACATGGTATGTATAAACTGTTTTAACTTCCTAATTTGTAGAGTTAAAATTAGCCCACAATCCTTCTGTTACCCTTTTGGGAGTGGTCACAGAACCAAGACCAATTAGAACCTTAATTCTGGACTGTAGATGTTAATCAATATATTTCAATTCTGTGGCCATATTCCCTAAAATAGACTGATTGACTTTATTCAAAAATATAACCATTTAACTCTGTTACAAAACTAACTATTAAAAACATCTATACAGCAAACCATACTTAGCAATACTTAACATATATAGTCTTATATCACACAATCTACAAAACTGTCTTACATCATTATTGATTGAATTGACAGATTTGATAAATGAAATTGAATGTAATCAATTCTGATTTAAGACCAGTAAACAAATAATAGCTTGCTAATACTTAAATACAAAGGTTATTTAGCTTGCAATCTCACATAGAATAACCAACTTTGATACGTTTAGTATACTCTGCTTATTGATTATAATACACATCAGGTAGATTGTATAACTAAATATCAAAGCTTGCAAGTACTTTCTGCACACAGTGTATACTTGTCGATAACTTGATCTTTGAACTTAATTAATCTATATACACTGTAATATTTTAAGAAACTTTAATAATCTATACAGTGTAATATTTATGTCATATCAATTGCATGACAGGGTGGAAGACATAGGAGTAATGTACAAAAGTATTGTTATACAGTAAGGGTAGTGTATTTATGGTATAGCCTTCAAGGAATGTGTTAAGGACAGACATAGTAAAGAAACTACATAAAGCCTGGGTTAAGCATGAAGCTATTTTTAGGCTTAATTAGACACATTTTTTAGGTAGATATAATGGTCAGATTAGATGTTTTTTTTTTTTGTTCGTACCCAACATGAAATCTCCATGTGTAATAGGCAGCAAGTTATGTCCTAAATTCTTGACCATTGCTCAGCAAGTCTAGAATGTTCTACAGGAAAGAGATCAGACACGGATAACTTTCTGATTGAGAAACAGGGTCATAAAACAGTATATCATAAAAGGATATACATTACTGTAGGGATCATAAAATGCACACAGATTTCTGCGTTTCACCACTCTTTAACAGAGAGAGTGGATATATCCCACTGATAAAGCAGTAATGTTTCTGTAAAGTAGACACCCAAGTGTAGTTGTTCATCCAGCATTTACAGACCACTGGGACTTAAAAAAAAAAGCGAGAATATATTGACCATGGAAAGCACATATTCTTTAATACATCTGAAAAAAGGAATATGAAAAAGAAACGTTCCTAGTAAATGTTCTAGAAATTGAAGGTTCTATTTGTGAATAAACTTTGTTGACTGTTTTCTTTGGGTGGGTGACCTATCCTTAACCACTGAACCGTAATTATTACTGAGTGATAACTGCATACAGCTGTATGCTGTGAGTATGGACAGACATTAACAGCCTTACTAAATTGTGATTCAGTAAATTTAAAAAGAGCTCTATATAAGCACATAGCACACATTTTTTTTTACAGAAGTTTTTAGTTAGTGAGCTAAGTCTGAAGGTCTTCACTAACTAAAAAAAGTCTGTAAATAAAATATGCTGTGTGCTTAAATAGAGTCTTTTTATATTTACCGAATCGCAATTTAATAAGGCTGTTAGTTTACATTTCAAGCAAATTTTAACAAAATTCTATTTATATATATTTGTAGTGATGTCACGAACATCAAATTTTGGGTTCGTGAACAGCGAACGCGAACTTCATCAAATGTTCGCGAACGGGCGAACATCGGCGAACCGCCATAGACTTCAATGGGCAGGCGAATTTCAAAACCCACAGGGACTCTTTCTGGCCACAATAGTGATGGGAAAGTTGTTTCAAGGGGACTAACACCTGGACTGTGGCATGCCGGAGGGGGATCCATGGCAAAACTCCCACGGAAAATTACATATTTGATGCAGAGTCTGGTTTTAAGCCATAAAGGGCATAAATCACCTAACATTCCTAAATTGTTTGGAATAACATGCTTTAAAACATCAGGTATGATGTTGTATCAATCAGGTAGTGTAAGGGTTACACCCGCTTCACAGTAACAGACCAATCTCCCCGTTTAATGCACCGCAAACAGTCCCTTTGCACAACCGCAAACTCCCCATTTGCACAAGGTTGGATACCAAGCTAGCCATGTCCCGTTCCTTGTCCTCACTGATGTCATTGAAGGTCTCTTCCTCCACCCAGCCACCAAGGGTCCCCAAAAGGTGACAACAAGCCCCCTGGGACGCCTGCTGTGTTTGTTCTTCCACCTCCTCAAAGCCACCTTCCTCTGACTCCTCTTCTTCAGACTCCCAGAGTCTGGGGGCTTCCACTGCCCAGCATGGAATATTATACACAGGTCAGAGTCTGGGGGCTTCCACTGCCCAGCATGGAATATTATACACAGGTCAGAGTCTGGGGGCTTCCACTGCCCAGCATGGAATATTATACACAGGTCAGAGTCTGGGGGCTTTTTCACTGCCCAGCATGGAATATTATACACAGGTCAGAGTCTGGGGGCTTCCACTGCCCAGCATGGAATATTATACACAGGTCAGAGTCTGGGGGCTTCCACTGCACAGCATGGAAAATTATACACAGGTCAGAGTCTGGGGGCTTCCACTGCACAGCATGGAAGATTATACGCGTTGCCTCTGTCTGCGTTATTATAAGGTGTGTACTGTTAAGTAGTACTATTCCTATCGGTTTAATCCCTGTTACGTCTACTATCAGGGGACGAGTATATGGCATGGATTTTTGGAAGCGGGAGATGGAAAAAGATGCTTGGTCGGTCCTCCCACTTCAAATTTGGGGCACTGCTCGTGCAATCTAAGGTGCCACCAGATATGAGTGTCACTGTGCACTGGCAAAAGTTGGCAGAGTAGATGCAATAGGCTTCACACACACACCTGTAGGCAGGCAACTGCTATTCAATCTATTACAGTCAAAAAAAGTGTTGTTTTATTTCACTGAGCACAATATAAGCTGTTAGGTGTTAGCCTGTCACACACACACGCTGGCAGGCAGGCATATGCAATTAGATTACACAGAAAAAAATTATAAAATAAAATAAATGATCTGGGTTGCTGTCCTTCAGATGGAAGGCTCTGGAAGGGAGTGTATGCTGCTGATTGGCTGAAATGTGTCTGCTGACTGAGGTGCAGGGTCAAAGTTTCCTCAATGATAAACAATAGGGGGCGAACCCAAAAGCGCATGTGTTTGCCGTTCGCTGCGAACGCGAACATGCAAAAATTGCAGCGAATAGTCCGCCGGCGAACTGTTCGGGACATCACTATATATTTGTCATGCAAGAAGAAATATTTTTAAAGCTAAAACATTCTCTTTAAAATGGAAAATTAAAAACGGAGACTTGTGTATCTATTTAACTTTATGATGAAGCTACTATCCTAAAAACACATACAAGCAATAAAAGAGCAGACAAAATGTTTTATAAACCTTTATTTTAATTTTTATTGACAACATTTGCATGGATTATTCACATAAAAAACAACAATGCGTTTTTACATATTTTAGAATATACAAGATTATGGCTCTCTTATGCTTTGGCCCAATGTTTAAATATACTCCTTGAAAGTATACAGTTCTAAAGTTCTTCTGTTGTTGCATGTAAAGCAATATTATCATTACAAAGCAATTTTATTTGCATATTATGTTCATACCACAGACTTACATGACCTACATCTAATTTCTGCCACAGTAAATAACTGCAAGAGCTACAAAGGCAACTACAGAATAGAATCAATGTACATAAAATAATTGCCCTTCAATCCTGTCATATCAATTGCATTCAATGTGTAGAAGTGGGACTGCAATAAGCCCATGTCTCAGCCAAATGATGGAGTTCTCCAGTGTTTAGTCAGACTCAATACAAACACAAGGAATGGAAGACTTCCATAGAAGTACTATTTAATAAAATGTATGGTAGGTACATAGCCCTGCAGATATGGCTAAACCATAAACAGTAAGACTATGAAGCAGTGCAGGATAACCAAAAAGGGGCCACACTTTATATTTCAATTTTTATTTGATCCACAGCAAAGAGGGCAAAATGTGTGTGGGGGGAAACCACAAGAGACCCTATTGCACATATATATCAGTAGTTTCAGTACTGTTTTATATTATGTCCAAAGGGTCATATTGCTTGATAGATATATGATTTTATATATATATATATATATATATATATATATATATATATATATATATATATGTATATATGTATGTGTGTGTGTGTGTGTGTGTGTGTGTGTGTATTTGCGTGCCCCTACTACAGCTTCAGAAACAACCAATGCTGTTAATCCAAGTTCAATGACCAAAGCAGCTACCAGAAAGAAATATTATGTTTCAAGCAAATAGAGGATTAATAGACTGCACAGAACAAGATAGAGTACAGGGACAATATGTGTCCTTGACTTCACAGCACATCTCATATACAGTAACTAACAAGACACAGTAGATCGTATAGTATATAAAATACATTCTTACTACTGAATTTATACTATATAGCAATGTTACAGAATTATGTATTTCATTAGAACGTGGGTGTAATACAGTAAATGGTACTCTAAAATGTGGGATTCCAGGTACTGAAAACATTATTTACAATGGAATAAAATTACAAGGTGAAGTCCAGAGTCCTCTCAATGGCTTACCTATATGTACTTAGGCAGAACAAAACTAATCATCTCAAAAGAGGGAAAATAGGAGCATGTAAATTACATTTCTCAGCAATTCAACAATGGCAGTAAGAGCAAACAACAACTGCTACAGTTTCTTCATTCTTCTACACTGTACATGATGAGACAATAAAGAAAGAGCAACAACTGTAGTTTGCACAAGTTGTTAACCCAAGAGTTCAGATGTGCTCCTTATATGTATTAGCGTGGCACTGGATTTGGGAATGTTTACATGTATAGGGAAGAAAGCAGAAAAATACAAAAAAGGTACTGCTGAGAAAAAAAAATAAAAAAGACAAAAATAAAAACTGATGCTCTATATTGCCTGCAAATATCTTAAACTCTAAATGTTCTTTAAGACATACATAACTGGATATGTGATATATCATAATATGTGCAAAGTGTTAGGAACTGCCTAATGCAAACAAAATGGTTAGTGTATATCAAAAAATAACCAAAAGAAAAACACTTCAGGGAATATGATCCTAAATGTGCACTGTGGTCATTTTTTCTACATGGGCTTTTGAATAATGTTTTTATAAAGTAAAAAGTAACACAGCCTTTATATGTAACTTTTATTTGCAATTCCGAATTACTGCTGACTTCCTTTTTCTGCACTATGCTGCTTTTTGAAGTGTGTAACCTTGTAAACTAATGAGCTCTGCATTGATGCTAATGAGAGCAGTGGCTGTTATAGTTGCCACATTTCCACTGTGCAGATAAAAGCTTCCTTTCTGCATCAGAAGTCTCTCACCAAACTGGAAACTAAACTGACAGATTCCAAAGCAGCATAAATACAAATAAAACTAATAAATCACAAGCTGTATTTTTCTTTTTTACATTTTAAAAACATGCTGCTTATTTTCAAGTGCAGTTCTTCTAAAGAGCTTATTACATTTATTACCACCATGGATCTTTAAAAATGGCATGCAACACATGAAGGGAGTTTACGAAGGTCCCTGAGAAAGGACAGTTACTAGTTACTGCAGCTGGGCCAGTGTGTACTAAGAGATGTTATTCCCAAAGAAAGGGCACCTAGATATTTGCTATATATGTAAAGCTGACTGACTCTTGCAAGGCTCATGTTAGTAGCAAACAATTCACAAATATTCCATATTTCAAGCTTGTATTCATAGATGTGCATCAACTGTGATTTATATCCATTACAATTTGTGAATAGAATACACACAAACAAACTGCAAAAATACAACACATTTTGCTTAGTGCTGATGGTTATATTGTACATAGATATGCTTAAAATTATATGTTAATTAGTCATAATGACAGGTTTTGAAAACACTGGCTAATTTACAGTTTATTACTAGCAAGCATTGTGTATTTGTACCATGCGATGTTGTTGTACGCTATATATAAATATTCAGAATGCTTTGTAACAACATTGTGTGCTACTAGCATCAGCAAAGGATACTTGAAGTGGTTGTAAGATCAGTTAGAAGAGCTTTTAACTGCTTGAGCATCTGCTACAGGGGATGAGACAGTCCAGTTGTCCTTATACATTCATATACAAAGTTTAGTTTAATTAAAGAAACCAGACAGCTTATCTGATTCCAACCTGTCTATTCATGCAAGGGAAACATAAATTGATTTAATTTGTAAGCAAACAGATATGCCATCAATTCATATCATATTAGAGACAGAAGTTACTGGATATGGGTAAACTAAATAATGCAGAGTCAGTGTAAGCAATTTTCAAGTTAAATCTATTTTTTAAATTTGCCATTAACACTAAAATTACACGTGCAAACAGCAAAGAAATGCTTTTGCAAAATAAACAATTTAAAATCATAGTTACCACAATCATGGCTGCTGCACTCCTCACCTACCTCCTTCATTGTCATCTGCACAATAGTATTAAACAGGGGGGGGGGGGGGGGGGGGGTGTATGGCTGCTATCTCATAACCCCAGCTTCTCCAAAGTGGGATCTTTTATAAAAAAAAAAAAAAAAAAGAAGATGACCGGCTCAGAAATGCAAAAGTTTGGCTCACCTGTCTTACAACCACAGATATCCTGTTTTCAAAACATCTTAATATTCCAGCAGAAATATAGAAAGAAGATTATTAACATAAGGTCACCAATTACGATTTTTAGAAACTTCAGTAAAATGTGTGGTAAAAAACAGATTAGGTAGGGTATCTATTCTAGTAGAGCCTATACAAGGGCCGTTTGAGCTTGTACAATACAGAAGAGGCCCATCAAGCCACATCAGATAAAATAGTTGCCTTCAAAGAATACTTTACCAAAACATCATTCACAGAAATATTTGTTTAAAGGATTCATGTTGTACCAGTATCTTTATACACGCATGATGGGGCTGACCCATTGCAGATCAATATTTACAAGTTTGTTAGCAGATCTGGAGGCTTATGAATGGATCAGCATGAGTATACTCCATAGGTGTAAGCTGTTATCCTTAGATCACCCTTTAAAAACCTAAAGAAGTTACTCATCACACCCCACTTGCAAACTACTTATATGAAGAACTCACTCACCACCAGCCTTGCAAGAAATCTACTTTTAAGACAATTACGTCTATTTCAATCCTTTCCTCACCAAAGTAAACATTACCAGGATCAATCGTCATGGTTTATCTGCCGTAGTACAACCATCTACTAGATGCTTTGCAAAGAAAGGAAGCAAAAGGGTACAATTCATGAAACCGGTAAACAAGACAATTATCCCCTCTAATGCTGCAGGAGATTGAAATGCATTGTGTTGCACACACCCCTCTAGCACTACAGGTTGGTATTAGATCATCTTAAATAATGGTTTTGTCCAAGTCGACTTTGACAGGGAGTGGTCCAGCTTCTTCACTCTCTTCTGTGGGGCAGATGGTGACAGCAACAACAGGCTGCAGAGGGAATGGCGCTGGCTTCTCCATGTCCTCCATATATTCTTTGTCACCATTGATGCTCAGGGGCTATTAAGAAACATGCGTGAAAAGAGGGAACTGTTAATCTTCATAATGGTGGAATAAAAATTAACTTATTGTTCAAGTGTAATTAGGCAGATAAACAGAATTAAAAAATTATTTATATGCGAAGGGTAAAATAAACTATTTAATTGTAAGGACAAGACTTTCAATGGCCAGTGTAAGCACCAAATAATGACAGTAACCTTGAAACAGCTATACGGGTAGGATTCCTGGCTTGTGTATAATCCATCCTGAGCTTTGCAAAAGAGCGGTGTAATACAGTGGGCATATACTTAAAGGAAGCCGTGTTTAAAATGGTAATGGATTGCAAGAGCGAAGCCTTTATGGGCACATTTGCATGTCCCTGCCCAGGTTCCCAGAATGCAGTGTAATAACTGTATTTTTCGGAACTGGAAGCAGGTTTTTTAACTTGTTTTAGACGTTCAAATGTGAACACAAATGTACTTTTTATTTACTGACTTTAGAAACACATTTCTTGAACTAACATTCAATGTAACACTTACACTGGCTCTTTAAAATAATAAGCACAATAATAAATTAAGTCTTCCCTTTGTGACTATAGGCTTCTGTTAGGTATTTGGGCCATACTTTGTGCACAAGTACAGTCGATTCAGCACCCCGGAGAGCAGCCCAAAACATGGGTCTAGACTATTTTTTCTAATATGGTAAAATAAGAGAATTACCTAAAGGGACATGGAAATATTATGAAGGTTGGTTTGTTTATTTTTTTTTGCATGAAAACATATTAAGCATAACCTGTTTAAACTTTATTCCAACTATCAGGACATGCAGAGAACATACTTTAGTCTGTATATCTCATTGACTGACAGAGACAAGCCCCCAAGTTCAAAATCTGAATACATTTTGTGCTGATACCATGTGAAAAAAGAACAAACCCTTTAGCACAATATCAAACACCCTCTGTCAGATATAACAAAGAAACTAAATATTTCCATGTTCCTTTAGGCAACAAAATTAAGAATGGAGGCCAGAAACAATGGAAACATTTGAACTAAGCAATTTTAGATGACAATTCCTACATTATTGGGTATGTTCACAATGTAGTAAAGGAAAAGAAGGCTATCTGGTACTTAGGGCCTCATTCTAATAATGGCTGTAGGAGCTGCGTGGCCACAAGGTATGGCCGCAAGCTACTTAGGTATTCTATTCCCTTGTGGCAGAGGGCTCCGGCCGGCGGCCTGTTATCCCTTGGGGCCACCCCTGCCGCAGGGAAAGCCTTTGATCCCAAATGGCCGCAAGAGATTCGGCCGCATGGAACCACCTATCCCTATTTAAAAGCTTCGGTCAGCCCTCCCGCCAAGCCCGCAAAATGGCCCAAAAGGGCCGAAGCTTTCTTGTACCCTGGAGCAGCCGCAACGGCTATGAAGCCCTTGCGGCTGCTTCAATTAAGCCCCCCTCTGGCTAAGGGGACCCGATCGGGACCCCGGCAGTGTCCCCACATCACCCCTATAATGCATAAATGCACACATTAACCCTATAATGCAGGGGTCCGAACTGGAACATTGCAGGGTGCACGCATTAACCCTATAATGCAGGGGTCCTATCTGGACACCTGCAGGGTGCACGCATTAACCCTATAATGCAGGGGTCCCATCGGGACCCCTACAGGGTGCATACATTAACCCTATTGGGACACTTGCAATGTGCACATATTAACCCTTGTTGCAGGGGTCCAATCGGGACCGCTGCAAGCTCCCCACATTAACCCCTTGCTGCAGGGGTCCCAATAGGGAACCCTGCAGGCTCCCCGCATTAACCCCTTGCTTGAAGGCATCCCAATAGGGACTCCTGCAGGCTCCCCGCATTAACCCCTTCCCTTGCTGCAGAGGATCCTGATAATCACGTATTGCGACCCTCGCAGCATCTTACAGGATTTCAAGTATCCCGCCGCAGGCTTGAATTCAAAATTCAAGCCCGGGGAATTGCAGGGTTTGAATTTCCCGCCGCGGGTCCTTGAAGGGCCCGCGGCACACTTATGGTTACCCCCAAGCCGTGGGGGTACTATAAGTGCTCCTCCCCCATAAGACTAAAATTAACCCCCTCGGTCTATATAGGCCCCTATAGGTCACTATTAACCCCTAGGTTAACCTTACAAGTGCCATTAAGGGTCGTCTAGGACCCTCATGACAAAGTCTAAACACTACACTACACTATTAACCCTAACTATACTCCATTAACTCCTTAACCCTAACTGTACCCTATTTAACCCTAACTGTGACTATTTAACCCCATCACTTATGGGGGTCTATACAGACCACTGTAAGCCTCCATCTAAGCCCATCATTTATAGGGGTCTATACAGGCCCCAGTTGGCCTCTATTTAACCCAACCAGTCCCATAAGGGTCTATGAAGACCCTCATAGGACAATGATAATCCTATAATTAACCTTATAAGTGCCATGAGGGTCCTCCAGGAAGCTCATGACACTAAGTACAAACACTACACTACACTATCCCCCCCAATAAACCATAAGTGATGGGGTTAGATGGAGGCTTATGGGGGTCTTATGGGTTTAAATAGGGCTAGAGGGGGTTAAATAGGCCCAGTTAGGGTGATAGGCCCAGTTAAGGTTAATATTAAGGTTAATAGTGTAGTGCTTAGACTGTCATGAGGGTCCTGAGGACCCTCATGGCACTTATAATGTTAACCTAGGGGTTAATAGTGTCCTTTGTAGACCCTTATTGGACTGAAGGGGTTCATTTAGGTCTCATTGGGGTCTATATTGACCGCCCTTATTGCTGGGGTTAATTTTAGGTGCGGGGGGGGGTTACTTATATTACCCCCGCAGCAAGGGTTAATTATTTATTTCTTGCGGGTCCTTTAAGGACCTCCGTGGGTGGGAAATTTTAATTTTTAATGCAGCAAGGGTTAATACCTCCGCGGCTTGGGGTAATCAGTGTGCTGTGGTCCCTTTAAGGAGCCGCAGCTGGAGATTTGAATCCAAGCCCGTTTTTTGTTTGTTTGGCGGGCTTACAATCTGATCAGGTCTAAGCCCGCCAAAGTTAACGGCTGATTGCATGACTTGCAATGGGCCGTAGGAAGAGGTGTGCTGCAGCCCCTTTCATTTGAATAGCAACACAGACATAGGGTTACAAGGGGCCGCAGCACACTCACAAGGAATCGCAGGTTTGCGGACATTTTATGGCCATTAATAGAATTAGGCGCTTAGAGAGGTAAATGGAATTTAAAAAACAAAAGCAGTAGATTACAGAAGAAATAAGTAGTAAAAAGGAAAAAAAATGGAAAAATATGTATATAAAGTTAAATAGCAGAAAAAAGCACAGTAAAAAAAAGTAGCATCAGTAAAAAAAGAAAAAAAAATCATGACTTTTTCTCTATGTACATTACGGAAAAAACAGGAAAACAAAGGAAATGATAGTTGGAGTTAAGACATGTGTGTCTAAACGACTGCCTTTGCTCTCTGTTTGCTACTTGGCATTGGATAAGATAAATCCACATAGAGTGGAACTGAAGTAGCAAAGTAATTAACCATGGGCTTAAGATCATGTACATTTTGATCTGTGCTTGCAGCACCATTACTATGTATTAATCAGTCATTATTATCAGAGTAGCTCGGCACCACAGAAGAATTGTTAATGTAGTGCTGCTTCACAAAGAAGACCTTTAGGGTAAATTCCAGTAACAACAGCAGATCTTTCCAAATTGTGTGTCACGACGCGTTAGTGTGTCGGCTGCAATGTGTAGGTGTGTCGCCCGAATGCAATTTCTGCAAGTGTTCATATCTCTTATAAGGGGTTAGTTTAACTTCTGGTTTGAATTACAGTGCCATGAAATTATGCAGGTCTAAAAAGTTTGTCACCAACATGAAAAGTTTGGAAAGCACTGAACTACAGGATAGCGAGATTAGCATTAGTAGCGAATAGATTAATGGAAAAAACAAAACAAAAAAACATTGAAATAAACTTTACTGTCATCCTTGGGCATAAACCTATGGCCCCTTCATATCTACTCTAAGATATATTACTATATCTGTCTATATCCAAATTCTATTCCATCTCCACAACTCTTTCTAACAATCCAATCACACAAAGAGGGATTACTTCAGATAATCTTTAGAAGGGATCCAAAAAGGACAAGTGTTATTCCATACATGGTATGTATAAACAGTTTTAACTTCCTAATTTGTAGAGTTAAAATTAGCCCACAATCCTTCTGTTACCCTTTTGGGAGTGGTCACAGAACCAAGACCAATTAGAACCTTAATTCTGGACTGTAGATGTTAATCAATATATTTCAATTCTGTGGCCATATTCCCTAAAATAGACTGATTGACTTTATTCAACAATATAACCATTTAACTCTGTTACAAAACTAATTATTAAAAACATCTATACAGCAAACCATACTTAGCAATACTTAACATATATATAGTCTTATATCACACAATCTACAAAACTGTCTTACATCAATATTGATTGAATTGACAGATTTGATAAATGAAATTGAATGTAATCAATTCTGATTTAAGACCAGTAAACAAATAATAGCTTGCTAATACTTAAATACAAAGGTTATTTAGCTTGCAATCTCACATAGAATAACCAACTTTGATACGTTTAGTATACTCTGCTTATTGATTATAATACACATCAGGTAGATTGTATATTGTGATCTAACTAAATATCAAAGCTTGCAAGTACTTTCTGCACACAGTGTATACTTGTCGATAACTTGATCTTTGAACTTAATTAATCTATATACACTGTAATATTTTAAGAAACTTTAATAATCTATACAGTGTAATATTTATGTCATATCAATTGCATGACAGGGTGGAAGACATAGGAGTAATGTACAAAAGTATTGTTATACAGTAAGGGTAGTGTATTTATGGTATAGCCTTCAAGGAATTTGTTAAGGACAGACATAGTAAAGAAACTACATAAAGCCTGGGTTAAGCATGAAGCTATTTTTAGGCTTAATTAGACACATTTTTTAGGTAGATATAATGGTCAGATTAGATGTTTTTTTTTTTTGTTCGTACCCAACATGAAATCTCCATGTGTAATAGGCAGCAAGTTATGTCCTAAATTCTTGACCATTGCTCAGCAAGTCTAGAATGTTCTACAGGAAAGAGATCAGACACTGATAACTTTCTGATTGAGAAACAGGGTCATAAAACAGTATATCATAAAAGGATATACATTACTGTAGGGATCATAAAATGCACACAGATTTCTGCTGGAGTCCGTACAGGCAAAACTCACCAAGTTTCCCCACTCTTTAACAGAGAGTGGATATATCCCACTGATAAAGCAGTAATGTTTCTGTAAAGTAGACACCCAAGAGTAGTTGTTCATCCAGCATTTACAGACACTGGGACTTAAAAAAAAAAAAAAAAAAGCGAGAATATATTGACCATGGAAAGCACATATTCTTTAATACATCTGAAAAAAAGGAATATGAAAAAGAAAGTTTCCTAGTAAATGTTCTAGAAATTGAAGGTTCTATTTGTGAATAAACTTTGTTGACTGTTTTCTTTGGGTGGGTGACCTATCCTTAACCACTGAACAGTAATTATTACTGAGTGATAACTGCATACAGCTGTATGCTGTGAGTATGGACAGACATTAACAGCCTTATTAAATTGTGATTCAGTAAATTTAAAAAGGGCTCTATATAAGCACATAGCACATTTTTTTTTTACAGAAGTTTTTAGTTAGTGAGCTTCTATCCAAAAGCAAGGTCTTCACTAACTAAAAAAGTCTGTAAATAAAATATGCTGTGTGCTTAAATAGAGCCTTTTTATATTTACCGAATCGCAATTTAATAAGGCTGTTAGTTTACATTTCAAGCAAATTTTAACAAAATTCTATTTATATATATTTGTAGTGATGTCACGAACATCAAATTTTGGGTTCGTGAACAGCGAACGCGAACTTCATCAAATGTTCGCGAACGGGCGAACATCGGCGAACCGCCATAGACTTCAATGGGCAGGCGAATTTCAAAACCCACAGGGACTCTTTCTGGCCACAATAGTGATGGGAAAGTTGTTTCAAGGGGACTAAACCTGGACTGTGGCATGCCGGAGGGGGATCCATGGCAAAACTCCCACGGAAAATTACACATTTGATGCAGAGTCTGGTTTTAAGCCATAAAGGGCATAAATCACCTAACATTCCTAAATTGTTTGGAATAACATGCTTTAAAACATCAGGTATGATGTATCAATCAGGTAGTGTAAGGGTTACACCCGCTTCACAGTAACAGACCAATCTCCCCGTTTAATGCACCGCAAACAGTCCCTTTGCACAACCGCAAACTCCCCATTTGCACAAGGTTGGATACCAAGCTAGCCATGTCCCGTTCCTTGTCCTCACTGATGTCATTGAAGGTCTCTTCCTCCACCCAGCCACCAAGGGTCCCCAAAAGGTGACAACAAGCCCCCTGGGACGCCTGCTGTGTTTGGTCTTCCACCTCCTCAAAGCCACCTTCCTCTGACTCCTCTTCTTCAGACTCCCAGAGTCTGGGGGCTTCCACTGCCCAGCATGGAATATTATACACAGGTCAGAGTCTGGGGGCTTCCACTGCCCAGCATGGAATATTATACACAGGTCAAAGTCTGGGGGCTTCCACTGCCCAGCATGGAATATTATACACAGGTCAGAGTCTGGGGGCTTCCACTGCCCAGCATGGAATATTATACACAGGTCAGAGTCTGGGGGCTTCCACTGCCCAGCATGGAATATTATACACAGGTCAGAGTCTGGGGGCTTCCACTGCCCAGCATGGAATATTATACACAGGTCAGAGTCTGGGGGCTTCCACTGCTCAGCATGGAATATTATACACAGGTCAGAGTCTGGGGGCTTCCACTGCTCAGCATGGAATATTATACACAGGTCAGAGTCTGGGGGCTTCCACTGCACAGCATGGAAAATTATACACAGGTCAGAGTCTGGGGGCTTCCACTGCACAGCATGGAAGATTATACGCGTTGCCTCTGTCTGCGTTATTATAAGGTGTGTACTGTTAAGTAGTACTATTCCTATCGGTTTAATCCCTGTTACGTCCACTATCAGGGGACGTGTATATGGCATTGATTTTTGGAAGCAGGAGATGGAAAAAGATGCTTGGTCGGTCCTCCCACTTCAAATTTGGGGCACTGCTCGTGCAATCTAAGGTGCCACCAGATATGAGTGTCACTGTGCACTGGCAAAAGTTGGCAGAGTAGATGCAATAGGCTTCACACACACGCCTGTAAGCAGGCAACTGCTATTCAATCTATTACAGTAAAAAAAAAGTGTTGTTTTATTTCACTGAGCACAATATAAGCTGTTAGGTGTTAGCCTGTCACACACACACGCTGGCAGGCAGGCATATGCAATTAGATTACACAGAAAAAAATTATAAAATAAAATAAATGATCTGGGTTGCTGTCCTTCAGATGGAAGGCTCTGGAAGGGAGTGTATGCTGCTGATTGGCTGAAATGTGTCTGCTGACTGAGGTGCAGGGTCAAAGTTTCCTCAATGATAAAGAATAGGGGGCGAACCCAAAAGCGCATGTGTTTGCCGTTCGCTGCGAACGCGAACATGCAAAAATTGCAGCGAATAGTCCGCCGGCGAACTGTTCGGGACATCACTATATATTTGTCATGCAAGAAGAAATATTTTTAAAGCTAAAACATTCTCTTTAAAATGGAAAATTAAAAACGGAGACTTGTGTATCTATTTAACTTTATGATGAAGCTACTATCCTAAAAACACATACAAGCAATAAAAGAGCAGACAAAATGTTTTATAAACCTTTATTTTAATTTTTATTGACAACATTTGCATGGATTATTCACATAAAAAACAACAATGCGTTTTTACATATTTTAGAATATACAAGATTATGGCTCTCTTATGCTTTGGCCCAATGTTTAAATATACTCCTTGAAAGTATACAGTTCTAAAGTTCTTCTGTTGTTGCATGTAAAGCAATATTATCATTACAAAGCAATTTTATTTGCATATTATGTTCATACCACAGACTTACATGACCTACATCTAATTTCTGCCACAGTAAATAACTGCAAGAGCTACAAAGGCAACTACAGAACAGAATCAATGTACACAAAATAATTGCCCTTCAATCCTGTCATATCAATTGCATTCAATGTGTAGAAGTGGGACTGCAATAAGCCCATGTCTCAGCCAAATGATGGAGAACTCCAGTGTTTAGTCAGACTCAATACAAACACAAGGAATGGAAGACTTCCATAGAAGTACTATTTAATAAAATGTATGGTAGGTACATAGCCCTGCAGATATGGCTAAACCATAAACAGTAAGACTATGAAGCAGTGCAGGATAACCAAAAAGGGGCCACACTTTATATTTCAATTTTTATTTGATCCACAGCAAAGAGGGCAAAATGTGTGTGGGGGGAAACCACAAGAGACCCTATTGCACATATATATCAGTAGTTTCAGTACTGTTTTATATTATGTCCAAAGGGTCATATTGCTTGATAGATATATGATTATATATATATACATATATGTGTGTGTGTGTGTGTGTGTGTGTATTTGCGTGCCCCTACTACAGCTTCAGAAACAACCAGGGCTGTTAATCCAAGTTCAATGACCAAAGCAGCTACCAGAAAGAAATATTATGTTTCAAGCAAATAGAGGATTAATAGACTGCACAGGACAAGATAGAGTACAGGGACAATATGTGTCCTTGACTTCACAGCACATCTCATATACAGTAACTAACAAGACACAGTAGATCGTATAGTATATAAAATACATTCTTACTACTGAATTTATACTATATAGCAATGTTACAGAATTATGTATTTCATTAGAACGTGGGTGTAATACAGTAAATGGTACTCTAAAATGTGGGATTCCAGGTACTGAAAACATTATTTACAATGGAATAAAATTACAAGGTGAAGTCCAGAGTCCTCTCAATGGCTTACCTATATGTATTTAGGCAGAACAAAACTAATCATCTCAAAAGAGGGAAAATAGGAGCATGTCAATTACATTTCTCAGCAATTCAACAATGGCAGCAAGAGCAAACAACAACTGCTACAGTTTCTTCATTCTTCTACACTGTACATGATGAGACAATAAAGAAAGAGCAACAACTGTAGTTTGCACAAGTTGTTAACCCAAGAGTTCAGATGTGCTCCTTATATGTATTAGCGTGGCACTGGATTTGGGAATGTTTACATGCATAGGGAAGAAAGCAAAAAAATACAAAAAAGGTACTGCTGAGAAAAAAAAAAAAAAAAGACAAAAATAAAAACTGATGCTCTATATTGCCTGCAAATATCTTAAACTCTAAATGTTCTTTAAGACATACATAACTGGATATGTGATATATCATAATATGTGCAAAGTGTTAGGAACTGCCTAATGCAAACAAAATGGTTAGTGTATATAAAAAAATAACCAAAAGAAAAACACTTCAGGGAATATGATCCTAAATGTGCACTGTGGTCATTTTTTCTACATGGGCTTTTGAATAATGTTTTTATAAAGTAAAAAGTAACACAGCCTTTATATGTAACTTTTATTTGCAATTCCGAATTACTGCCACCTTCCTTTTTCTGCACTATGCTGCTTTTTGAAGTGTGTAACCTTGTAAACTAATGAGCTCTGCATTGATGCTAATGAGAGCAGTGGCTGTTATAGTTGCCACATTTCCACTGTGCAGATAAAAGCTTCCTTTCTGCATCAGAAGTCTCTCACCAAACTGGAAACTAAACTGACAGATTCCAAAGCAGCATAAATACAAATAAAACTAATAAATCACAAGCTGTATTTTTCTTTTTTACATTTTAAAAACATGCTGCCTATTTTCAAGTGAAGTTCTTCTAAAGAGCTTATTAAATTTATTACCACCATGGATCTTTAAAAATGGCATGCAACACATGAAGGGAGTTTACGAAGGTCCCTGAGAAAGGACAGTTACTAGTTACTGCAGCTGGGCCAGTGTGTACTAAGAGATGTTATTCCCAAAGAAAGGGCACCTAGATATTTGCTATATATGTAAAGCTGACTCTTGCAAGGCTCATGTTAGTAGCAAACAATTAAAAAATATTCCATATTCCAAGCTTGTATTCATAGATGTGCATCAACTGTGATTTATATTCATTACAATTTGTGAATAGAATACACACAAACAAACTGCAAAAATACAACACATTTTGCTTAGTGCTGATGGTTATATTGTACATAGATATGCTTAAAATTATATGTTAATTAGTCATAATGACAGGTTTTGAAAACACTGGCTAATTTACAGTTTATTACTAGCAAGCATTGTGTATTTGTACCATGCGATGTTGTTGTACGCTATATATAAATATTCAGAATGCTTTGTAACAACATTGTGTGCTACTAGCATCAGCAAAGGATACTTGAAGTGGTTGTAAGATCAGTTAGAAGAGCTTTTAATTGCTTGAGCATCTGCTACAGGGGATGAGACAGTCTGTAAGGTCCAGTTGTCCTTATACATTCATATACAAAGTTTAGGTTAATTAAATAAAGAAACCAGACAGCTTATCTGATTCCAACCTGTCTATTAATGCAAGGGAAAAAGAAGTTGATTTAATTTGTAAGCAAACAGATATGCCATCAATTCATATCATATTAGAGACAGAAGTTACTGGATATGGGTAAACTAAATAATGCAGAGTCAGTGTAAGCAATTTTCAAGTTAAATCTATTTTTTAAATTTGCCATTAACACTAAAATTACACGTGCAAACAGCAAAGAAATGCTTTTGCAAAATAAACAATTTAAAATCATAGTTACCACAATCATGGCTGCTGCACTCCTCACCTACCTCCTTCATTGTCATCTGCACAATAGTATTAAACAGGGGGGGGGGGGGGGGGTGTATGGCTGCAATCTCATAACCCCAGCTTCTCCAAAGTGGGATCTTTTATAAAAAATTAAAAAAAAGAAGATGACCGGCTCAGAAATGCAAAAGTTTGTCTCACCTGTCTTACAACCACAGATATCCTGTTTTCAAAACATCTTAATATTCCAGCAGAAATATAGAAAGTAGATTATTAACATAAGGTCACCAATTACGATTTTTAGAAACTTCAGTAAAATGTGTGGTAAAAAACAGATTAGGTAGGGTATCTATTCTAGTAGAGCCTATACAAGGGCCGTTTGAGCTTGTACAATACAGAAGAGGCCCATCAAGCCACATCAGATAAAACAGTTGCCTTCAAAGAATACTTTACCAAAACATCATTCACAGAAATATTTGTTTAAAGGATTCATGTTGTACCAGTATCTTTATACACGCATGATGGGGCTAACCCATTGCAGATCAATATTTACAAGTTTGTTAGCAGATCTGGAGGCTTATGAATGGATCAGCATGAGTATACTCCATAGGTGTAAGCGGTTATCCTTAGATCACCCTTTAAAAACCTAAAGAAGTTACTCATCACACCCCACTTGCAAACTACTTATATGAAGAACTCACTCACCACCAGCCTTGCAAGAAATCTACTTTTAAGACAATTACGTCTATTTCAATCCTTTCCTCACCAAAGTAAACATTACCAGGATCAATCGTCATGGTTTATCTGCCGTAGTACAACCATCTACTAGATGCTTTGCAAAGAAAGGAAGCAAAAGGGTACAATTCATGAAACCGGTAAACAAGACAATTATCCCCTCTAATGCTGCAGGAGATTGAAATGCATTGTGTTGCACACACCCCTCTAGCACTACAGGTTGGTATTAGATCATCTTAAATAATGGTTTTGTCCAAGTCGACTTTGACAGGGAGTGGTCCAGCTTCTTCACTCTCTTCTGTGGGGCAGATGGTGACAGCAACAACAGGCTGCAGAGGGAATGGCGCTGGCTTCTCCATGTCCTCCATATATTCTTTGTCACCATTGATGCTCAGGGGCTATTAAGAAACATGCGTGAAAAGAGGGAACTGTTAATCTTCATAATGGTGGAATAAAAATTAACTTATTGTTCAAGTGTAATTAGGCAGATAAACAGAATTAAAAAATTATTTATATGCGAAGGGTAAAATAAACTATTTAATTGTAAGGACAAGACTTTCAATGGCCAGTGTAAGCACCAAATAATGACAGTAACCTTGAAACAGCTATACGGGTAGGATTCCTGGCTTGTGTATAATCCATCCTGAGCTTTGCAAAAGAGCGGTGTAATACAGTGGGCATATACTTAAAGGAAGCCGTGTTTAAAATGGTAATGGATTGCAAGAGCGAAGCCTTTATGGGCACATTTGCATGTCCCTGCCCAGGTTCCCAGAATGCAGTGTAATAACTGTATTTTTCGGAACTGGAAGCAGGTTTTTTAACTTGTTTTAGACGTTCAAATGTGAACACAAATGTACTTTTTATTTACTGACTTTAGAAACACATTTCTTGAACTAACATTCAATGTAACACTTACACTGGCTCTTTAAAAGTATTCAGGGTAAGATTTGTTTTGCCAAAATTGCAGGTTATAGAAATCTATCCATCCCAACCAGTCCCAATCAATCAGAGGCAAGGATAAGAGGACTCGACACATCCCACTTATACCCCCATTTGATATCAGATTCTGGACTATATATAGTGACATTCAGGCGCCCAAAGACCTTTCTCCAGTGCACTAATAATGATTTATTCTACTGAGTGCACACATAAACTATAATAATTCATGGCAGTAGATGCATGTACATCCCTTTGCGCAAATTCAGTGAAGGGATTGTGATTGAGGGAATGTGAGAACCGCTATAAAATTGTCCTGTCCTGGAAACTAGTGCGAATCTAGTGCACCATCAAATCTAATGCGCACCCCAAATTTGGAACCCTTGAATCAAATAAACTTTTTGCTGGTGAATGTAATGTGCATTTGTCATTTGTACAAGAAGTACCGAAAAATGAGTTTATGTTAAAAACGTATGGTATGTTAACAACTTATGCCACTCTGCTGGGGCTCTCTGGGCGCCGGGCCCCTCGTGCCACTCTGCTGGGGCTCTCTGGGCGCCGGGCCCCTCGTGCCACTCTGCTGGGGCTCTCTGGGCGCCGGGCCCCTCGTGCCACTCTGCTGGGGCTCTCTGGGCGCCGGGCCCCTCGTGCCACTCTGCTGGGGCTCTCTGGGCGCCGGGCCCCTCGTGCCACTCTGCTGGGGCTCTCTGGGCGCCGGGCCCCTCGTGCCACTCTGCTGGGGCTCTCTGGGCGCCGGGCCCCTCGTGCCACTCTGCTGGGGCTCTCTGGGCGCCGGGCCCCTCGTGCCACTCTGCTGGGGCTCTCTGGGCGCCGGGCCCCTCGTGCCACTCTGCTGGGGCTCTCTGGGCGCCGGGCCCTTCGTGCCACTCTGCTGGGGCTCTCTGGGCGCCGGGCCCCTCGTGCCACTCTGCTGGGGCTCTCTGGGCGCCGGGCCCCTCGTGCCACTCTGCTGGGGCTCTCTGGGCGCCAGGCCCTTCGTGCCACTCTGCTGGGGCTCTCTGGGCGCCAGGCCCTTCGTGCCACTCTGCTGGGGCTCTCTGGGCGCCAGGCCCTTTGTGCCACTCTGCTGGGGCTCTCTGGGCGCCAGGCCCTTCGTGCCACTCTGCTGGGGCTCTCTGGGCGCCAGGCTCTGTGTGCCACTCTGCTGGGGCTCTCTGGGTGTCAAGCTCTGTGTGCCACTCTGCTGGGGCTCTCTGGGCGCCAGGCCCTTCGTGCCACTCTGCTGGGGCTCTCTGGGCGCCAGGCCCTTCGTGCCACTCTGCTGGGGCTCTCTGGGCGCCAGGCCCTTCGTGCCACTCTGCTGGGGCTCTCTGGGCGCCAGGCCCTTCGTGCCACTCTGCTGGGGCTCTCTGGGCGCCAGGCTCTGTGCGCCACTCTGCTGGGGCTCTCGGGGCGCCAGGCCCTTCGTGCCACTCTGCTGGGGCTCTCGGGGCGCCAGGCCCTTCGTGCCACTCTGCTGGGGCTCTCTGGGCGCCAGGCTATGTGTGCCACTCTGCTGGGGCTCTCTGGGTGTCAAGCTCTGTGTGCCACTCTGCTGGGGCTCTCTGGGCGCCAGGCCCTTCGTGCCACTCTGCTGGGGCTCTCTGGGCGCCAGGCCCTTTGTGCCACTCTGCTGGGGCTCTCTGGGCGCCAGGCCCTTCGTGCCACTCTGCTGGGGCTCTCTGGGCGCCAGGCCCTTCGTGCCACTCTGCTGGGGCTCTCTGGGCGCCAGGCCCTTCGTGCCACTCTGCTGGGGCTCTCTGGGCGCCAGGCGCTGTGTGCCACTCTGCTGGGGCTCTCTGGGTGTCAAGCTCTGTGTGCCACTCTGCTGGGGCTCTCTGGGTGTCAAGCTCTGTGTGCCACTCTGCTGGGGCTCTCTGGGTGCCACTTCCTTCGGCGAGAGATGGTGGTGTCGCAATATATCCTGTGTTTTCCTTTTTGCCATCAAATCTAGTGCGCCATCGTATCTAATGCGCACCCTAAGTTTGGGACACAATTTTCTATGAAAAAGGTGTGCATTAGATTTGAGTAAATACTGTATCTACTCCTGAGACCCTGAAGCATTAAAGCCTGGAGTAACAATGGTCAGTCGCTTCTTTTCCATGTAACTTTCCATTTCTTATTGTGTGAACTGCTCTATGAGTAAGTTTAATTAAGCTATCCCAGTAGGTATCACGATTAAAACATGCTCCATTTTCCCCACCTTTTTGATTGTAATTCTGAGAACATGCCAGCATTCTCCAACCATATCAAAACTCAAGCCAAGCTCCAGACACAATGGCTCCAGTAAAAACATAGAGCAGCTCCATCTGTAACCTCTCAGTTTATTGTGTAGAGACTACATGAAATATTCGTCCAATAACTGTAGTGTAATACATGTATATGCCCACAGGGGGAAGATGTAACATAACTTTCTGCAGCAACAGATCAACAGCCTTATTAAATTGCTATTCTGCAAATTGAAAAGGGCTCTATTTAAGTACACAGCATATTTTTTTTACAGAAGTTTTTAGTTAGTGAACTTCTATCCAAAAGCAAGGTCTTTACTAACTAAACACTTCTGTAAAAAAATATGCTATGTGCTTAAATAGAGCACTTTTCAATTTGCTGAATCGCAATTTAATAAGGCTGCAAGTTTCTGGAGTAAACTAGTTCTGTCCTTAAACCTGAAAACTACTCTAAAAGAGATCTCTGAAATGCATTGTTACCTAGCGAAAAGAATGCTCCAGTACACTTATATGAAATACTCCTTACAATCCCATAATGTTTTCTTACAATGTGTGACAGAAAGGAAAGTAAGCTTCTTATCCAACAGTTAGAATGTAAATGTAAAGGTAATGAAGAAGTTATTATAAAATGTAACTTTTAATCAATGCAAAAAATAGCATTGTAACTTTAATGGAACTATGACGGCTAAAAACATAAAAATACATAGTGCTTATGTCATACCCAGATAGCTTGGAAACAAATTAAAGGAATTCTAGCCTAGGCAATAGTGTTTGTGAGTCACGTTGGAGGTAATGCTAATTAGTAGCATACGGCAAAGTTAAATTCTAATAAATCTGCAAAACGTATTACCCACTCCTTCTTACTCTAAGCAGCGAGTTCTTATCAGAAAGTCTATACTTGTCTTGCGTGATATTGACTTTATACTTCCAAACTGAAATCACCAAAGATAGGTATAAAGAAAACACTAATAAGACAGTGTGCTTCTTTACACTCACTTAGTGCTTTAGATATATAGGTTGATCATAATTATAGGCCAGAGTTGTACAAACTATACTAAATATGATTTTGGTGTATAGGTGTACATATATCCCCTATATCCAGCTTTCTTAAAAATAGTAAATCCCTGTATAATATTAAACCTTTGGGTTTTAGTTTATAGTACTATAGAACATGTAACTCTAACAATATGTTAAGCCAATAAACCAAACGTTCTTAAAAGCATAAAACATTTTTTTTTTTAAAATATATAATCATGCACCAATAATACTAAAGTAAACCTGCTGATTCTGTAAAGTATAACCTAATAATGGATTGGTTAGTATTAGGAGTTAACCTAGCCATCCAACCACCATTTACTCACTCCAGACTCAGTGCTAGCAGTTTGCGGTCTGTCTGCATCTACTTTCCAGGATGTCTAAAGTTACATTTTATAATAACTTGGCTCAAGAAGTTTGCGTTTCTTTCTCTCTCACCTTTGATTAAAATATACAGATCTGTTTAAATGTCAGAACAAATACGCTCAGAATTGATTGGTGAAAGCCACCCAAAACTTCCTTTTTTCTAAAGATTAAAATTCAGAAGAAACTTGAGGCAGTAGTATTCCCTGATATAGTTTAATAAATAAACCTAATTAACAAAGTATTTTAAGTATACTTTACTATGAGTATTTGTTTGAAAGGCATTTCCCAGAATCCCTTGCTGCAGCTGAACCAACTTGTACCTGTGCCTTGATGTGCTGGTCAGGAGCGGTCACCAGGCTAGCACAACTGAGCCACAGCATCACCATGATAGAAAGAAAGAGGCAGGCAGCCAAAATCCAGCGAGGTAACCCAGAGCGTCTGTAAGGAAGATTAAAAAACGTAAGGCATCTTACAATAAGTCTTACCATAAGTCCATTATTACATTGCTAAACTTTTTTTTTTTTTTAAGCACTTCTTTTAGCAATCATAATAGAAATATTGGAAGCTGCATGGAATTTATTTGTTTACATACAAATTAATGATATTTACACCAATCTCTTCACAAAAATCTAATGTAAATAATTGTCCTAACAGTTTGCAACAGTTTGCAATAAATAAAAAATAAGTCAGGCTCTAATGATTTATCTTTCTTTTTTTTTTTTTTACATCATCAGCTCCCCAATAAGAACATATGGTGGTGCGTGCAAGGAGTAGTAGATGTGGATATAAAAACATATTAAACATGACTACATTACTTTTGTAATATTTAAACCATTATTTATAGCAGCTCTTAAGGGAATTTTAGTATTTGTAATGTTTTTTTTCAAATGAAGTCTGCTTTTACAGTTAAACCAACAACTACATTTATATTCAAAGTAGGAAAAAATAAAACATTTTTGCGTATCGTCACCTTACCCACAACTGATAATTACAAGGATGTTCCAGAACTTAAAGGGACGCTGAAGTTACCATATGTGCTCTACATAGTCAGATAGAGCGTGAACATCATGTGGAAAAGTTGTTTTTAAAATCAATCAAGAAATAACTAGATATTGACATTTTTAGTTTGTATTGCCTTTGACGCTCTTCCACAAGAATCTCGATAGACAATAAAGGATGGCGTATGTAACTGTGACACTTTCTGTTCTAGATATAGATATTATTTTTTACTGAACTTTAGCACATAGCATGGTGGTGTAGTGGTAAAAGGCGCTGCCTAAGAGTTTTCCATTTGTAAGTCCCATCAAAAAGTTCTACTTCAACTTTTTTATGTTACGAATGTATTTACATATATATTACACCTTATACAGTGCCTTGCAAAAGTATTCACCCGCCTTGTTTAGTTGCCTCACAACCTGGAATTAACATGGATTGTTTGAAGATTTGCAGTATTTAATTTACAGAACATGCCCACAACTGAAGATATATATATATATTTTTTTATTGTGAAGCAAACAAATAGGACAAAATACCATAAAAAGTCAATGTGCATAACTATTCACCCCCCTAAAGTCAATATTTTGTAGAGCCACCTTTTGCGGCAATCACAACTCCAAGTTGCTTTGGATAAGTCTTTATGAGCTTGCCATATCTTACACCTGGGATTTTTGCTTATTCCTCCTAGCAAAACTGCTCCAGCACCTTCAAGGTGGATGGTTTGCGCTTGTGAACAGCAATCTTTAAGTCTGACCACAGATTTTCTATTGTATTGAGGTCTGGGCTTTGACTAGGCCATTCCAATACATTTACATGTTTCCCCTTAAACCACTAAAGTGTTGCTTTAGCAGTGTGTTTGGGGTCATTGTCCTGCTGGAAGGTTCTGCTCAAGAATATCCCTGTATTTAGCACCATCATCTTTTCCACAACTCTGACCAGTTTCCCAGTCCCGGCTGCTGAAAAAACATCCCCACAGCATGATGCTGCCACCACCATGTTTCACTGTGGGGATAGTGTTCTTTGGGTGATGTGATGTGTTGGGTTTGCTCCAGACATAGCGTTTTCTTTAATGGCTGAACAATTACATTTTAGTCTCATCAGACCAGAGCACCTTCCTCCATAAATTTTGGGAGTCTCCCACATGCCTTTTCGCAAACTCAAAATGTGCCATTTAGTTTTTTGCTGAAAGTAATGGCTTTCTTCTGGCCACTCTGCCATATAGACCAACTCTATGGAGCGTACGGCTTGTTGTCGTCCTATGTACAGATACTCCAGTCTCGGCAGCTCCTCCAGGGTTACCTTAGGTCTCTGTGCTGCTCTCTGATTAATGCCCTCCTTGCCCGGTCCATGAGTTTGGGTGGGTGGCCGTCTCTTGGCAGGTTTGCTGTTGTGCCATGTTCTTTCCATTTGGTTATGATAGATTTGATGGTGCTCCTGGGGATCATCAAAGATTTGGATATTTTTTTATAACCTAACCCTGACTTGTACTTCTCAACAACACCTTACTTGTTTGGAGAGTTCCTTGGTCTTCATGGAAGTGTTTGGTTTGTTGCAGCCTCTGGGGCCTTTCAAAAAAGGTGTGTCTATGTAATGACAGATCATGTGACACTTAGAGTGCACACAGGTGGACACCATTTCACTAATTATGTGACTTCTGAAGGTAATTGGTTGCACCAGAGCTTTTTATGGGCTTCATAACAAAGGGGGTGAATACATACGCACATGCCAATTTTCTGTTTTCTATTTCTAAAAAATAGTTTTATGTATATATTTTTCTCATTTCTCCAACTTAGACTATTGTGTTTTGATCCATCACATAAAATTCAGATTAATAAAACATTGAACTTAAGGCTGTAATGTAACAAAATAGGTAAAAAGTCAAGGGGGTGAATACTTTTGTGAGGCATTACATACACATATATACTAGTGACTTGCCTGTCAAAAAATGACGGCAATAGAATTGTAAGGCAGGTAATGCTGTTTGGTACACAAAGTAAGTATTTTGGTTGTGTGAGTACCTTCGGCGCTCATTGCGAACCTCTTGGTTGGTGTATGTTTGGTTATGAGAGCTCCTTTGGCGCTCATTGCAAGTTTTGTGCTGATGGTCTTTTGGCTCGCATTGTGAGCCTCTCCCCTGGTGTAGTTGTGGTCCTGTAAACACCGTTGGCACTCCTTGTGAAGCGCGCGCTGAGCGCCTTTAGCGTTTTTTTTTTTTATGTGTATGTATTTTGTAATGTTAATGAATTAATTTGTAAAGTTATAAAGTAATATACTTTACGTATTTGTAATTAATATATGCATTAAAGAATATGCTGAAGAGCTAACAATCTGTTTTGTGTCCCTGCAGCATACAATGTAGGTTTGCACTGTTGTTGAGCGGAGGTGTTAGTGTCAGCAATGTGTAGTGTAAATAGGCTGCGTGCGCGAGGGGAAGCCATTTGTTTATCTGTGTACTCCCACATTTTGTAATGGTAATGTTATTCGGTTTGAGTGATTGTGGTAAAATGGCTGCGATTGTGTATGTGTTAGGCGGGTGTTGAGCATTTAGCGTCCTTCCTAATAGTAGGTCGTACGGGTCTGTGTAAGAGGCATATGTGCTTGGCGGTGTTTTGAATGCTTAGGGGTCGTGTAGCCTCGTTTTCGTTTTTTCGGCGGCCATTTTTTCTCTCACTTAGGGGATTTTCGAGTGGCGAAAATGTTTAAATTCTATTTAAATTGGAGTGTAACCTCATTCCCAGAGACGCCCTGGCTGTCCCCCTTGCTGTGTGTGTATATTTGATTTTATTTTGTATGTTTTTCATGGTTTTTGCTGTGCGTGTTGCGGCCGTTAACTGCGTATTTTTTGTGGGTCGTATTTTCTTTTCCCTCCGTGGCAGTTTTATTTTCTAAGTGTTACAGGCTGTAATTTTTATAGGCGATTTTTTCAAAGTGCAACGGGTCTCACACTTTGGATTGTGTATTTGAGTTTTGTGTTGATGTGTAGTTCGGCAGGTTGTAGGTATGATGCCCAAGGTGTGCAGGGTTGTAGGGGTGAGCGCCTATGGCGCTCATCTCCACCAGCGCAGGGAGTGCCTTTGGCACTCCCTGCCTAAGTCCTACGGGATCGTAGGGATGAGCGTCTACAGCGCTCATCACCAGCGCAGTGAGCTTTGCGAGCCCACAGTTTTAACGTTGCGCTACCAACGGATTTTGGCAAGGTTGCGCTGCTGAGATATATGTATATACACAGATGTATTATTTACTATATATATATATATATATATGTTTATTCCAACCTTGGCTTTGCATTAAAGCTGTGTAATACAGCATGCATAAGCTTAAAGGAAGCCATGATTGATAATGGCTAAGGAATGAAGAGTGAGGCATTTGTGGCCATGTTTGTGTGTCCCAGCTCAACTTCCCAGAATGCAGTGTAATAACTGTTTTTCTTGGAACTCTGAGCTGGAAGCAGGTTTTTTAACTTGCTTTAGACATTCAAATGTGAACACAGATGTACTTTTTATTTACTATATATATATATATATATATATATATATATATATATATATATATATATATATATATATATATAAAAAGAGTGAGGTAGCCATGAATGTCCAGTAATCCAGTTGAATAATCAGAGTATTGCAGTGAATAGTGATACCTTTTTTATTGGACAAACTTATTCATAATCTATGAATACGTTTGTCCAATCAAAAAGGTACATCTGTGTTCACATCTGAATGTCTCCAACCACTACATCAACCTGCTGTAAGCAGACTACACATATATTAATATATCTAAAACCGAATGTCTCACAGTTACAAACTTTTTCTCTCTTGTGCAATTTATTTTTCACAGTATCAAGTACATAGATAACTCAGAGAGCTAAGCTCCTGAGTGTGGAACTGGGGTTGCATGTTCAAGTCCCTTCATAAAACTATTTTATTTTTGTTTCAAAATATTAAATAAGTTATTTAAGTTATAAAATAAAGCAAAGAGTGAAAAAGAACAAGTATATTTAGTTTAAGTAAAAACTAGAGGCTACATAAACACTTGTCCACATCTTCTTAATTCCATATTTAATTTAAAAAAAACTCAGATGTCTGCATTATTTGATGTTAATTGGTTATTAAAATATGATTGAACAGTCCCATGCACATGGCCATGTCTTTTGTTTTCAAGGCTGTCAGTGTTTATCAAGACTCAATAGCAACTCCTTGTAGTGGTTACTTTCAATGCTCTCAGAACAGATGATTATGTGCTTACTTGGACATGCACCCAAGGAAATCATGCTCAGATTGTGGGGTCTCCATATGTGGCAGCTTATGTTTCATCTTGGAGTCCTTAGCTGGTGGTTTCTCCATTTTGTCTCGTAGTCCTAAAAAAAGATATAGAGCTCCTTAGATAGCACACATTTATTGAGCTAGTAAGATATACTGCAAATGTTAAAAACACCAAAGACTTATAACAGAGCAAAGTAAATTAAAGGTGTGATCTTGTAAAATAAAGAGCATTCCATGAGACATAATTAATGCACTGACAGCTGTAGATGCCATATTCCCAGTGTTTAGATTAAAACTTCCTGTGTATTCCAAATCTTCACCCACTTCAGAAAATAGATCACTGTAAACTAAAAGAGAGTGTAAACTAAATAATCACTGTAAACTAAAATAAAAGATAATAATAAAATAACTAAAAATTATAAATTAGACAGGAGCATAATTGCATATTGTCAGGATACGAGACCAGCTGGACCGGCCACGATCAGGAACTTCGGCCAACTAGGTCATCTTACCTTCTTGAAGCCTGAGAGGGTATAACCAGAATAGGGCAGTACTCTCACCAGTATTAGCATATGTTACCAGCATTTCCTTATCCTTTACAGAAGAACCACAGCACTGTGCCTTGTTATTAAACCACAGCAGGGAATATGTTATTGGGACATTATAGGCACGTTTATAGAGCTGAAAATAAAAGGGGACAATAGCCATAACATAAACACTGCACAAGGTTCGTCCTCATTTAAACTTCCCTCCCATGCAATGGGTCACCAGCCAGGGTGGCGAATATGTGGATGGGGCATACTGGGGATCACAGGAATGAGGACTCCATACCTGAAGCTCAGAACCTCACCCAAGGTCATATGGGATAAAGACCTCCCCAACAGCCACCTGACCTATGTGTCCAGACTGAAGGAGTGATGGCCAAATATTTGGGGCTAGGGTAACTCTGCAAATAAACTTTCCTACGGGAGATCGACAATGGGTGCTTATAAACGGCATTTTATTGCAGGCCGCTCTCACATAAGCCAACTCATGTAAATAAACATTACAGCAGAGTTATTTTCCAGGGAGCTGACCCTAGGCTACCTTAGTCTTGACACATATAAAAGTAATCGAAGGTTGTTGCCAGGACCCCTTAGCATGCTCCTTCTTCCCTTTCTATGTAACATGCCAACATATTCCGTAGCGCTACACAGGGGTACCTGTGTCCCAGCATCTGCTGCAGTTCCCAGGCATGAACGCCAGTCTAAGCAGGATTCCTGAAGACTCAGCACCCCTATCAGCAGCAGGTGTGCAATGACTTCCATCTGAACTATTTAGGTAGTTAGCTCAGTACCTCAGTGTGTGTTTGGAATCCTAGTATTATGTGTGAGCTCCTGTTTGCTGCAGTGTATGGTTCCAGCTTATGTACTAGTCTGTCTGTGGATCTGCCTCTAGACCCTACCATCTACATGTGCAGGGTAAAATCTTTGTATTATTACTCATTGTTTAAAGGTATGGTGTCACCCAAACATCAAGTTTATTGGGTTATTCTTAAAGAGCATGAAAAATTGGCTGTATGTTATGGTGTCCATTTTTTTCTAAAGTGACTCAATCCAGGGAAATTCCATGTTGTTGTTGCATTTATATGCATATGATCGGCTCATGCATATTGATTAGCTGCTTTGCTGTGCTATTTAGGATAACAGTCTGCTTGTCTGTCTCTGTAGTGGTCAAAATAAAGACCCTCAATGTTATCTGACAGTTAGACCCATCTCCCACCCTTATCAAGCACTATTTCAGAATATATATTTTTTTAAAAACTGCAGTTTTTCCTGCTTTGTAAAATTAAATCAACTTCCTTGCTTTTCATTGATACCTTAGTTGATATTTTTTTTTTTAAAGAAGGTGTAAACTTATAACATTGATATATAGCAGATCTGTAATACATTCTAGATATAAACCATATTTTGTGACCAATTTACCTCGTTGGTAAACAGATGATAGTCACTGAATGTGAGGATCTATTTCTCTATTGTTGTGGCAATGGTTCATTCAATGAATAGACTAAAGGGGAACATGGTATTAAAGGACCACTGCATGAAAGTTTTTTTTTATTAATTAAAAGGCATACTGCTCCTTAAGGCAGTACACCAAATAAGCGTGCATATTATTAAAAAAATTAAACTTACATAATTTTTTATTTTTTTTACATGCAACTAAATTTGCAGCTCTGATCAAGGAGTACATTCCTCCTTTGCTGCTTAGTCACTTGTAAATTATTGGGGCCTGTGCACAGAGATGCTTCTAGGCTTACCCTGGAGGAAAATGTGCCCCATAAAAGTATCCTCTTATAGTGACCCAAAGAAGAAATTATAGCTAAAAATGAAAATCACATGGAATCAAAATAAAACCTTTTAAAAATAATTCAGTTTACTTTTTAAATATCATGCTCAATTCTCTTTCTTTGGCATATCGCACAGTGGTTCTGCAAGTCCCAGGAGTTTGGGCTCAAGTTTGAAGATCCAACATCCTCATTGTGTTCAAGTGTTTTATCAATATCACTTCTGAAAATACAGTGAGAAATGTGATCCACTATTCAACATTTTGGACGGATAGGAATTCTATAAAATCAGCACAGCCTTCAATGAAAGTGAATGACATCATCCCCAATGTGTCTATGGGTGTAATATCTCATTTACCTGTATGAGGCTTCAGGGTGTTGAATCTGGATGAGAGCCAAGCCTTCTCTGTGACATCTGATCTTGGAGCCTGCAGCTCTAGAACTGGGTACTCAATCTCTGGCTGAGACTGAAAGACATAGGTTTATAGATTATTACTATTTTGCATGATCATCAGTTGAATATATTATACGTCACATTCAATAAAATTCAGCTACAATACAAACTATCATATATTTAAGACATATACTTATAACGAACTTAAAGGAGTGCTAAAAAACTGAACTTGATAATGGGCAAAGTGTGTTTAAGAAAGTAATAAATAAAACTAGCACAAAAAAAAAAAAAAAAAAAACTTTTAATGAAGATGTAATTATTCTGTAGCGTGAGCTGCAATTTCTGTTTCTGCTTACCAGATTTTACAAATTGGAGGTAAACATGAATACAGAGAATGATTTCAGCTACTTCAATTAAATGTCACAATCTTAAAGGAACAGGGAGCAAAACAGTTTTTTTCAAGCATTTAAAAGAGCATTACTAAAGCTGTTTTTGCAAGCACCCAAGAGCAGTTACACTTCTGAATATGTAGTTGTGCTCTGAGACCATAATTTACAAAATGAAAACATTATCAAATACCCTCTTTTTGATGGAACAAAGAAAAAAAATATTTTTTCTTCTTTTAACTGCACTAGTCATCATCCAATTACCTTCTTATACAACATAATGGCTTCCCACAGTAATGAATTATTGTATATGTGAATTGGTTCAAGCCAGTATTTTGTTATTCAAAAATACGATGCCATTATCAGGATTTTTTTTAAAAGGCCATATTGTAAGTATAATTGAAGGTGTGGGGAATTGGAAAGTAAATAAAAAAAACATAATCTTTATTTGTATAATACTAAAATATATGTACACAACATTGTTATAAAACATTTAAAATAAAATCTACCTTGGTAGCGATCACTCAGCATACATGGTTCCTTGCTAAAGGTACAGCTCTAATATTGCTAATAGTGAAAATAAAGAAGGCAAATAAAGCAATGACCCCCGAAGGAGTACCTACTTATTGGAAGGCCTGGCAATTGCTTTGGCCCCACAGGGGACCGTTTACCCTAAATAACACGACTAGAAACTGCTTGAACGGCATATAAACGATATCTGGTTGCTATCCTGTGCAGAGGCCCCCTCCATAGGGTCTTCCCGACATACTTTTACCACTAAAGTGGCTTCATCTAAAGAGGTAGTCCTCTTCCCTGTCTTGCTATCTATAAGCATTGCCAGGTTCAATTAACTGGTTAATTGTAAATATGGTACTACTGAGGTCCTTTAACTTGATCAGAGCCACAGTAATGACATTAATCAGATACATTAGCAAACAAAATATTTTAAAAGTAACACTTTGGCTATTGTGACATTATTTTAAGAATTCTTATGTGTGAATTATGTCAAAAATGACGGTACTAACATGTGAATCCTGGCAATGCTGTTTGCCATACAATGAGAGCCTCTCCCCCCTCCTCTCACTCCCCTGTGTCTTCTCCCCCTCCTCTGTGTCTCTCCCCCCTCCTCTCACTACCCTGTGTTTCCCCCCCTCCTCTCACTACCCTGTGTCTCCCCCCCTCCTCTCACACCCCTGTGTCTCTCCCCCCTCCTCTCACTCCCCTGTGTCTCTCCCCCCCTCCTCTCACTCCCCTGTGTCTCTCCCCCCCTCCTCTCACTCCCCTGTGTCTCTCCCCCCCTCCTCTCACTCCCCTGTGTCTCTCCCCCCCTCCTCTCACTCCCCTGTGTCTCTCCCCCCCTCCTCTCACTCCCCTGTGTCTCTCTCCCCCTCCTCTCACTCCCCTGTGTCTTCTCCCCCTCCTCTGTGTCTCTCTCCCCCCCCTCTCACTCCCCTGTGTCTCTCCCCCCTCCTCTCACTCCCCGTGTCTCTCCCCCCTCCTCTCACTCCCCTGTGCCTCTCCCCCTCCTCTCACTCCCCTGTGCCTCTCCCCCTCCTCTCACTCCTCCTGTGTCTCTCCCCCCCTCCTCTCACTCCCCCTGTGTCTCCCCCCCCCTCCTCTCACTCCCCTGTGTCTCCCCCCCCTCTCACTCCCCTGTGTCTCTCCCCCCTCTCACTCCCCTGTGTCTCTCCCCCCCCTCTCACTCCCCTGTGTCTCTCCCCCCCCTCTCACTCCCCTGTGTCTCCCCCCCCCTCTCACTCCCCTGTGTCTCTCCCCCCCTCTCACTCCCCTGTCTCTCTCCCCCCTCCTCTCACTCCCGTGTCTCTCCCCCCTCCTCTCACTCCCCTGTGCCTCTCCCCCTCCTCTCACTCCCCTGTGTCTCTCCCTCCCTCCTCTCACTCCCCTGTGTCTCTCCCCCCTCCTCTCACTCCCCTGTGTCTCTCCCTCCTCCTCTCACTCCCCTGTGTCTCTCCCCCCTCCTCTCACTCCCCTGTGTCTCTCCCCCCTCCTCTCACTCCCCTGTGTCTCTCCCCCTCCTCTCACTCCCCTGTGTCTCTCCCCCTCCTCTCACTCCCCTGTGTCTCTCCCCCCTCCTCTCACTCCCCTGTGTCTCTCCTCCCCCTCCTTTCACTCCCCTGTGTCTCTACCCCTCCCCCCTTGTGTGTCTCTACCCCTCCCCCCTTGTGTGTCTCTCCCCCCTCCCCCTTGTGTGTCTCTACCACCCCTCCCCCTTGTGTGTCTCTTACCCCTCCCCCTTGTGTGTCTCTACCCCCTCCCCCTTGTTGTCTCTACCCTCCCCCCTTTTGTGTCTCACCCCCCCCTTCCTTGTGCGTCTTCCCCCCTTCCTTGTGCGTCTTCCCCCCCTCTTTCCTTGTGCGTCTCCCCCCCCCTCCTTCCTTGTGCGTCTCCCCCCCTCCTTCCTTGTGCGTCTCCCCCCTCCCTCCTTCCTTGTGCGTCTTCCCCCCCCCTCCTTCCTTGTGCGTCTTCCCCCCCCTCCTTCCTTGTGCGTCTTCCCCCCCCTCCTTCCTTGTGCGTCTTCCCCCCCCTCCTTCCTTGTGCGTCTTCCCCCCCCTCCTTCCTTGTGCGTCTTCCCCCCCCCTCCTTCCTTGTGCGTCTTCCCCCCCCTCCTTCCTTGTGCGTCTTCCCCCCCCTCCTTCCTTGTGCGTCTTCCCCCCCCTCCTTCCTTGTGCGTCTTCCCCCCCCTCCTTCCTTGTGCGTCTTCCCCCCCCTCCTTCCTTGTGCGTCTTCCCCCCCCCCTCCTTCCTTGTGCGTCTTCCCCCCCCCCCTTCCTTGTGCGTCTTCCCCCCCCTCCTTCCTTGTGCGTCTTCCCCCCCCTCCTTCCTTGTGCGTCTTCCCCATCCTCCTTCCTTGTGCGTCTTCCCCATCCTCCTTCCTTGTGCGTCTCCCCCCCCTCCTTCCTTGTGCGTCTTCCCCCCCCTCCTTCCTTGTGCGTCTTCCCCCCCCCTCCTTCCTTGTGCGTCTTCCCCCCCCTCCTTCCTTGTGCGTCTTCCCATCCTCCTTCCTTGTGCGTCTTCCCCATCCTCCTTCCTTGTGCGTCTTCCCCCCCCTCCTTCCTTGTGTGTCTTCCCCCCTCCTTCCTTGTGCGTCTCCCTTCCTCCTCTTGTGTCTTTGGCACGCAATGCACCAGCGCGGCCCGCCATTGCGCAATGCACAGGCCGCCGCCGCGCAATGCGCATGCGCGGCCTATTGCGCAATGTGATTGCTAGACAACATACATACTGTATTACCTGTCTAACATATTGATGAGTAGTATGTTGCAATAGCCTGATGAATGTTCACTAGCTGGACCAAAAAGCAGGTTGAATACACTGTAATCTACTTAAGATGACTGCGCATAGTAACATAAAGAGTGGCCCAAACAAGCAAGGCCATAAAAATATGTACGTAATTATTATTATTTTTATTTGTATCATGCCAACATATTCCATAGTGCTGTACATGGGTTATGTACAAGGCAAAAACAAGGAGGGCCTTGCCTTTGAGTTTAGAAACTAGTGTGCATAGAGCTCATCTCCAAAGCACCTTACAAGATTGAAACCTCGCAAACTTGCAGTCTAATAGTTTTGGGTGTGATACTGGAGGGTGAACAATGTCTTTTTGCATGTTAAAGCTAAAGGTAATAAACGTCTTTAAAACAGATGTGTTTTGAAGGATTTGAGGCAGGAGGATAGCATAGTGGAGCGAAGAGAAGTTCAAAAGACTAGGGGCAGCATGAGAAAAGTCCTGAAGATGGGAGTAAGAGGAGCTGATAAAAAAAAGAAGAAAGAAAAAGTTTATTAGCAGAACAAAGAGGGCGGGTGGGGGAGTATTTGGAGATAAAAAGAAGATAAAAGGGGATGCACTGTTGTTGAGGGCTTTGTAAGTTAGGGTAATGATTTTACATTTTATTCTTGAGGCTACAAGAAGCCAGTGGAGTGACTTACAGAGAAGCTGCAGAATGTATGTGAAAATGTTTACTTTATCTCACAAATATATTAATAATATATTTTGTTTGCAAATTCTTATTGATTTAATTTTTTAAAGGCCATGCACTGTACATTTCAATTTATAACTGTGGATTTCCTTAGCAAAATATCTTCTAAAAATCATCATAAAACAGAGAAAGATAATCCATTAAAAAAAAAAAAAAAGAGAGACAAAAAAGGGAAATGTTTGAGAGTATGGAGAGTATAAATGGATTAGGTTGTCTTCATTGTGATGAAATAAGCTTTTAATGCTCAGAGAAATAGCAGCTGTGGAATTCGAAATTAATTTTATCAGCTGCGAAAAGTGTAATGTGAGCAATTTACAGATTATCTTGTTGGGAAAATTCAGCTTTAAAATGAATTAAACTGTTCCATGTCATATCGGGTGGTTTTCTAATGCCTCAATTTTCTAACGAAGATAAAATGTCAGTATCGGAGTTTGCAAATGACATTAAATGTGAGAAGAGAGCAGTGGTTTATGCAGTTTGTGGATCCAAGTACACTGAGCTCACTTATGATATAAAGGAGGCAACACGCATCTCATACAAAGTAGAGTCTTTCTAGGTTCACTGTAACCCCACAAACAGGTTTGGCCCATGTTTAAGAGTATTAAAACTAGCCGTGCATTGTAATAGCCAGTTTATATTACACTAAATCATTCATGACATATTCACCATTGTGTGGCTCAATATTCAGCACAATATTCTAAATCAGACCACATTATACAATTTTTTTATGTGCCCACAAAATAGTATCCTGAGCCACACAGAGACAAAATGGAGAAATAATAAAAAGTAAAATGTATAGTCACTTTTAAAAAAATATATATAAATATAATTTTTCAGATGTGTGCAACTTTTGAACAGAAGATCCTTAAAATTGTGTCAATCTGATTCTATAGAACCTATTATGTGAGTTATAGTCACCAGGTCTCATTTAACTTTGATTCTACTCCAGTATGATGAATACAAGACACCACACCGATTCCTTGTCATTGCAGTAGAAGTTCATCTTGCCTTTTATTACTACAAAACCTCTGTATATTATGTGATGTGACCTACTGAGGAAAACAGAACATGAATATAACCGCGACAGCTCAGAACTCACATGCAGTCCAATTGTCTCTTAAGTCAAGTCATGAACTTTCAACCCGGTTAGTTCACAGAGCTCTGTGTCAGTGACTAAATTCAATTTTTAAAATGACAACAATAAAATTGTAAGGCAGGTAATGCTGTTTGCCACACAATATAAGGCTTTTAGTCCTCAGAGTACCTTTGGCGCCCATTGCTAGCCTCTCCCCTTGTGTACTTTTGCTCCTCTGAGCACCCTGTGCGTTCATTGTGAGTCGTATGTGCCTGGTGGGGGTTTTGCATGTTTAGGGTTCGTGTAGCCTCGTTTTTATTTTTTATTTTCAGGGGCCATTTTTTCTCTCGCTTAGGCGATTTTCGAGTGGCAAAACTCTGCAAATTCAACTTAAATGTTTCATGTTTTTGGGGGTGCGCGGTTCGGCCGTTAAGTTCGTATTTTTTGTGGGTTCGTATTTTATTTTCTCCAAGTGGCGGTTCCCTTTTCAAAGTGTTACGGGCCGTAATTTTTTCAGGCGATTTTTTTCAAAGTGCTACGGGTCTCACACTGTGAATTGTGTATTTGAGTTTTCTGTTCTGTAGTCACGCGGGTCGTAGGTATGATACTTAATGTGTGCAGGGTCGTAGGGATGAGCGCCTATGGCGCTCATCTCCACCAGCCAAGTGAGCGCCTTTGGCGATCCCTGCCTAAGTCGTACGGGGTAGTAGGGATGAGCGCCTATGGCGCTCATCTCCACTAGCGCAAGGAGCGCCTTTGGCTGCGGTTGCGATCTCAACAATACATGTGATTATATATATTTACACACACACTGGTAACTCGGCAGTCGTCTGCTTCAAACTTAGTTGAATTTGGTATTCGACACATTTCAACAAGGAAAACATGCTTCACCACTCGTCGCTTGCTTGACACTTAACGAGCTTGCTAAGACCTGTATGAGTCAATTTACATTACTTCTTATGGGAACTCCTTATCATTTGGTACTCTTCAGTTTTGCCACTAGTCATGCCTTCTGGAACCAATTAACAAGGAGTGCCAAGGTACCACTGTGTGATTATATATATATATATATATATATATATATATATATATATATATATATATATATATATATATTAGTATTGAATATTATATGCAATCATTTTTAATTGTGTTGTGAGTGTCCCTTTTTTGTTTGCTTATCTGGTATTTTACCCCACAGTAATGCATAATAGTTTTTTTTTAATACATTAAACTGTACTTACTATATTTTTAGTTTCTAAACACATTTGCCCATTATTAAGTAAAGGTTTTCGACTGAGAATATTGTAAATAAGATAATTTAAATGGTGTTATCTTTCATCTTGAAAAAATTCTCCATATGTTAAAGCTTTGTTTTATAAATGAGTAACACCATGGGCTACATAATATTTTTCAATTAGATATACTTCTACACCTCGAATGTATTTCATATTTCACCAGAATTAGACTTTGTAGTGTCACAAACTTAAAAGGTATCCAAAAAAAATAAAAATAAACTTTCTTACACTTAGCAGCACATATTGTTAGGTATAGAACAATTTATTAAATTATGAAATACTAGATATTAGTAATAGTCATGTAGATTTATGAAGATTTATTGTTCCTTAATTGCCGAATATACTCGAGTATAAGCCAAGTTTTTCAGCCCTTTTTTTAGGGCTGAAAAAGCCCCCCTCGGCTTATACTCGAGTCACCCTACGTCTCTCCCTCCCCTGTGTCTCTTTCCCCCCTCTCCCTCCCCTGTGTCTCTTTCCCCCCCTCTCCCTCCCCTGTGTCTCTTTCCCTCCCCCTCCCTTATCATCATCATCCTCCTCATCCCCCCTCCACCTCTTCAACCCCCTCCTCATCACCTCCCCCTCTCACCTTACATCAGCAGCTCCTCCGCGCGTCTTCTGGCTCTGTCGGGACCCGGGATATGCTAATGACGTGATGTCATTAGCATATGCTGGGTCCCGACACAGCCGGAAGACGCGCGGAGGAGGCATATGCTAATGATGTGACATCATTAGCATATTCCGGGTCCTGACACAGCCGGAATACGCGTGGAGGAGCAGAGGAGAAGCTGATGGAAGGTAAGAGAGGGGAAAGGAAGAGGGGGAGGTAATTAGAGAGAGGTAAAGGGATGAGGAGGGGGGGTGAGGAGGGAGGGAGGGTGAAGGGAGGGTGAGGAGGGGAGGGTGAGGAGGGAGGAGGGGGGTTGAGGAGGGAAGGTGAGGAGGATAAAGGAGGGGGAGGGAAAGAGACACGACGGAGAGGGGGGAAAGAGACACAGGCGAGGGAGAGGGGGGGCACAAGAAAGGGGGCACAGAGAGCACACGAGGGGGACACAGAGGGCACAAGAGGGACACAGGGGGCAGCATATTTCCCAACCTCGGCTTATACTCGAGTCACTACGTTTTCCCAGTATTTTGTGGTAAAATAGGTGCCTCGGCTTATACTCGGATCGGCTTATACTCGAGTACATCAGGTAGCTGCTTTTTTTTTTCATGCAGTATGCTTAATCACAATTGCACAAATACAGGTGTAAATTACCCAGCACCATTCCTTACCTGGAACACCACAACTTTCCCATCGTCAGCCTGCAAGTAGAAGGTCCAAGTGGAGGAGATGAAACTCTGAGCTGAGCTGACAATATCACTGCAGAAGCCAGAGATCAGGTCAAACATGGAAAAGGAAGGTGGGAGTCGGAGATCCAGCATCTGCAACACAGAAAGACAAAATGTAGCAACAAATGCAAAAAGAGACCAAAAGAATAGAACCAATTAAGTCATATTTAAGTATCCTGGTTTATGAATACACCTGATAAAGGAGAATCAGTAGTGCATAAAAAATAAATTTTATGCCTGAAAAAATACCAAAACAAATATTATAAAACTTATCCATAAATGTTCTAAATCTCTTGAGTTTGCTAGTAGTTGATTTTGAGGGTCAACCCCCGCCGCCCCTTCCCCCCCAAAAAAGATCTCTGCTAAAATTAGCATAAATCTCAAAATTGGTTTTAGCCAATCAGAGGCAGATACAGAAATATCTGCAGCAAAGCATCATGGGATTTGTAGGCTTAGTTCCCAAAACCACATCTCTCCTCCCTTGAATGATGTACCAATGCAGCTCTGAATTTCTGCATTGTTTTTGCTGTTGGATTGAAGGTTAGCATACAGTAAAAAAAAGGTGTGTGTGTATATATAAAATTAATTATTACAATGTATATTTATGATATAAGCAGCATGTGTTAGAGTAGAAAAAGGTAAAAACAGGGAAATTTACATATAACTTTTAAAGCTGCAGAATTTTTCAGACACTAGGGCTTAATTTTGTTATTTAGCAACTGATTAGCAATAGAATTTGTTTTGGAAGAGTCCAGTTCGAGGAGCCTCTTGTGCCAATCTGCCCCCACCATCTGGACACCTAATATTGGTTGAGAGAAACATATATTTGATTTTTAGGATTGCAGATATGTTTTAACAACTAAATTGGTATTTTTTTCTTTAAATACCAATTTTATTATTGGTAAAATAAAGAAATTAAAATATGTTGTTTGACCACTATCATGAAAGTAGTTCACATCACTCCTACTAAGTGGTTGAATCACTACAACTGGTGCTTGAGAAGAAAAGCTCCTTCAAATCAGTCTACAAGAAATAATTGCAGACAACCGACTAACCATAGTTACCACCCCAGGACACATTACCAGGCTAGATGTTTACAATATTCATACCTACACACAATATTCAATAGGGCTCAAAAAAAATGATTGAGCCACCCTATGTATGCTCAATAATAAAAAGAAATCCTGGCCGGTTGGATTAGTGAATGAATGTCCCATAGCATGGAATCTTATTGTAGCATTTTTCTCAACAGACCACTGTTGTCATGTTTTTAAAATTTACTATTTTAAAGAACTGCACTTAAAAACAAGTATAATATTTTTAAGAATTAAAAAAACAACCCATTCTCTAAATTATTATCCGTTATATATAATACTGTTGTTGTGGAATCTACCATTTTGGCTGCAGCAGATCTACTTTCTGAGGTGGGAGGAGACCATGAATAAACAGGAAGTGTGTCTGCACAATGGAAATAGGGCAGCCAGTGCTCTCAGACTGCATGTTTTATTGAAGAGTATATATTTCCAGTAACAATTAATCCCAAATGGATTTCAATACCAAACTGGCCAGTTTCTATATCAATGTTCAATCACTTAAGAAGAACCACTAATATATATATATATATATATATATATATATATATATATATATATAAATAAATGTGAGGTAGCCGTGAATTTCCATTAATCCAGTTGAATAAATATAGTATTACAGTGAATAGTGATACCTTTTTTATTGGACAAACGTATTCATAATAAAGAGACGAGCTTTCAAGAGATAATGCCTCTCTTTATCAAGTCAAAAAGCGATACTGATACAAGTATAAGCTAAAAACAGCAAACAGAAAGAAAAGAAAAAAAAAAAATTGGAAAAACAATAAAGACAAAATTCATCGGCCACAGTTAAGTGAGAAATAGACCAGCATTGTGAATAATGTCCTGATAGGTCAGTAAGTAAGTCTATAGATCAGGTTATATATAAGAACTCTGCTGTGTTCTTATCTACAACCTGATCTATAGACTTACTGATCTATCAGGACATCATTCATATATATTAGTATTTTGAATAACAAAACATGATAATGGGTAAAATGTTTTTACCAAGTAAAAAAAAAATGAAAAACACAGGGTTTGCATTTTTATCTTTTATACCAAATTATTATTTACTGTAGGATGCCGAATGGATAACAGAAAAAATGGCATACCCACAGCAGCATAATTCAATATAAAACATAATATATGAGTGTGTATTATTTTATTTTCCATCACAAAAATATTCTGCACATTTTCAAGTCCTTATAATAAATATGAGAACTGCGCTCAGATGATGCTCCAGTCTGCATCCCAGCCTGCTTGGCAAGGTAAGGGGCTGACAGCACACAACGCTCTATTTGTAAAGTACACGCTCCTATCCACATACAATGAACACTACTCTATACATACAGTACACACTGCTCTGCATGTACAGTACACTCTACAAGTTACATATCCATGTTGGGTGACCAGAGTCCAGAGTGCCCAGGGACACCCAAAATCACCAGGGACTGTATGTGTAACTTGTAGTGTGTACTGTATATTTAGAGCAGTGTGTACTTTATGTATAGCGTAGTGTGTATTGTACATATAGAGCATTGTGTACTATCAGGCCCATACCTTGCCAAGCAGGCTGGCATACAGCCTGGAGCGCAGAGCGTCATTAGAGCGCAGTTCTCTGAGCCCTGATGATGGCACACTAGTCAGCTGCGCGCGAAGGACGTGCCACCAAACAATATACTATACTATGTATTATAGAAAAATACTGCTATTCAAAGAACTATATCAAAACCAACAAAGCCATTACCTAGCTAAAAACTACTACGCATTAAATATACAAGACACACATACCATATTTTTCCGTGTATAAGACGGCCCCATGTAGAAGACGACCCCTATTTTTTGAGCCCAAAAATAAATATGCAATCATGGTGGACTCTTTAGGCAAAGAATAGTTTTATAAACATTTTAACTAGGTTATTTAATAATTTTCTGACTTTTTTATGGGATAGTACTCAATAAACGGTTCATGCAGTGTATTTTAAAATTTTTTATCAGTAGCATTAAAATGTATCACACACACCAGTTTTGTTTTGTATGTTTTTTACTGCAAAAGTATTTGCACTCTTATCCAAAAGGTATACCACACATGTATTATCAGATGTACCTCTGCACATGCACTTACATGGACTCACACACACCTAGATGGAGTATATTATATATATATATATATATATATATATATATATATATATATATATAAATAAAACGCACAAGCACACATGTATTAGATGAAGCTCTGCACATGCTTTTTTTTTTATTATTTATTATTATTAACTTTTATTTGTAACGCGCCAACATATTCCGTACTGCAATACAGGGAATAAAAACAAGGAAAATACAGCATTACAGGCATGTACATGGACACATACCTAGATGGTGTATATAAAGTACACACACATAAGGAACACACAGCTAATACATGGCTGCATTTTTCCCACACCGAGCCAGTATGAGGAGCCCGCCTCTCACACCACATCCCCCGGTTCTCACCATCAGCTCCGCCTCCTCCTGCACTCCTGTTACAGTAATGGCTCTACAGTTCAAACAGCGACATTGCCATCCAGTGGCCACTTGCAGTATTGCTGCTGGCTCGGCTGTGCTATATTCCGTGTAGAAGACGACCCCCCTAATTTTAACTTAACATTTTTTCACAAAAATATGGTCTTATACACAGAAAAATATGGTAAATCCAGTAATGTGGCGCACCTACTAGATGGAAGGGATGTCCTTATCCCACATGACCTCAGGCGCGGTCAATCCTGGGTTCCCCAGCCAAAACAATAAAGTTTGTAGAAAGTATATAAAAATGGGATTAAAATACCTACAGAACATGCAGCCAATCGAAACACAAATCAAAATAAACTCTTACAATATTTTGTCTTAGCCGTCAAACACCAGGTGGCTAAAAACTGGGAAAAGCTCACGTTAAACTTAAGAGAAATCACCCTCAAAATGAACTACATAATGATCAATGAAAAGCTTTCTGATATACTACAAGATATGGACACTGTGTCTTAACTCCCCACATAGCGTCCCAGGCACATACTTGACTTTGGACTGTGGTTGGGGGGACCCGGGCCGCCAAAAATCTTGAATGATTACCATCCATTGCGTCTATGTGAAGTTTGCCAGATTTGATTCCCCCCTTGAATGCCTAAAGTATACCCATAGGAGACTATGAGCCAGAATTTCAGTAGTAGTCTCCATCTCAACGATACACAAGGGTAGCGCTATCTAACATGAACATGCTACATATTCCTAACATCCTCCCAACCATCTATCTACACGGTAGTGTTAAATAATAATAAAATATCAATGTGGGGGTTAATAACCACTCTGTCTACTGCCTATGAGCCAGGTATCTTCCAGGACTCCCTCAATCGATGGGGATGGTGTCATTGAGCACACCCCTCTTCCTACCCCCTTATACGTAGGCATGGAAGTCCAATAAACCCTCCTTAACTACATGTCCCCATATCTAATATAATCCATGGGGTCCCCTATCTCCACTTGGGGTCCCTACCTCCATAGGGTTCTTATGAAACTATAGTTAGAGTAGCAGCTCGGGTGGCACTAAGTATATAAAAAAATAAAAAAAAAACACACCCTAAACTAGTTCCCGAGCTAATGCAAGTTTTTTGGTGGGATTTCTACATTACACAGGGTTTTGTGGACTTTTAATGGATTAAAATATTTGTCAATTATATTTCAGAATCAAGTAATCAGAGAAGGTAGCCATACCATTTGATTGGTTCAAAGTTAACCCAATCAAAATGAAGGGATTTAAATTGGTGCATTCTGATTGCTTACACTTAACTTTTTTCTGTTTTGATTGGCCAAAATAGAAGCCAATAAGAATAGAAATTAGTTTATTGCTTTTTTATACTGCTTTGGATCTATCATTTTGGGTTCAGCTGACCAACTTCCAAGTGTCCACCTACACAATTGGAATTTAGCATTCAAAACAGCCACTGCTTTCAGTAGCAGTAATGGAAAGCTTGTTTGATTACTTGGACACAAAATTTCTCAATAAATCAGTCGACAAAAGAAAAACAAGACCTGCAGTAATCTTGTATAAAAGATAAAAATGTGAAGCATGTGTATCTTTTTTATTTATTTTTTTACTTTCGTTATACAAAAGATCATATATAGATTAAAAGAAATGACCACAGTGGTCCTTTAATAAAAATTAAAAAAAGATATGGGTAAATTTGTATCTTAATGAAAGATACTAATATAGTCATAAATATACCAGGTATATTGAATATGTTGGTTATTTCCGGGTGGCACGTCCATTGTGCGTGCAACAAAAGTGTGCCGTCATCAGCGCACAGACAACTGTGCGCCCGACTACTGCGTCCGGACTGCAGGTAAGGTTACCTTAGGGCTGTTAAGGTTACAGGTTTTAGGCTTTGGCTTAGGGGGTCTTATGGTTAGGCTTAGCAATCTTAGGAGTGGGGATAAACGTCTTAAGACGTCTTAGAGGTTAGATGTCTTAGGGGTAGGGTTACGGGTTTTAGAATTAGGGTTAGAGGTCTTAAGGTTAGGCTTAGGGGGCTTCAGGGCTTTAGGGTAGCCAGGCATTGCAAAATTGTGCGCTTTTCACGCCGCGTATTTGTTGCCCGTTTTCACACCGAGAGCAATTGTCAGCACACTGTAGTCGGCGCACAATTGTCCTAATGCAGCATTTAGCATCACATTTCTGTTCATTCTGTGCCCCATTTGTAAGAACTTAAATTACTGAGTGTTCTATGGATCAGATTAGACCCTCTGTTTAAAACAATGTGACCCTTTGCAAGTTTTGGATCAGCTGCTATGCCATCATGCCCCTTGTATTCCAAGAGACAGTAGGACGTGACACTAGCGTGCAATGAAAGGAATGGGCTCTTCACAAAGAGCCATGGGAAGAAACATGATATTTTATTAATGAACCACTGTACTGCATTTACAAGTAAAGCTCTTTTGTTTGTTTGCTGGACATAGACTATTGACAACAGTATGCAGTTTAAAATTAAATTAAAAAAGTTACAATTCTTCTTAGCTTATAAACGGTCTATTTTCCCCTGAAGCCTGTATCTCCTCCTACTTGTGTCCATCAGGGGCATGTCCATCATTGCCTGTGTGATGGACTATCATGGAGCTTGGAAACAGGCTGGACTCATGTAACTGATCCTGCCCCATGACATCATTCATTCCGCCCCCACTATCTACAGAGAGGTAACAGCTCTATTGTAACCTGCTTGGAGTTGCACCATAAATCCTACCCAGTGCATGAGCCATCATAAAAAAAACCCTCTATAATGCTCAAGGAGTGTTTACGAGTTTTCATACTTGCAGGTGCTTTGGTGAAGCACTTTGGACACTGGATTCTAGACTCAAAGACAGGACCCTCCTTCCTTTGCAAAGTTTTAATACTGCTATTGTTTTGTCTTGATTGTAACCCATGTACAGCGGTACAGAACATGTTGGTGCATTACAAATAAAACGGCAATAAAAAGGAGGACTAGACAGAAGCCACAGTACAATCATCCTGGGACCACATTCAAACTGAGGGCCAGCCACTGGATTAACCTCCAGGTCTGCCCTTCTCTCCTGCCTGTTGCACATATTAATTGTATAATAATAATAAAAAATAGATATACAGCAAAATATCAACAGGTTCATGTAAGGACATGGGAATGGGTATTCACCTTGTTCGTGTTTCTTTTTGTTTGTTTTGTTTTCAATAGACGCTTGTGACATGCTGTGCTATATTCTGTTCAGTATATAAAAAGAGGATTCCTGTATCCAATTACCATATCTAATTCATTTTGTCTGTCCTCATTTAGATCCAAGAAGAACCTTTTTTTTTGTTATTATTCAATTAGCAGACTGCTTGAAGCACGGTAATTTGATCAACCTCTATCAATCTAATTTGTGAGCTCTGCTATCCAAAGACAAGCCTGTGGCTTTCTTTAAGAAGATGAATTATATAAAAAAAATAAAAAAATCTCTCATTGAGAGGAAGCAAGATAAGAATATGATGCAAGTTTGCCAGAAAAAATATTGTGAATACATTAAGACCTGGACAGCACTAAGTTATAGGACTAGTCTAATCAAATTATCTGGAAATTACATTTTTCTATTTCTCTGTATAAAGTCATGTAACTGCTTCCAGTCAAAGAATTAATTAAGCAAACATAACCGGACACTGGAAATATTTGGAATGTGTAAAACTACACAACCGAGGTGGTCAAGAAGTGATCGAAGGTGCAAGTCTGAGCCACTCTTGCTGCTATTTTGGGACACAATAACCTTTATATACATGAAGACCTTTTTCTGCAACCGTTCTGGCACACCTAGAAATATTTTTCTTAATGCAAGCTAATTGTAGGAGCAGGAGAACTTCAATTGTTCTTCAATCAAAGTAGTTTGATATGTAAATACTGATTGACCTCATGTAACAAACATAATACTCTGAACAGTAAAGTACAGACCTTACTACATGAATCATTTAATAGAATCAACTAGTTTTGACTGTCCCCGATTGTGTCCCTATTGCGCTCTGCTTTAAGTTCCATATTTGGATCCTTCATAAGAACAACTAGACAAAATACATGGACCACTGCGCAATGAAAAAAAAAATATGCTTGAAAACTTTGAGCCTGAAAATGAGCATAATTAAAAAAAGTAATTCAGCTAGTTCTTAATTAGAAAATAATAAATAAAATAAATATTCAGGCCTCTGCATGAGCCTGGAGGGATACATTGGTAGAAGTGTTGTGCGCGTCAGAGGGTTGTTTAAATGTCTAGAGAATTGTGGTTACATCCTTGCATGCAACGTTCTACTTCTGGGCCAGTGAGGAGGAAGTGGTGTGGTGCCAATTTGAGTCTTATCCAGTTATCAGCTGTCACAATACATGGTTAACTCTCCGTCCATGCACAGGCTTCCTTTCTGCATCGCATCAGATGGTGAAGACAACATAATTTTAGTAGCCTTTCAGTTGATAAGACAGCCACAAACAGAGCACAGAAATCCCAGCCTCCAGAGAATTGGAATTAAATTGGGCCTTATCATACCACCTATGTCTCAATCCAAAGAAGATCTTTTATTCAAGACGGTACAGCCAACTTATAGAAGAACTAAAACTGTATGGTAACTAAACACATTAACAAAAGGTAATGAAACAGTGGTAAGATTGACCAATATGTGTTGATTAATTAAGATCTCTAGATCAGAAGGCCAAGTTACTCAGAACTGTTAAAAAAACATGGAAAGAGTTAGTATCTCTCCATTGCATTGTGTCAGCTCCACAAAGGACCTTTTAGATCTGTCTTTGTAAACTATAATTTGATTACACATAACAGAGCAGGTCACACAGCATAGTGCAAGTTACCCCAAAAATACTTTAAAAAAAGGTACATACAAATATCAGGGATGTTTAACATGAGAATAACCACAATAGCAAGGAGTTACTCATAAAATGTAATGCACACAACCACCTCTTTAGCACAGTGAATAGATGAGGCTTTGAGATTCACTGTACTGCAACAGAAGACCTCACATAACTCTTACTGGAACATGGAGGTTTGTGACATCAACCAAATGAATTGAAATTGAAAAAATGAATTCCTTCCTGACCCCCAGATACTCTCTCTCCAATTATCCATGATAACCCTGAATTCCCTTTTTAATTAGAAATAAATCCCGTCCCCTTTTAAAGTTATCTATCGAATCTGCTGTCACCACCTCCTTTGGTAGAGAATTCCACAGATTAACCACCTTTACCGTGAAGAACCCTTTTCTTTCTTAAAGGTCAAATCTTTTTACTTCTAACCGCAAGGGATGTCCTCTTGTCAGATGAAAACCTCTTGGTACAAAAAGCTCCCTTTACAAATCTTTATTACTATTCATTACATGAGCCTGTAAATGTTATTGATATTTAATTGGCTAGATTTTGCTACTCCCATTCCAATTGCTAGTTACAGGCTCAATAGCACTTCGGTTGTCAAAAACGTAATCTCCTCCTTTGATGCTTCAAGCCAGCAAATGTTACCAGTGCTAAAGACGCAAACTCCATATTCAAGTGCGACAATTCAAGGCCGCAAATGCCTTCAAACCTGTGAATGGCAAATTTATCAAACAACTATACGAGTACTAGATAGGATGCGCAAAGGGACTTAAACACCTGTTCGTAACTCTGCAAATAAACGCACACTACTGTACCTTAAAATACTGGGAACACAACAGTCTCAAGCTTGCAAATCTGCAATAAAAAATATTTTTTCTATGTTTCATTTCTGTGTTATATTGATACCAGGAATTAATACATATTAGGATACCCACATGGACTAGAACAGTTGATGTACTGATTTTTATTGATTCCTACATTGCTGGATTGTGAGTCCGGTTGCAGATTGGGCTTCTAAACACCAACTGATTGTAGTTTAAACTCCATGTTTTACTGATGTCATGATGACAGTCTCATTTACCATTGGCTCGGTCTAAATAGTAACTTAAGGGCTTGCTTAATTGATCATGATCATGCCCTGAAATGCTACCTACGGGTTCATGGTTTGTGTGTTGGGGATGTGAGCCTGTAAATGCAGGATTGAGTCAATTAAATACATCTGGAACTGTAAACAAATTTCTAACCCGCAGACAAACATCAGTATTAGGGTAATTACAGGCTTGGAATTAAATGGGACCCTATGTTTCCTGTTTTCCTTGGCTGAACTTGCACACAATTGCTCTAAAATGTCTCCCATTTTTCTTCTTTTGGATAACATCCTGTTGTCTTTCTAGACTCAATTATACATTCTGAAGATCCAATATAACAGCGGAATAGGTGTTTGGAATTAGGCTTTATAATCCATGTGGGCTTAGCTTGCATTGCAAATGTATGATTGTATGTATTATTTTGGACTCTCTTCAAGAATCTGACCATATTAAGATCATTAAAGGGACATTGAAAACAACGTTTTTTGTCAAGCATCTAAAAGAGCATGTTTTAACCATTACAAAAAAAAATTGGGAGTGAAAAAATATTAAGCAAAACCTGTTTAAACTAACAGGAAATGCAGAGTGTATACTTTAAAATATAGATCTCATTGGCTGATTGAGGGTAAGAACAAAAAAGCAAGGATCTGAATATGTTTTTGAGCTCTGATGCCTTCCTTTGAAAAAAGAAAAACACACTGACACATCAAATACCTTCTTTCTGATATAACAAAGAAAAACATTCCTTCAATTTCCCTTAAGCAAGAAAGTAGGAAGTAGCTACTGGAATCTATAAAAAAAAATAAAAAAAAACCTTAAGTCTACAGAACGGAAGCTGACTAAATGTAGACTGTAACGTGTTAAATGTAGACTTTGGATTGGCACCATTTCTGTAGTTTTTTGATTAATTATATATACAGTTGTCAGTGTCCGGAACACTTACGATGTTGGTAATGCTTTGCGAGCCTCGCAAAGCGAGGCGAACCATCGACCACGCAGGACTTAGGCTGCAATGAGTGCCAAAGTCGCTCTTTAAACTGCGAGCCTCACAAAGCGATGCAAGCAGTTGAGGCACGCAGGACAGAAACACGTACATGCACTGTGCGCCTCGCAAAATTACAACTTTAAAAACGGCCGAACCACAGAACGGAACTGAAAAGACATGAAAAAAACAACAAATATGCCTCAAATGAACTTACACACCCCACAATGGGAGAGGCAGGAAGCCTGTGAGTCAGGATGCAAGTTAATGTGATGCATATTTGCCGTTTTTTAACGATCGAAAAAAAGCAAGAAAAAATGGCTGCAGAAAAGACAACGAAATGAGGCCCAAGGATGTAAAACTAGCTCGAAGGACGTAAGAAAGTAGCCCTTAATGAAAGCTAGTAAGACTTAACCCAAGCCAGTAACACTTAAGAGCGAGACCTATAAACTACACAGGGGGGACAGGCTTACAATCAGCGCTGAAGTTCCTCAGAGGGCCAAACAGCATTACCAGCCTTACAATTTTACTCTTTTAATTTTTGACGGGCAATTTCCTAGTATAGTTATATTACTAGGCAATATTTTATTAATAAAAGGTTTAATACAATATTTTTTATTTTGTTATATTGTATGATATTTTGAAATCACATATATAGTTGTGAGCGTACGAGTTTTGCGTAGCGAGGGCCTCAGTTGCTAGCATGGAACGCCGAAGGCGCTCCTTACCAGCAACTGTGACCCTTGCAAAATTTCCATCGCAACGCAAACAACACGACACACCAACTACGACCCTTGCAAACTTTACCTAGCAAAGCAAAAAACATACGAGACACGTTAACACACATTACGACCTCGCAAAAATCGGCCGCAACTCGCGAACATGACAAAATTCAAAACACAATAAATACACACAGCACATACATAAAAAGCTTACCTACAGCAAGAGGGAGCATCCAGAACCTCAAAAAAACAACTTACACCTTCATTTAACTCAAAATAAAATAGTTTAGACACCAAAAAATTCTCTAAGCGAGAGAAAAAATGGCCGCGGATCAAAACGAAAACGAGGCTACAGCACTCTAAACACGCAAAACACCACAAGAAACTCGCAAAACACCACAAACGACCTACGGATATTCCGCTAAGACGCATACCACACATTACCCGCCATTTTACGCCAATGCGGAAGTACACAACTACGCTGACAGTTTTGTCTCGCGCACGCACACTATTACACTGCACACATTCATTAGGCTTACACAGCAGCTCCACAACACTAATGCTGCAGCAAGGTCAAAACAGATTGCCAGCTCTTCAACACAATGCATAAAAATACGTAAATTAATTTATTAATTTGAATTCTATATTTCAGTACTACACAGAAAACAACATTAGCTACCTTACAATCCCAGCTCTTCAACACAATGCTTCAAAATAGGTAAAGTATATTAATTTATTAATTGTATTATATATTTCAGAAGTATACACAAAACACCATTAGCTACCTTACAATTTCATTGCCGTCATTTTTTGACGGGCAATTCGCTAGTTCTTAATAATATTATGTATTTTTTCATTTTTTTTATTGTATTGTTTTTTTTTATATAATGATTCTTTATTGAACAAAGAGACAGCACACAGCAGAAGAGATACAGGAATTGCCATAAATATTTGCTTATGGACTAAGAGATGGCTAAAAGACAGAAAGCAAAGGGTTGTGGTAAATGGAACATACTTGGATTGGACTAATGTGGTAAGTGGGGTTCCTCAGGGTTCAGTATTAGGTCACCTCCTTTTTAACATATTTATTAATGACTTAGAGGTGGGACTGGAATGTTGTGTCTCCATTTTCGCTGATGACACGAAGTTGTACAAGGTAATTAAATCAGAAAATTATGTACTTTCCCTCCAAAGGGATTTGCATAAATTAGAGGTATGGGCAATTAAATGGCAGATGAGACTTAATACAAATAAATGTAAAGTTATGTATCTGGGAAGGAAAAATAGCCATGCAATTTATAATCTTAATGGAGCAAATCTAGGGGTATCAGATATTGAAAGGAATTTGGGAGTGCTTGTGGACAACCACCTAGGTAACAGCGCTCAATACCAAGCAGCAGCAGCAGCAAAGGCAAATACAATATTAGTATATATTAAGAAGGGTATAGAAGCAAGGGAAGCAAATATAATTCTGCCACTTTACAAATCCCTAGTACGCCCTCCTTTGGAATATGGAGTACAATTTTGGGCACCAATATATAAAAAGGACATTTTATAGCTGGAAAAGTACAGAGAATTCTCTACCAAATGAGGTGGTGACAGCGGATTCAATAGATAACTTTAAAAAGGGAATGGATATATTTTTTAAATAAAAAGGTCATTAAGGGCTATCCTGGATAAATAGAGAGGGAGTATTTATCCAGGGATGAATCTGATCACCAGTATTTGGGGTCAGGAAGGGATTATATTATATTTTTTGCCTGTTGAGACAATTGGCAAAGTTTCACTGGTGTTTATTTTCCGTTTGCCTTCCTCTGGATCAATTAACAATAAATCAGCGTATTGCAGATCAGGGGAGGACTTAAAAGGTTGCACTTGATGGACTAAAGTCTTTTCTCAATCTAAATTACTATGTAACTACTATGTAACTATGTAAGAGAATCTTGAGTTACAATATAAGTGGTCATATAAGATGCAAGTCTGGTGCAACTTATAGATATGTTATGATATTGGTGGTACAATGTTTGGAGTCCAGTAGCCAGATCAGCAAAAACTCCCTGCCAGAGATAGCCACTTGTTACCCAGGTGGTTGAGCCCCTGAGCCTTGAGTGGCTGTCTGCTCAGAAGCAGAGATGGGAGTCAGGAACAGAAGGATAATAATCTTAGTGAGGCAAGCCGAGGTCAGTGGGAAGGAGAAGCAGCAAAGTCAAAAACAATCCAAGTTCAGCAACAGGTAGGAGAAACAGGAACAAGCTTGATTAGAGAGTTCAGGAACACAATAATCTGGCAAGGATACAGAGACAGGAAGTGCCTTAAATAGGCCAAGAACCGGACAGCTGACCAGACACAGCTAAAGAGAGTTGTCACTGATTTCATTGCTTTCAGAGTCAAGGTATCAGGTCTCAGGCAAATCTGCAAGAGGCAGGCTGGTGTACAGGTAGGGAAAAGGTCCAGCAACATGCAAACCAGGGTTCGAATCTCAGAAGAGTCAATTCCTCACAAGATAGTTTGATTATATAAAAGACAGATGAATACATCACAACATTTGCAATAAAACATTATATAATCCATTTGTTCTTTTTATCATATTGTTTGAATTCCAGGTGCTGGGAATGTCTCCAGAGCCCAGGCTCCTACACATTTGTCTGAAGCATAATATATTTCTATCTCTATGAAGGCCTCCTTCCAGACTCATAGTAACATCCTCTTTGGCTCCTATAAAATCTTCTTGGCTTCTAAATGTTAGCCACGGTTGTCCACCTCTGCATACACACCAAGTAATAATATGGAGAACAAGGAAAAGTTATAACCAGTGACAAATAAGATTTTACAGTTAGACAAATTCTCGGTTTGATAAGCGCTGCTCTTCACCGATCCTGGTGTTTGGAGATAGTGACAAAAAGGCCTTTCACACTACCTTAAATTTGGGTATCTTTGAATATCACCGCTGAAACATGGTCTGCCACTGTGCATTTTTTTTATTTAACATTTTATTCACATGTAACCCTTATCCGTGGGTGTAAAGGATTAATGTTTTTATTTTATCCCTAGATTCACGTTTACAATTTAATCCTGAACTCTAGCTGTCATGACGCCCCTGTATTTGTATCTCTGATGAACCTTTGTGGCTTGCCCTTCACCTTGGCCTATCTGATACTTCACACTCATACTGGCCCTGTGACCAGTCTAGAAACATATCAATTGTATTTCTTCCTCACTGCTCTCTCTTATAATGTCCCTTTTTTCTAAGAATTTGAAAATCACTTAAAATACTATGTGTTTGTATATATATATATATATATATATATATATATATATATATATATACATATACACACACACACACATATACATAGAAACATACAGTAACTAATTAAAACCGTTCTTAAGAGGAAACAAATCTTCAATATACAGGCAGCAAAAAAACCTTCTCCCTTGAAATTCATCAATGTATATCCAGTTGTTAAAGCTAAAACATTATTTAATTCATAGGCGGAAGAGACACAGGGGTGGGGGGGAGGCGGAAGAGACACAGGGGTGGGGGGGAGGCGGAAGAGACACAGGGGAGGGGGGAGGCAGAAGAGACACAGGGGAGGGGGGAGGCAGAAGAGACACAGGGGAGGGGGGAGGCAGAAGAGACACAGGGGAGGGGGGAGGCAGAAGAGACACAGGGGAGGGAGAGGAGGTGAAGAGACACAGGGGAGGGAGAGGAGGTGAAGAGACACAGGGGAGAGAGAGGGGGACACAAGAAAAGGGCACAGAGGGGGACACTGAGGGCACAAGAGGGACACAGGGGGCAGCACATTTCCCATCCTCGCTTATATTTCCCATCCTCTGAGTCACTAAGTTTTCCCAGTATTTTGTGGTAAAATGGGTGCCTCGGCTTATACTCGGGTCGGCTTATACTCGAGTATATACGGTACTCTCTTAGCAGAAATCAAAGCTCCAATCGCCATGTATCTCACTAAGTCAGTGTTGCATATATACAGACCCATTAAATTCAGGCTACATGTAAGTAGGACCTACGGCTATTAAATTAGCCCTTTAAAGCAGACCGCTGCCGATCTGCGGCTTTGCTGCAATAAAAGCCTACAGTATGAGCAATATTAAACTTTGTGGCCGCAAATCCTTAGATCCGCCAAGCCCGTAACCACTACAATTCCATTCATGCTATTAAATTGCAACAAAGTCACTCGCGAGCAAGACCGTAACACGCAAAGGTAGCCCAAAGCTCAAGGACTCGCAAGGGGGGTAAAGTCCAATATGTAGCACTTGAACTGTAAATAAAATCACATTACTGTACTTATATTAACCTCCCTGGCGGTCTGTCCATGTCAGTGCCCCCGAGTGTTAAAGCAGTACACTTGGGGGTGCTGACGCGGCCAGACCGCCTTGATCCGCCCCCCTGCGTCACCTACGCACGCAGGGAAAGGAACCCGGAAGACGGATGTGTGTGATCCAGAGCGTGGCACGGGGTTGCCGCTTTAGGTACTGAACATTAAAACCGAGCCACGCTCTGGACTACCACTAAGGCGGTTAAAAGTGAAAACGATGATGGGTCTTAGAAATAATAGTACAACTTTCTCAAGCCCGCAAATCAGCCGAATAAAATACTTTATTTCATGTATATTTTTTGTGTTATATTGATCCCGGTAATCAATGTGTTAATACATATACTGTAACTCTCATGAGATAGAATATCATATTTGCGGTTAATTAAAATTGCATTATGACTGGAATGTGGGTCCTATTGTAACTCATAATTGAAGCCCGTAGGACTTTGAAATCCAACCTCCATTTTTTACTGATGTAATGACTATCTCCGTTTCCATTGGCTCCATCTAAACATGTAACTGCGGGTTTGCTTACTTGATCATCAACAAATCCGCAAGTCTGACAGCCAACAACTTGTTTACGGGTTTGCAAGTTTTACGTTGCACTTACGGGGCTCTTATTTAATGGGGCTTATAGTCATCATTATACATTCTATTCTCATCTATCTATGCAGAAATAAAAATATATGCTTTAGTTTTAATTAATGCAATTTGTGAAATCTGATCACTGGTACGACGCTATAATGATATGATTGTGGGAAGACAGAGGGAGGCATATAGTAACAGCAGGCACGTACTGTCCTCTTTATGTGTACAGTAATATAACTACCCACACAGAATATAGTGGTGCTCATCACTGCACCAGCACTGCAAGGCAGTCCACAAAGAGCCGCGTGATGCTGAGCCATTATTGTACAGTGAAATGTCAACGTCTGCATTACGATTTGTCTCTCACGCTGATGGATTGAGGCCACATACACTCCAGCAGCTACCTATTGTAATTTGCAAATAGAAACCTTTGGCTCTCTATTGACAGTCGTAACAATATGTATTTTGTATTGTGGCCAATGGCAGCTCTGCTTTGAATACAGATGCAGGGTGCACTGCAAGCTTTAATGCAGAGTCAGACACTTTGCATGCACAGTCACAGCAGCATGAATTTTGAATGTTTTGGAAGCAGCCAATGTGTGGAGCATTTACATAGGAAATATAAAACAATCCTTGCATGTGGTTAATATAGTAGGGCAAAGAATGAAAATAATGAAGTGCTGGAGCTCTATGAATAAAGCATACAGTAATTCACTAGAAATATATAGGGCCAGGTGAAATGATGAGTGCAGCCCTGCACCCATAATGGTAGGAAATCTTATTTTTCAAGCAAATGGAGGGGAATTGCATGTGGTCAATGGCCAACAAAAATATGTGTTTATTTGGATTTTGAAAGTTCAAAGCTTCTTTGATGTTGCTGAAATTATCTCAGAATTACCTTAAATTCTAACACACGTTATATAAAACCTAAGACACATGATTATGTCAATCAACCAAACAGCTGAGTGTTCAAAAATTAATCTGACTACATCCTAAATTCAATGTAATTTTCTTCATCCATAGCATAATTTACATCAAGGGTAGTCAATAAGTAGAACTGGGTCTCAATCAGTCTATTTCTTCTGGGCCTCCACATCATTATTTTTTATATATCCCTCAAAAAGCTTCCATGACTTTAAATAAACTTTTTGTTAAATTGTAATCTCTATTTAAGTGTCAATCCCTATATAAATTGTCCTTCCTTTGCCCTTTTCAATACCATTATATTAAAATATTTGTATTATTTTATTATGGACTCTGGACCTTGAATCCATTTCCCCAAAAAATATTTGGGTCATGACTGCCTTATGGGGGGCCAGGATGAGAGATCCCTGAACCACACCAGCAAGGGCCTGTATCATCCAAGATCGAACTATCACCGCCCTGAAATCAAGGACAATTTTGTTCTACCATGGACTGTTTTATTATCACTGTAATGTTAGGCCTCGGGCTCTGATCCGGTACACCAGATCCCCAAAGGGCATGAACTATGAGGATCCAGGCCTAATAATATTTGTTTATATAATGTTTAGTGTTCAGGTTGTGGCTAGGACATGACACTGTTATGCCCAGCCCCTTTTCAAAGTCCAAGTAATGCTATAATGTTTAGAATAGTGATTTGATGTGGGTCATTGTATAAAGTTTAAATAATGTATTTGTGCTAGAAGTAGGCCCTAGGATATGCTAATATTATATCCAATTACTTCAGTCACTTATGGGACAAAGGATAGTTTATGACCTCTTGGAATGTGGGTTCTGTCAGAGTGGACCCTGGGGGGAGAGATGGGTTAATACATTAACCAGAAAGACATCTGGCTTCTTTGCAGAATTTCCATGTGTGATCAAAGAATAGTCATAAAGTGATATGCGTCATTTACACCAGAGCTTGTGGTTTCTGGTTAGGTCATATCAGATCTTGGGCCTGGGTTATCTCGGATGGAAGGAGGGTTTATGGCCTAGTGTCAAGGTGAGGAGGTTAGACTAAGAAGTCAGACTCCCTCTCACAGGGAGGGGCATTAGGAAGGGGTGTGGGGAAATCTTTTTGGTGTTTGTGATATATCTGTGAAAAGAAAAAGAATAAAACAAATGTCGAACTCTGACATGCTAAGCAACGGTATGTCGGAGGCTGTCTGCACTCAGCAAAGGTACATGTGTATTTCTTTCTGAGCTATTCTAACTAAAGGGATTTAACTTTCCTGCTTCTCCAAGAATAATGGTTCAGAGGCAGTGCTGAGCACTGAGATTGAACACAAAAGGCAAAACCTAGAAGGAGAAAATGGAGGTGCACATGGCCCCTCAATTCTAGCCTGTCTAGGACCTCAGATGACTTTGTAAAAAATGTATGGCTACCCTTGCTCTACATCAATCAAAAAGCCCAAGAATCTCTTGGGTGAAAGCCCTTGATAGTCTGCACTTATAGAATGTTTTACATGGCTTTTATTATGGCCGATTACAGTCATCATAGATAATTTAATGATTAAAACAGAATAATATTGTCAAATACCTTTTCTTTTTGGTTCTCAACCTCAGGGAGTTGTTTCCTGCAGCCTGTGATACATCCATACTGCTCATCTGCTTTAGCATACGCCTCAATACAGGCTGTAAAGCAAAAGAAAAAACACATTACATATAATTACTATGCATATAGCTTAGAGACACAAGGTACTGGGTTTATGAAAAAATATCACAACTATGAAATACATTTTTCCATCATTTTTTTCCAGTTTGCTAGTGTTTTTACTTTTTTTCTGAATTATAAATACGTCCACTTGACATGTTATTTTTTGCATGTGGGCAAGGGGGAATTTCCAATTCTCAGCAGCATGGACAATTTGAGTATAGTGTTGCATGTCTGATACACAACTGGAGCCCTCTACGGTTCAAGGAGTCATGTTATTACTGACTTTTAGGGGTCCACCAAATTGTGATTGATGGAAAAATGGCAAAAAGTCAGTAAAATCATTAAGCAAGCCAAGTGACAGACTCCTTACAAAAGATACATCCAGAAGAGTTACAATGGATTAATGTGTCCTGACCGTGATTTATTCGTTCATCATGCTGCACCCACAGCTCAATGGAGTCCGTTATTATATGGTGCACTCAAAATTACCATGGGAGATGGTTGCTCCATTCAGAAGTAAAATATATTCTTTTATCTAACATTTTATACCAAATCAAAAGATGGCTCTGAAAACTATGAACATGAGTTTTGGATTCAACCACTTTCGGAATGAAGGTTATTATTAACAATTTAGGGACTCCGGTCTAGTATTACTTTACACAAACCTATATATGTTTGATATTAATATAATGACACTACATTTGGACAATCTTATAGTAGTATTTGTTTCACTATTCTTCTTCTGGAGGAAACACCTGAATTGTATAAATTACATTATACCATTTGTTGTTGTACTTTATTTCTAAGAATCTCTGAGAAATTAAGAGAGTTTATCAGGGCACTGATATGGAGAACTATGAAGAAATCAGCTACTCCCTCCAAACTGGTTGGTTACCTCTAACAGTCCCTATTCAGAATTAGTTGAGGTTGTTACAAAACTGAATTTCCAGAGAATAGCAAGTACATTTTTAACATTTAAAGCACATGCTATATGTTAGTAAAGGTTTCATTGCATTTCTAAACCTACATACTCTTTTCACAATGTATGCTAGATAAATACACGTTCCACATCAATTTAAACACTGGACCTGCAATTTATTTTAATTTTTTTTGCACACAGACTGCGTGAAGGGTAGGAAGTTGTAGGGTCAATTTCTAGCCTCTGCCTTAAAAGCCATGCTGCATTTTATATTCAAGCAATGTACACATACAGATCTGAATTTGTGAATTACAGGCTCTTAAGACTGTTTGATTAGGGTTTGTCACAAAATATGCTAACATATACACTTAGCAATACAGTTATTTTTTCATCATTTCACATATAATAGTTGTCAAACTGCAAGACGTGGTCACACTTTGCGTGGTGCGTACGACTTAGGCGATGAGCGCCGCAGGGGTTCATTGCTTGCGAGCTTCGCGAAGCGAGGCAAGCCGTTAAGCCACTACAACGCACTACAACTATCAGCACAAACACAAAGAGCCAATGAAACACGCAGGACTTAGCTGAAAAACACTTCCTAAACGCGGGATCGCCTTGGCGTGCAAGTGGTTAACAAACACAGGACTTAGAAGAAAAAAAAAACAAATAGCCGTGGGATACGAGACCCAAAAAATTACGAGATTAACGGCGGAACGACGAAAAAACAATAAAAACACACTAAATACAACCCCAAAATTACAAAAACATCACAGACAGCACAGGGCAACAGCCAGGACGTCTGGGAGTGAGGTGGAACGCAAATTTAACTCAATTTCGACGATTTTCACCACTCGAAAATCGTCTAAGCGAGGAAAAAAATGAAAACGAGGCTACACGACCACGGGCCGCGCAAAACACTGACAGACGCGTAGCACTTTACACATCACACTACGACCTACAAAATACACTATTACAAAAGCCGGAAAATGCTCACGAGACGCGTACCGCATTAATAACATTACGACTATACAACGCCACTTTACACAATAAACCAACGGCTTTACCTCGCGCACGCAGCCTATTTAGAATGCACAGTTCAAACATTCATTACACTTTATAAGCATGTATATTCTATTCAGACGCAAAATACAAACAGATTGTTAGCTCTTCAGCCTATTGCTCACTGCATATATCAATTATAAATACTTAAAGTATATTAATTTATTGAATAAATCATTAATTATTACTTAACTACATATACATAGAAATATATATCTCGCTTTATAATGACTCATGAAGGTGGTCAGGACCAAAAGTACACGACAGGAGAGGATCACAATGATAGCCAAAGCCGATCATTGTGAGGCATGCGATGAGCGCCAAAGGCGCTCAGCGCAAGCCTCGCAATGAGCGCCGAAGGTCCTCACAGTACAAAACAGTTTACATTGTGTGTCAAACAGCATTCCCATGGTTTTAAATTGTATTGCCCCGTCATTTTTTAAATAACCTTCCCATGTAATTTTCATTGGGCACAGTAGTTTTGGTGACTTCCATGTGCCTTTCAGGTGTGTGATAAAAAAAAAATCCTACATGTTGTTGTATCTGTTTATTTAAAAACTATAGGTTTCCGCAAAGGTTTCTGATTGTATATTTTTGTGTGATAAGAAATGTATGATGCTTCTGTAACTTATCTTTTGTAATTACAGAAAATATATGATTTGTAAACCGTGTGATTTGTATTTTGTGAATACAATGTTAAAATACTAGTACACTCTTAAAATTCAGGGCTTTATTAATCACAATTTTATGTAAACAAATATATATTTGTTAACATAACCAAAACACCTATAGAGAACTAATATAAGAACCTTTGACGAAAGGTCTTGATGTAGTTACTTTTTCTTAACAAAAAATATTTGCAAAAATTCAAAAGTGAATATTTTTGCAGTTGGTTAACTATTTTGTAAATTTGTTAATTGTATTAATATTGTGCAGGTGCTGAGGAAGTCTGAAGTTCCATATTTTCAGCATACTATTTTGAATACATGAAATTTATAATGGATTCAAGCTGCTAAAAAATGGAAAATAAAAAAAGAATAAATTAATTAATAAATACAAAGAGGATGCCTTGAGGACTGTGATGAGATAAAGCTCATCAGTTATAGGTCTTCAAAATAGCCCATTGTAAATATGGGTTGTTATTTCTTTAATCACGTCTTCCATCACATATATAGTTGTGAGCGTACGGGCTCACGCTTGCGGGCTCGGCGCTCCATGCCAGCAACTGAGGCCCCGCGCGAAGCGAGGGCCTCAGTTGCTGGCGAGGTCACTGGGCAAGGGCCTCAAACCCTCGCAAAGTTCACGTCGCTACTCAAAAAACACGACACACAAATTCCGACACTCGCTAAATTTTACGAGGAACGCAAACAACCTACGAAACACGTTACCACACATTACGACCTCGCAAACATCGGACGCAACACGCCGACATACAAACATTTAAAACACAATAAATACACACAACACACACATAAAAAGCTTACCTACAGCAAGAGGAACCATCCAGCACCTCAAAAAAACAAGTTACACCTTCATTTAAATAAAAATAAAACACTTTAGACACTAATAAAATCGCTAAGCGAGAGAAAAAATGGCCGACGGACAAAACGAAAACGAGGCTACAGCACTCTCCACACGTAAAACACCACACCACACTCGCAAAACACAACACGAAACTCGAAAACCACTACAAACCAACAACGGACAATACGCAAAGACGCACAACACACATAAACCGCCATTTAACGCAAATGCGGAAGTACGACACTACGCGAATGGTTTCGCCTCGTGCACGCACAGTATTACACTGCACACATTCACCACGCTTATACAGCAGCTCCACAACACTAATGCTGCAGCAACCACAAAACACATTGACAGCTCTTCAACACAATGCTTCAAAATACGTAAAGTATATTCATTTATTAATGTATTATATCTTTACTATTACACACCAAACAACATTAGCTCACTTACAATAACATTGCCGTGATTTTTTGACGGACAAGTCGCTAGTATTGCTATATCCAAGACAGCATACAATGTGAAATCTGTACTAAAATACTGGAAATGCTAAACCTGGGATAAGTTTGACGTTTGATTAAAGTTTTGTAGAAACAATTCCCCAAGCAGGAAGAATAAAATTAGAGACACAATGAGAAAGTGAGAGACACTGCTACCAAATAAGAGCTTACATTTAAGAATAGAGTGGTGATTTTCAATGTGAAATATAACAGGTGGCCAAGAGGCTAAATGCAGCCCAGAGGCATTTCCCCTCACCCCCCAGCCTGTTCTCTGGTGTGGGAGAGCATGTTTCATTATATCTCTCTAAAACTAGCAAATGATATTTAATTGTAACCCTAAATACTACTCATTATCTATATCTCTAGTACCAACTAATTGCATCCCTACCATGATTTTGCCATTTTGCTTTGGGCAATATAAAAAGGTTTAAAGCGCTGTGAGGTCATTAATAGAGTGTACATTTTCATTAAATAATATATTTCTGAAGTTACAATTGTTTTTAATCTGTGCTCAAGAGCAACTTAAAGGAAGTGGGGCACTAGAAGAATAAGATAGCATGCTTTGGTTTTGAAAGAGTACTAAAAATGTTTAATATATATTTTACTAGACATTTTTCTTTAGAGTAAGTAACTGTTGAGATATATAGCATTGTCTCTGGCTCCAGTATGCCAATACAAAGCCTTAATATTCTAACGTGGGACTTTAGTGGAGACTAGGTGATCCAGCTTTGGGAGAACACTGGGGTAGGCTATGGTTGTCACTATACACAGACTAGAATATCAAAGCCCTATATTAGCATAACATAGCAATACATAGACATTATAGATTCACTTCAGGAAACTGTACAAATACAACTTTATTTAACAATACCAGGTAATGTCTCTGTACACAGAATATACAACTGAATGAAGGTCTCATTGGTAGACAAGTATGACGCATGCAGCTATATTCATGCATGTTGGCTAACAGAGGCAACCTCCAAGTGCAATTAGGGATACTAGGCAACAGGACATTTATTTTTAAAGGTCCATGGCACGATGAGAAACAAAATATATATACTCTGTACGGTGAAGGGCTTTCAATCAATTTTTTGCTCACCAATTTAAAACAATTTTGTGATTAAAAACCTTTCCAAATAATCCATAGCACAAGTTGAGTACCAACCCCACACTGATGAGATCAAAACAGTTACTGTCTGTGGACAGGTTTCCTGACTGTTGCAAATCTATCCTATGCATGACAGTGGTGTTAGCAGTGCAGGCATATGCTAAAAAGAGCTAAATATGAAATGGTTTTGCATTTCCTGATGCATGCAGTCTGCTTTGGGGACTGTGAGCTGGAGGTGGTGTGGTGTCAATTATAGTCAAATCCAGTTCTAACAATGCCCAATGACTTCTCCGTGTTCTCTCTTCCCCCACTATTCCCTGCACTATCAAATAAAAAAACAAGCCATCATGAACCAGTTGTCTGTAAGTGATATAACAAACACAAATGGATTCCTTTACTTATAAACCATGTCTTCAAAAAATCAGATTTTCTCAATATATGTTTTATGTTCACAGCTGCTAATGTTGTTAGTGTGTTATATATAGAGGTATATATAGTGGTACCACTTTCCTGTTAATCAAATTGGCTGTCAAAGAGTTTAGCTATGCATAACTGCAAGATTCTGCTGGTGGTACTAAGTTCATTATAGAAACAGCAGTGTGTATAACAGCATCATCACTCATGCACAGTCCTAGATTAGACACTCCATATGTGCAGTCATTAATACCTGTTAACTACTAGGCTGCCATTACTGCAGAGAGCCAGTAAGAACATTGCTATAGGTCACAGGGGATATATAAATCACATGAGATTAAAATAAATACACACAATAAATAAATTACTAAGATAGTTTCAAATAAAAATACATACAAATGTATATTACAAATAGAAGATACAATTATCATAAATAATAACAGATGAGGGTCAGATCCATGAATGTCTAATATCAATTACCTTTTCTCCCTGTCCATTATATTATTCCCCTTATGGATCTCTACCTTGTCGTGGTGAAGGGGCTTGTGTACCTCAATGAAGCTGTGAGCTATACCATGTAGGTTCATCCAAGATGGACAGGTCATAGCAGAGAGGTCAGACAAACCCACTCCAGTGTCTTTGCCATAAAAACCGTATGGATAAGCACAACCAGAGAAAGATGTGCCCGGGTTGTCCATGCAGTCACGGAGAGTCGGACGCAACAAAACGACTGAACAACAATGATATTATTAGTAATCTAATCTTATGTAGCACCACATTTTAAATAAGTTAATTATTTTTCTCTCTGCCTTCTGTGGTGTCCATAATTTCTCATAAGTCTCTATGCTGCAAAACAGAAGACTGACGAGAAACTTGAAATACTGACTGCTATTAAAATTGAGATTAACTCGCTATTAATTTGTTTCCTAATCATGATTTAAATTTTTTTATCAACACCCACCTCTAGTGCCTATAAAACATTCTAAATAATTAGTATGGAGATCTGCACTCTAAGCACTTACTAGTGATCTTTAAGTGACATCTCCATTTCCCTCTTTTTGCTGGAAAAACACCTCCATATACACCCTGAATTAATATGTAATATATAATTCAGGTCTACAGAAAACAACAGCAAATATGGAAGGAAAGAACAATAAATATAACAAAATATATATTTAATGTGGAACAGACAGTCTAAATGTAGAGTGAAAGTGGAAAACAGTAAGACATAAATACCTGACTCGCATTCAACTCTTGTAGTGTTGAGCTCAGCAGTGATATCCACAAAGTGGCAGATCGAGAACAGTCTGCACCCTCTAGAACAGGCACTGAACACAGAATCCTGTGGAGATATACGGAGTAGACATGAACATTTGTCATAAGACTTTACTACACAAGAATAGAATGTACTCTTTAATAACTTAAGAAAAATAAATTTATATATATATATATATATAAACACACACATATACATTACTTCAGACCTTATTGTATCAAACAACAGTATTTCTGCATCTGTACACCTGATTTGAAATCACTCCATGGACCACTAGGTAATATTGAGAAGAGGAGGTACCAAGATATTATCACAGCCATGGAGGTTTAGCGGGGTAAGATAGACAACTACTTGAAAGCTAGCACAGGTCTACAATTGGTACGTTGGTATCAATCATTTTAACCCAAAAGAAACCTCTAATTATGTAATTATACACATGTATTTTTTTAACAAATTTGTGCCAATCCTATAATAATACATTATCTAAATGTGGTTACCGTACCTTACTTTTAGCACAATGTTATCAGCTTACTCAACAGTATACCTGCAGAGTAGAAGCATTGTAGATATCCCTCTTTTGGTTTATCCAGTGCGACAGAGGTCTCAACAAAAGTAAAATGGCTTAACTCTCAGAAAATACTTATTGACACTGCACCACAACTCATAGCATAATGTATTTTTAATGAATTATACCATGAAAAATTACTTCAAATAAGACACTATAATATTGGAATAAAAAGAGAATGTAAGTACACAGGGTCAACTCTCTATTCATGCCATGGGTTCCTTTCTGCACCTCACCAGCAAGATTTTAGCCTTTCATCAGATCAGACAGCCACACAGCATCCAGGGAAAGTTCAGCCCCCGATTTATTAACCAGAAGATATCTTTACGGAACATAATATTTATAGGAAACATACAATAAAAAAAAAACACATTAATAAAACAGTAGTGCCATTAACCACAATTACATGATAAGATAATTATAATCACTAGATCAGAGAAGTTAACCTAATTACTTAGGGCTGTTCCTTAGTATGTGACTGGTTAGTATATGCTTGTTTTCAACTCTACACAGAAGACCTGCAATGATAAACTTGAGGCATTGTGTTAGTTCCTCAAATCGATTACACCTCCATATATCAGGTCACACAGAATACCTTAAGTTACCACAAAATAACATATACAAAATACACACACATTTCAGGCATGTTTAATATGAATATAAATACTATAGCAATCTCTTACCCACAAATTTAATTATTACTAGCTACTTGCCCTTCAAAAATGACGGCATTACAATTTATAGGCTGTCAATGCTGTTTCACACAATGTGAGCACCTTCGGCGCTCATCGCAAACCCCGCAATGAGCCTCTTTGCCGCTCATTGCAGGTCTTGGAAACCCGCAACTCTCGTGGTTCTCAATGATCACCTTCGGCGCTCATCACGAGCCTCTCCCCAGTCTCTGACCCCTGTGTCTGTTTCCCCCTCTCTCCCTGCCCTGTGTCTTTAGTTTTTCCTTATTCTCAACCCCCCCCCCCCACACACAACACAACAAATATGGCTCAAATTAACTTACACACTCACACACAGCACAGGAGGAGAGCCATGTAGCCTGTAAGTGAGGTTGCAAGATAATTTGAGCCGTATTTGCTAATCGCCTAAGCAAGAAAAAAAAATGGCTGCCAAAAAAACGCAAAACGACGAAAACGAGGCGAAGGACGTAAATCCAGCCCGAAAGACGTAAAAACGAGCCCTAAGCAGTAACGCTAAACCCAAGGCAGAAACGCTAAACCCAAGGCAGAAACGCTAAACCCAAGGCAGAAACGCTAAACCCAAGGCAGAAACGCTAAACCCAAGGCAGAAACGCTAAACCCAAGGCAGAAACACTAAACCCAAGGCAGAAACACTAAACCCAAGGCAGAAACACTAAACCCAAGACAGTAACACTTAACCCAAGACAGTAACACTTAACCAGAGACAGTAACACTTAACCAGAGACAGTAACACTCAAGTGTGAGGCCTATAAAAGGACACAGGGTGAGAGGCTTGCAATGAGCGCCAAAGGCGCTCATTGCGAGCTAAGCAATGGGCACCAAAGGCGCTCATCGTGGAGCTCGCAAGGACCGCCGGAGGTGATCATTGCTAAGCAAGAAAGTTGCGGCTCAGAGGGCCCATAGCCTCGCATTGTGTGGTAAACAGCATTGCCAGGCTTACAATTTTAATCCAGTCATTTTTGACAGGCAAGTTCCTAGTCTATTTATAATAATATACCCTGTATTACAGCACAGGTAAACGACCACCTCTAGTACAGTGAATATGCCCCAGGGCTGAACATGGTACCACCAATACAGTGAATCCCTTCACATAGCCCTGACTGGCACATGGTGGTTCGTGACAGTCAGCTTACCATCAGGGAAGACTTTGCAGGTGACAAATAACTACAACTAGTTATAGCACATCTCAATGTAGAGGTTGTTGGTGGATTATCACTTAACTAAAAAGTATTGATCCTTGTCCTTTCTACTGTACAGTTCAATAAAATATGTCTATGTAATGCCTATTCTACATGCTTATTCCAACAGCCAATCACAGTGCAGCAGTGGTGATCAAAATGATTGTTAGTATAGGAATATATATTATATATTGCTTTATAATACATTATCAGGTGAATGGATCAGATAGTCAAGCTGAGAATCACATTAACAAAGCATTAGGAGTTCTAATTAACTGTCTGAATAAAATGAATAGAAGGAAGCAGAATCTATATTTATTAAGTAAAGATATCCAATACGTTATGATGTAGACATCTGTTATTTGACCAGTTCTAGCTACCAGCAGGACTGAAGCAGTCACTTCTGCAAGTTCCATTTACCTTGTTTTCTTTACCTCTAGACCTGGAGTCTCACATGCCACAACTCTGCCGTCTCATGTAACATGTCCTCCCACCTACCCTGTCCACATTCCCCTACCTACGATTTGTTTTAATTTATAGTGCAGGTTTAGTACTCTCACCTTCATTTCTCCCAGCTGATACACCCCCAGCCTTACTCACCAATGAACCATCTACTCTCTTTTCAATTACTTGCCAAGACCTTCTGTCTTCCTTTAAATACTTCTCCTTTTGTTTCAATAATCCCTTTAGAATTATAAATTTGCAAGTTTTCAATCTTATATGGTGCTTTTTTTTAAACTCTGTACATTATATATATATATATTTATTAATTATATAAATAAAAGATTTCAAACTAAAAAACAGGGCCCCTACTTTTTGACATGTGTTTAACATTGTATTTTCATTTTTTCCCCCTTTCTACTTGACCTCTGTACAGTGCTACGGAATATGTTTGAACTTTATTAAAAACTGTAATAATAATAATAATAATCACATATATTAGTTGTCGAACTACGATTCAACGTCACTCTTGCGACAAATCGCAGTTTGACAACTACGATTGCCGCAACCCCAGTGTGTGTGCACGAGCAGCCTCGCATGCGCACGAGCGGCCGCCCGTTCGCATCGAAAGCCACGCATGCGCATTGCGGCGAGGCGAGCGCGCACGAGCAGCAACCTGTACGCGCGCCCAGAAAAACAGATGGGAGTAAGAGACACACACGGAAGGAGTGGGGAGACACAGCGGAGGGGGGGAGACACACAAGGAAGGAGGGGGGAAGTGAGAGGAGGGGGAAGAGACACAGGGGAGGGAGAGGAGGGGGGAAGTAGACAGAGGGAGAGACTCACAATAAGCGCCAATGGCGCTCATCGCAAGGCCAGTAAAGTAGAGGGGGAGAGGCTCCCATTGTGTGGCAGACAGCATTGCCAGGCTTCAAATTTTATTGCCATCATTTTTGAAAATTGAAAGACTAGGCACAACTAAATTTAATGGACTGAATGAACAAGGCAATTTCAAGTATGATTTTAGGGTTTAACAGTTTTCTCTAGATACTCTAATGTATATGTCAGTCTCTTACTGGTGAAACTGTTCTTACCCTTGATGATCAGAGATCCCCAAGCTGTGGTAATCGGGTCACCTGTGGTCCTTGAAATGTATTCAAAAGATGCATGGCAGAACAAGGATTACAAAAATAGCTACATTTAAAAATGATTTCAACTAAAACATGTGGATTTTAAACTATATGTTCAGAGCACTATAAAAAACAACCATAGTAAACCCCTTTAAGTCTCCACCTGAATGGTCCTTCTCACTATCTATTATAATAATGCCAAAACTATGCATTGGCTGGTTTCAAAATGCTGCCCACCTCTCCATATGTTCAGTTTCTCAGATAGTCCTTAATACCTCATGCAACTTTCTCCATAAGAAATAGAAAGGACATCCAGCATGAATAATTGTAGGCGCAGCATCTGGTTTTTCTAGTAACCAACAGAGTTTCTCCAATATAGCGGAGTAAAGAATAAAAATTTAACTTTTTGTATAAGGGAGAAAAAGCAGAATATTTTAATAAAACCTATTTGACATCAGCAAAGTAATAAACTTTATTATTGATATGTGCCGATAAAGCAGTTCTGAGGATTGGCTATTTAAAGAGTGGGGGGAGAGGGACCCTCCCACAACATATATTCACATAAGGGAGTCAATATAATGTGTCACTATTTAATCTAGCAACACCTTTTAACGTAGGGGTTTTTATCACCATAAGCTTAAGGAAACTTGCAAATGCATATTAGTTCAAATATATTCTTCAGACAAACTGATGTACAATATAGTTCCCCTGGGAGCATTTGAGCATTCAGTCCATAGCTGTGTCCTAATCACTGAATACTAATGTGCAAGTGTGTAAGCATAATTAAGTGCTGGTCATGATGGCTTCATTATTGATTTCTCCGCAGCCATACTAATCAGGAATAATGATCCACTTTACAGAAATGATTGATAAATAAACGTAAGATGGAGTTTTTGTACCTAAAGTCAAAATCTATTTCAGAATGGATGCTTTATAGACTGTGGCTTGTGCAGCACATATTAAAGGGTTTGTCATTGGTATACATACATATATACATATATATACACAAACACACAATTATATAAAACATTTGTAGCGTATCAACTAATCAATTCCCACTCATTAACTCAACCAATACTCCTTGACTTAACCATCAAATTATTAAAAAGAAGAGAACCGTAAACAACATAACATGCTAGAATACGAGTGAAATGTAATGTTGGTTCCACCGATTTTTGTTTGAAATAAATTTACACACCAGTGTTAGTCAACCTTGTCCCTATCACCCACTATTGGCTGATTCAAGCTTCCATGGTGGGATCCTCGCTTGTTAGCTTCACTGACAAGAGATGTCTCACGCTGGAGACCTGAAGCACCACCCTTGGCTGGTTGGAGCACTTGTGAGAGAGCCTAGGGACAGTGGTTAGGACCGGATCACTATGTAAGTGCAGGGCGATATATAGCTAGAGTCAAATGATTTATGTAACCAGAAATTAGATAAATTGAGTTACGGCAGCACCAGTGAGCAATAAAGATATTTTACCATCAAAAGTGGGTGGTTGGTATTAAAAGGTTGACGATCCCTGTTATACAAGCAGCTCTTATGATATAACATTCCAGAAAACATTAACATTAAAAGGAAGCATATGGACCCTTTCTCATGGAAATCAAATGTTGCTTAAAAAAGCAGAAAAAAATCCCTGGCACAAAGGAACCAGAAGAGGGGTCTTGTTCAAAATGTATGCTTAAGGAAGTGTATAAACCTTACTCTTGGGCAGGTTCAGAACCATGTTTTCTGGAGGATGTGGATGCCACCATGTGCCTTCTTGAGTCTCAAAGGCTGTCCATGAGAAGTTGGGGTAATGAATTGCTGGAGATGTCTTGCAGAACTTGTGGAAAACTTTTATGTCTGTGATATACAGTATGTACTAAGATTCAACAATGTTAGTCTTTCAGAAGAAAGAATATTAGGCGTTAATGTGAAAAAGGTAGAATTAGGAATGGGGAAGAATGAATGAATGACAACTTGAACATTACAATGCCATTTGTACACTAGAAGCTTAGAAATAGTCTTTGAAATGAACAGTAGAAAATGGTTTAGATGCCACTTTAGACATGCATACCAGTAAGAACCTCACATTTAGCCATTAAGCTTATTAGAGTTCATTTGTTTAATCAAAATGTCTGTTATAGTTTGTTGTACTACAGTGAAGAAGGACCTCTTTTACCACAATGTTGTGTGTGAATTATTATTTACAAGCCTGTTTAGACTGTTTTAGCATAAAACCAGTCACATCATGAAATTACTTGAGATACACACAGGGTTAAAGTATACAATAACCAGCACTTTAAAGACATATTTGGACAACAGTAGCATATTTGCAGCTGAAATACACTTTCTTATGGGCATATGATATATCCTCTTTTTTTTAAAATTGCTATATTAATTGAGCTATGAGGTTTTGAGTTACAGGGTTTTGGTTATGCCTATGTTCCCCTGCATCTACCAATTACAACCTGCTGTGCAGGCTGAGCAATTAGTTCTATTGTCCTTTTTTACCTGTTTAAATTAAATTATAAATACTTAAAGTATATTAATTTATTCAATAAATGATTCATTATTACTTAACTACATATACATACAAATATATATATATCTCTCTTTATCATGACTCATGAAGGTGCTCAGAGGACCAAAAGAATACGACAGGAGAGCCTCGCAATGAGCGCCGAAGGCACTCAGCGCAAGCCTCGAAATGAGCTCTGAAGGTTCTCAGCATTCCCATGGCTTAAAATGTTATTGCCCCATTATTTTTGATGGGCAAGTCGCTAGCAATTTTATATTGATTATGGGTAAATGGGTAGTATGAGAAAATTGTGGGTGTATATATATTCAGTGTGAATTTTACATTATCTGTGCAGTTTCATGTGGGATAACTATTTAAGCAATAACAATATCCACATAAACTCTTGATCAATTTAAAATCAATATATTTTCCAAATGATTTTTCTTCTGTGTCTGATGGTTTAACAGCATATATGTTGACTTAAATGTAGTTTTAAACTTTACAATTCATATAATGAAATCTAAGGGCTAGTCCTTTTCACTGTAGGTCTCAATTCTCTGGATGAGATCTCTACACCAGATGCTACATGGCATACAAATAGACACTACTGGTGGGATGTCAAGTTTGAGAGATCTTCCTTTCTTCTGGTTAGGCTCACCTACGCGTTTAAACTTTACATCTTCATCAGGAGACCCCAAGTGTCATCTTCGCCTTTCTCTTTATATTTTCATCTTGATATTAATTGTTCAAGGTCCCATTGTGTTACTGTGATGGAGGCTTGTTTCAATTCAATTACTTTTGTACTTCATTTATTTATTATACAATTCTTTATTTTCCATTTGGTTATATTTAACCTGAGCTTCCAGTAGAACAGAACAATTATACATAGAATACACAAGGTCGGACTTGCATTTCACAAACAAAACCTTGAGCATTATACTGTATTGTTTTACTTTTAGCCTTGCATTGTTGCGATATGGTAACAGATATTAACAATACCTACATTTATTATACAGAACTACCGGAAGGGAAGCAATTAAATTCTATTGTATTGCAATAATTATTATTCTTAATAGTTTGGAAAGAAATATTGCCTAAACTGTTAGGAGTGGAGGATCTAAGAATATCCTGCATGTCAGATGAATAATAAGAGGATTACAGTATCTCTCAAAAAATTGTCACTCTAAATAAATGGATTGTCCTATAAAAAAAAAAAGGAATTGGTGTATACTGCAAAACTCTGGTTATTTATCTAAATATTAGTACATCTAAATATAATAAGTATGTCAACTGTCTGTAAATGTTTTTAATATAAAATATTTTTAGACAATACCATATCTAGTTCTACAGAGATGTGTGTATATATATATATATATATATATATATATATATATATATATATATAAAATAAATAAGAGTAATGCAGTATATAGTGATACCTTTTTTATTGGACAAACATATTCATAGTTTTCATGAATAGCTTTCGAGAGCGTACCTCCCTTTTTCAAGTCCGAAGCATTTCTGACATATTCCCATTGAAACACAAATAACAGTTTAAAAATAAAGTAATAATAAATTGTTCTGGTCAGTGGGCTGTGCACAGGTCTGTATTGGTGTAGGTCAAAAGTAAGTAAACAGGGTTGTAAATATTTGTACATCTTTAGAGTTTGAGGTACCATAAAACTGTAAGGAGACAAAGGAATAGTTGAAAAAAAAAAGACCAAAAAAACAGAGAAAGCAAACAACAAAAGCTTTCTTTTTTTTATTTTTATTTTTATTGTTATTTGTGTTTCAATGGGAATATGTCAGAAATGCTTCGGACTCTAAAAAGAAAGGTACGCTTTTGAAAGCTAGTCATGAAAACTATGAATAAGTTTGTCCAATTAAAAAAGGTATTACTATATACTGCATTACTCATATATATATACTCATATATATATATATATATATATATATATATATATATATATATATATATCACATTGGTGGTCCTTTAAGCCTATAAGAAGATCATGTTCTACGTCTTGAAATTCTTCTGCTGCCTTCATATTTGTATAGGCCGGGTAATGGTAGGTTTCAGGAATGTAATATACTTATGTATCTATTTACTTTTATGTACTTTATTTTATTAATAGTGCTCAAAAACGTACTGTTGGTAAGATTTTAGGCAGAAAAAAGAATGTTTTTAACTTACACAAAAAAAAAAAAAGGAGACGTAAGTATATTATATTCCTAGTGAAATCCAGAAACCTGCCATGTCCCTTTAAATCTATATCCTAAATCTATATAAACGTTTGCAGACAACAAAATTTCAATAAAGACTTGAACATGCATGTATGTATAAAATTGTCCTGTGCTGAATAGGATCTCTCTACATTCCTTGGGATCTCCTTAGAATTGTAGAGAGATACTGTACAGCCTCACCACTAAAAATACAGAAAGTGGGCCAAGACCCTGGATTTATTGGGCTGATAAATAGTTCTGAATTATTTAAAAGAAAAGTACATAAAGGAGAAAAAATTATTCTTATTAGCCAATACCTTTTCCATTTTTTTCGTAACATTAATGACTTGCGTTTTTCCAACTAAAAGCATTAATGATAGACACAAGTCAGACGATGAACCTGCATTTTCTCTGCAGAATTACAAATAAAGACTTAATGGGTCACTGTTGTCACAGTGTTGTCTACATGTTTCTTTGAATAACAAAACATTCTTGTGCTGTCAAAGTATCCTATCAACTCAATAAGTAGAATAGTGATCAATTACGTTAAATTGGCAGATTCAATTGCAGTGTAAATTGCATATAAAGTATAAGAAAATATATTAAAAACGGACCTTGCGTGTTACATCAGCACCAGGCAGGTCCGGAGTGAGAACTGCTGGTCTGTCACAGGCTCTGTCCCCTTAAGGTGGATTACTACAGTTACCACCATATCTATCAAGAATGATATACAGGCATAAAGAGTGTTATACAACTTAAGAGGACTGGGCCTGTGACAGACAGACCAGTGGGAGGAGTGAACAGCAGTTCTCACTCCAACCTGCCTGGTGCTGATGTAAGAAACAAGGTCCTATTAAAAGGCTGTATTTATTATATCTAAAAACATGCTGTATATTTTAAATTGTAGTTTTTCCAAAGAGTGTATTTTAAACATAGGGACGTCCAAACATAGCACCATAGAGGTAAAGGCTTTATTTTAAAAGAGCATATTGCAAACAAGGGGTTACAGTAGTTTTGTTTATGCATTTTATTAATGGGACATATAAAGCATTATTTATGATAGAGGGTATCTATAATGTGGCACAGTCAGTTTTATTTTTTTCTGATGAAGCAACAAACTGATTAAAATGTCCTGAGGAATTGCCTCTTTCAGCCAATAAGCAAGGATTCAGCTATCGTTCAGTCGCTTCAGACTCTCCGTGACCCCATGTACCATAAAACACCAGACAATCTTTATGTCCATGGTCATGCTGATCCACTTGGTATTCATGGCAGAGATACTGGAGTAGGTTGCCAGTTCCTTCTCCAGTGATATGCAGCATACAGCTCCTGGTATTCCTAGGTGGTCTCCCATCCTAGTACTGACCAGGCCCAACCCTGCGCGGCTTCACAGTGGTGTGACCTCTTGGTTCCCTGACTTGAATCAAACCCATTTGTAGGATTTATACTTGTCCGCTAATGCATTCTTCAGTCTCAAATACTCTCTGTGTACAAACACACATTTTCTCTTAATTTTAATTAATTTATTACTTAATATTTCTTTTCTTGCAAAACAATTTGTAATTATGTGCCATGTCACTTTAAGCCATGGGTAGTCCTGCACTGTAGCACTGAAAATATAAGGTACGCAGTCTTAATCTTGCATTTTATCAGTTCTCAGAAATGTCCCTTTACCAATTAGTATGGATGTTTTAGGAGGGTGAAACATTCTTATACGATACAGGCTCCCTTTGGGGCCCTTAGATCAATAGGCAAGTCAGTTAAACTAGAAAACACCAGATAAAAGCATCGAAAAGCAAGAAACATCAAGGACCCCTCCCCGCTTAGTACGGTAGCAATGGGCAGAGCTGAATATATAATTACATCGTACAGTTCCCTAATTCTAACATATCGATATATATGAATATTATTCAGAATGTCTGCAGTTTATTGTTTGCACATACACTTGATGATTCTTTACAACAAATACATTTATTCAAAGGTGAAATGTACATGAAATAGATGGAAGGTACAATAATAATGATAGTAATAATACAACAGAACCTTGATATTTGTATACCTGCCTGGAAACAATTGTTATTGCAATCTGAAACCAACCAAAATGGAGATCTACTTATCAGTCTCCCAAGTGCAAGGCCAGAAGAAGATCTGACAAACAAGACATTTTAGATGGCGATGATGATGATGCTGATTATATAGGAAGGAGACAAGCTCATGTACTCCCTCACAGGCACAAACCCATAATTGTATATTCATTCATGCTATGAAAATCAAGCATAAACAGTTCATTATAATAAAGGGCTATTAATCAGATTTATTCATCACTGAAATATGGGGTACACAAACATATATTTTTCATCTCATTATGACAGCTGATTTCTAATGAAAGATCTATTATTTGCTAGTTTGTAATAAAGAATGTATTAAGCTATAGGAGCTATATAGAAAGACATTTACTACAAAACCTTACATTTACTTTCTGTGTAGGACAAACATCATCCATAATGCAATTATAGAGGACAATGCTATTTTAACACCTGTTTGCACCATCAATACACATCAGAATATATAGATGCACTTAAATGTTGTATGTGAGTATATGATATCATATTCATAAATATATATATATATATATATATATATATATATATATATATATACAGTAAACTCCCCATTATCTGGGATCTATGGGGACTCTCTTAAACCCCTCAAAAAGCACCTAAACCGGGCCATTTAAGGCCCAAAAAAACAAATTAGAAAAAAAGTTAGCTTTTTTTTTTTTTTGCAGTCTCGAACTTTGCAGTCTTGAAAATGGGGAATTGATGCCAGTGCCGGTTGCTTGAGAGGGCCAGGTGGTTAGGTGCTGGATAACCGGTTGTTTACTATTATATATATATATATATATATATATATATATATATATATATATATATATTATATATAAGTACATACAGCACAATGTAAAAAACCTTTTTGGATTTTCGAAGAATGCATATGTGTGCTGGCCTGTATTTTTCCAGTTGCTTCATGCGTATGTACTAAAGTGCCAGTATGTGTATAATTAAAATAAATTGTGCATGCTACAGTGACCATATGGTAGAATATAATACATTACACATCTGCAAAAATCCCAAATAGTTATTTCAATTTACATTGCAACATGCCTACAACAGAAGACTGAAGTTTGCTTTTTTATAGTGATTAAAAGCTATGAATGTGCCACAAGAGATGCAAAAATAGACATGCACTGAGAATGCAGAGGGGAGGAGGTAATAAACAGAGAAATAACAGCACTGCTGGATTTTATGTGAGCACTATTTATTTATTTATTTATCCATCAATGCATTTTCTGCACAATCATACTGCTATATATATATATATATATATATATACATATATACATATATACACACATATATAGTGGAGTATATGTATTTATGATTGAAAAAGGGTTACATATATAAGATGGGAGGCTGCAAGCCATTCTATTGCTAAGATTCAGATGTATTGCAGCATAATAAAGAACATGCATGCAACAAAAAATGATTGCATGCAAACTAAAAGGTGATGAAGCATCCTCCTAAACATGGATGCTCACCATGATCAGTGCACACAAGCCATAGCAGCCCCTTACCTCTGCTGAGTGCTTGAAGAGGAGCTCACACTGCTCACTGCAGGCACTTATGTCCCCCAGCTGAGAGTCCAAGGGACTGAATGCAGACACTGCGGACACTATGACTATAAGGGACAGCAGGAGGCTCAGCTCACAGCTCCAGTGCTCAGGGGCTCCCATCTCTGCAGATCAGTCTGATGCTCCAGGTGCATATACAGCAGCAGCACAGTGCACTGTCACAGCAGCTCTGACGTCATGGGCTGCACGCAGAGGACTATGGGAGAGAGAAGGAGGGCTGTACGATGCTGCTACTGCTGTGTGCAAGGTGCACAGCTCTACAACACCCCTTCTCAATAAACTTCAAAGTTTGACACCAAATATATATGTCACATTTGTCATTACTATTATATAGGATTATATTTAATAAAGATAAGTTAGTTGTAGAAAAAAAGTTAAAGAAATGTGTACGTTTCCACTGCTATCATTTAGGCAAATTGTGCATTTCATTTTGGTCAAAGCACCCTACTATTTCATTATCCTTAAAGGCATATTAAAGTTTCCTGAATTATGAATTCACCAGTAGTGTATAAAAACATTTTTGCATAAAAAAATACCAACATAAACATTATACTTACCATAAAGTTTGCTAAATCTTTTGAGTTTGCAAGCAGTTCATTTTGAAAGTTAGCACCCTTGAAAATCCCTGCTAAAATTAGCATAACATTCATAGAGCCCCGTTCAATTGAGCTTTTGAGAGATCGTGAAGCCCCTAAGTGAGGTCGCAAGTATTTTTGCTATTCAATAGGTGTCTTCCGAGTTACAGGCTTGGAAAAATGTTGATGGTTAACCTTGCAACTTACAGCCTCCAGAAGCCTTTCATCTGTCAATTTTGCAAGGCTAAAATCGTATGTCGCTATTCAATTGCTCAATTTCCCCAAGCACGCAAAATATTTTCACACTCGTAAACGGCAAATGAAGGAGAAAATCCCACGAGTGCTAGAGAGGACTTTCAAGGGGGTTAAACACCTATTCATAGCACTGTAAATGCAAATAAAAAATCATTACTGCACTGTAAATAACAGGGAAAGCGATGAAAGACATTAGAATGAATTGCAGTATTGCATTCATTGTCCTAATTCTGTATTTTGCAGTTTTGCAGTTTTGCAAGTCTGATCGCATATCGGACCTCTGAACCTAATTGATTGACATGTAATCTCCATGATTTACTGCCGTAATAATGACAGTCCCATTTTCTATTGGCTGATTTGAAATGGGAGGTTACAGGTTGCTGAATTGATAATGTTCCCGCCCTGAAGTGCCTCGAACCAGTGCAGGCTTACGATTTTGGCATTGGGCCCGTAACTTTGGGCCCGTAAAATTGGGCCTTGAGCAATTGAATAGCATTGCCATCAGAGACCAACAGGAGCCCTCAACACACCCGCTGACATTAGGCTGTCTGCGATTGAGTTGCAGGCTTCTAATTGAATGAGGCCATAGTTTGTTTTGGCCGGTCACAGGCAGCTAATACATCATGATATTGCTGCTCTGGATATCTGCATTGTGCTGCTGTTGGCATGAATGTTAGTATGGGGTTAAAAACTTTCCAAAATGCAGTGTTTCTAGGTAGGTACACTGTGCCTATTTAATCAGCTCTGGGGGTGTTTTTTTTAAAAATAAAATAATCCTGTGTGTGTATAGAATGGCTCATTGTAATGTGTGTTTATGATATGAGCAGCATGTGTTAGACTAGAAAAAGGTAAAAACAGGAAAGTGTCTATATACCTTTAAGACCAGTTTCATTGAAGCAGTACATACCAGATGAATAGTAATGGATATCTTCTTTTGTGCACTCTCTCTCTGTGCGTGCTCACCTTCTGTCTGTGTGGGCTCTCTCTGTGCCCTCTCTCTCTCTGCCCTCTTTCTCTCTCTGTATCCTCTATCTCTTTCTGTGCCATCTCTCGTTCTCTCTGTGCCTTCTCCCATTCTGTGTCCTCTCTCTGTGCCGTCTGTTTCTCTGGGTGCCCTCTCTGTCTCTCTCTGTGCCCTCTCTCTCTCTCTACTCTCTGTGCCCGCTGTGTAAGCCTGATGAATGTGTGCAGTGTAATAGCGTGCGTGTGCGAGACCAAAGCGTTAGCGTAGTTGTGTACTTCCGCATTGGGGTAAAATGGCGGGCAATGTGTAGTATGAAAATCCGTAGGTCGTTTGTGGCGTTTTGCGACTTTCTTGTGGTGTTTTGCGAGTTTAGAGTGCTGTAGCCTCGTTTTCGTTTTTTTCGGCGGCCATTTTTTCTGTCGCTTACAGATTTTTTTAGTGTCTAAACTCTTTTATTTTGATTTAAATGAAGGTGTAAGTTGTTTTTTTGAGGTCCTGTTTGCTTCCTCTCGCTGTAGGTAAGCTTTTTATGTATGTGCTGTGTGTATTTATTGTGTTTGAAATTTTGTAATGTTCGCGAGTTGCATCCGAGTGTTGCGAGGTCGTAATGTGTGCTAACGTGTCTCGTATGGTGTTTGCGTGTGTAGCCTCGTTTTCGTTTTGTTCGTCGGCCAATTTTGTGTCGCTTAGCAAATAGTTTACTGTCTAAGCTCTTTTATTTTGAGTAAAATGAAGTTGTAAGTTGCATTTTTGAGGTCCTGGATGCTTCCTGTTTCTGTAGGTAAGGTTTTTATGTATGTGCTGTGTGTATGTATTGTGTTTTTAATTTTGTAATGTTCACGAGTTGCGTCCGAGTGTTGCGAGGCTGTAATGTGTGTGAACGTGTGTCGTATATTGTTTGCGAGTGTCGGAATGTGTGTGTCGTGCTCTTTGGGTTGCGACGTGAAGCAACTGCGACGTGAAGCTTTGCGAGGTCCTCAGGTGCTGGCATGGAGCGCCTGCGGCGCTCCATGCCAGCAACTGAGACCCTCGCCCAGTGCCCTCGCTTTGCGAGGACCTTGGCTCGCTACCCGAGCCCGCAGCGTTAGCAACAACTCGTACGCTCACAACTATATATGTGATTATTCATTACTGTTAGCAACCATTTCCATAATAAACTTGCTTGTTTGAGCTGCAGTCTTAGCAGGGTGGGGCCTTACAAAATAATACGGTTTCCGTTAGTCATGTAGAAAGCACTGGCATTAAGCATTACATCATTTCAATTATAGCAGCAAAAAGCTTGTCTGCTGCCTTCAAGGGTTACAATAACAACACAGCCAAACTTTAAGAGTTACAAATTGATAAATTAACCTTCATTGACATTAAATGTCACTGCTCAAATGTATTTGGTTAATGAGGCAGACCTGTTTAGGTGATTCCAGCATGCCATGTTCTGCACAAATTGATTTGTTGAGGGTTAACTTTATTTCTTCTTTTGCTTCCTACATGGAGCTGAAGCTCCATGATGGTCTGTGTAAGAAATTAAGATGTAATTTCTAGAGATTCTATTCTTTTGAGAATGATTGACAAATAAAACACACAAATAAGATTTATGAATTAACATATATTGATATATTTCCATGCACAAAAACAAATAATCATACAAGAACGTGTGGGAAAACAATGTAAAAACTAAAAAAAAATCACAAATGTAAAGTTTTATGAAATGATAGATGTAAACAAAATATAACCTATATATATATATATATATATATATATATATATATATATATATATATATATATATATATATATATATATATATATATATATTATAAGCACAATTAGTTGATATTTAATGGCTGGCTCCTACAACGTAATAAGAAAGAAAACACCTAAATTATGCTTAACCCTTCAAGAGGAAAGAAAAACAACAAACATTTCCCCAGTATCCAGAAAGAACAAAAACATTAATATATATATACCCACATATCATCTGTATACCGCCAGAAAGAAAACCGTAATTAATATTTTGATCTCAATATATATTTCATCAGTATACAAGGAGAAAGAAAAATAATTAGTCATCAATCAGACATGCAATATAATTACCCTGGGTGGATCAAAAATATTAAGGGGTATAGTTACCACCTACAGATGGGCTGGCTTTGTCTACAATGTTGAAAGGTCCTTTCCAAGAAGGAACAAAGGAATGTTCTTTCTTCCAAAATCTCTTACCATTACCCAATAACCAACATTGTATTCAATGGGTCTCACCTTTTTATCAAAATACTTTTTAATTTGTTTCTTGGACCGCCCTGAGTTTTGTGCTACAAAGATATTAATTTACCTTATGTGGTCCGCTACTTTTTTCACCCAAGTAATTGCCCCTTGTAAAATAGGGGTTGCAGTGGGGAGTAGTGAAAGTCCAGGAGTACGCATAAGTCTACCAGTCATTGCTTCATAAGGGCTGACCCCTGTGGTAGAATGAGGAGTAGATCTTATGGCCATTAAACAAAGTGGTAAAACATCTTTCCAGGTTGTAGGTTTCCCTGAGCAAAACTTTGTAAGCATTGTCTTAATGGTGTGGTTTCCCCTTTCCACCGCTCCAGATGATTGCGGGTGATAAGCAATATGAATTTTATGCTTAATATGCAGCAATTTCTGTAGCTGTGTGAAAATTTGTCCTGTGAATGATGTGCCTCTGTCACTGTCCACTACTTTTGGAAGTCCCCACCTTGAAAACAATTCAAAGAGTAAAGTTTTAGCAGCTGTAAGGGCTGTCTGATTTTTAGTAGGGAATGCTTCAATCGATTTGGTAAATACATCAATCACTACAAGGCAATATGTATATCCACCTTGTGATTTTGGAAGGGGCCCAATGAAATCCATTTGAATATGGGTCCATGGCCAATCTACAGGGGGTGCTGATCTTAAAAATAACTTGTTTGTGCAAGGGGAAGGATTTACTTCAAACAGGGGAGGCATGTTGAGCATTTAAGGTTAACATCCTCTTTAATTGAAGGCCACCAAACAGAATTAGGAGAACTGCAGTCTCTGCAGGAGAATCAGAAATAACACAATATTCACCTTTTTCCTTAAACCAAATTTTGTTATTTACAAAATCAATCACTGCACCATTATTCCTCAAGAA
>CM050163.1:276849126-277034126 GCA_027410445.1 Discoglossus pictus
GGTTGTGCAAATTGAAGCAGTTTTTGATGATGAACTCTCGTCAGCATGGGTGCCGTGACCAGCCATTTGCTTCAGAGCCCCATACACAACAGGGTTCGCTGTACTTTAGTTTTAAAAACACACACCTGGTAGTTCCTGGCTCCTGTGGACGGTGAGTTGCTCAACTGTACCTTGTTGGTTGCCCCCTTACACACCTTCGCAGCCAACATTAACAGCTGAAATCAGTGGCACGCAGTGCCATGCAGTTTCCACAAAGTTTAATTGCAGTGGTGCCATTTATCCAGTCACAGTACACTTTACCCACAGCGAAAAGTTAACAAACTGCACTGTTTCAGAAATACTGTTACGATTGGCCCAAAAGCAAATGACCATTTCCTTTTCTTTGTCAGATAAATCACAAGTTTTACCCATGACATTTTTTTGTTTACTGAATGCCTACATGTCACCGTAGTACCCACCAAGCCAGCTCAAAACAGGTGCCGCATTTCATTGGCTACACGCTGCTGACATCAAAAGTTGTAAAATTGTATAATCTGTGTCAATCCCAATCTGGCAATTTATTTATACACACACACACACACATAAACACATAAACACCTTACTCCTAAATTATTTTGCTTTTCTTGCTGGCACAGCAAGTTAATATTATAACAGGGCCCTCCATTCTTCCGTAATTTGTTAAGTTTGTTTTTGACTTCTATCTACCCTGTATAGCGCTACGGAATACGTTGGTGCAAAACAAATAAAAGGTTAATAATAATAATAATAATAATAATAATGGTGAATACTTACTTATGTTTCAGAATCTGCTCTTGTTCCTGGTAGTTTTCATGGGTAGGGTGATCCTGGACATTCTGCTTTGTTAGCTGCAATCTACAGGTCTGTAAAATAAATAGTTGACACTAAGCGCTCTGTTCCACAAAACGCAGTTTTCTTTATGCATAGGTCAACTACACCCAGAATGGAAAGCAGCTACAATATGATACATTTCTACCTTTCCAGTGGCCAAAGCGGGACAGTTGGGAGTTATGTGATCATTGTATGTGAATGCAAACAAAAACTAATAAATGAAATAGGTATATATTAATCACGCACTAACTGGGTACCCACAGAACAGAGGTTATGTAGAGTATGAGGCAGATACTATATTCCCAAACTGAGTATTTAAAAAGATAAGACATTATACATTACAAGAGGTGTCTATTTATCATGACAAATTATTTTAAGCAAAGAAAACACATCTACAGCAGCACAGAAAGACGGAGGGTTAAGGATATTGGAAGGTGTAGCACCAAGATGATGCCCAGAAATACCAGCTCTAGCTTCTCCTTCTCCAGATCCTGGATTTTCTCAATGTGCGCTGCCAGGTCAGGCCGTTCATACACGTCCACAAATAGCTTCTTCATCTGGATGATCTCTTTATTGATGCCGTTGAAGGTCATGGTGATCTCATGAAGCAGCTCCCGGTAGTCTATAAACTCATAGTCTGGGCCAGATTTCAGATAGTCTTGGTGTCCACTTCATTGTGGAAAGTTAGACCCCTGCAGCTCCAGAAGGTCACAACGCATCACGCTGTCGGCCACTCCGGAGCTGCAAGGGATAAACAGTTTAAACAGTTGGTGATTCACGTGGATTACAGTGGACAATGACACATTTACAAAATATATATATTTATACACAGAGGTAGCAGAACAGGCTCTTAGCTCTAGCTACACACAAAAAATACAGCATTCAGGAGGTGATAAGATATTAAAACCACATGAGAGCAGACATTTTAATACATATAATGCAGTGGTTCCCAAAACTCTCCTAGGGGCTCCCCAGACAGGTTGGGATATCAATGTAACACTGTGTGAACATAAGTTAGGAAATTAGAAACTCAGATGCCTGTTGAATACTAATTCCACACACTTACACTGAAATCCAGACCTGTCTAGGGAGCCCTGAGGAGAGGTTTGGGAACCACTGATGTAATATAATTATATTATGTGAATTCATTATTATGTGCTCTATTTAGGCATTTGTATGCAGACATATTCAGCAATTTGAATAACCATAAATAAATTGTATTTATAATATATACAGTTATATATTTAAACAAAACAAAAATGCATAAATATAAAGCAGTTATAAAGAAATCCTAACTGAAGCACAGTTTGCTCTGCAAATATATTTAGCATGGTTGAAACACGAATATGGTCATTTTAGTGTTCAGTGGTTCATTAAGCAGAGTATTCTTCTATTAAAAGGGCTAGTGTACATATTAAACCAATTTAGTTCCCCACCTCTCTCCCTGTCTGGAGCACTACTGAAAGGAAGTGAAAGATTTTAACAGCGATAACACGGATTAGATTATAATGTTAAATGCTTGAATAATGGTATCAGAGTTGAAATGTTTTACTGCCTTTCAGTACAGCACCAGACAAAGAGGTGGGGAGAGGTACAGCAGTGGCCATTAATGTGTTTTTAAATGAAATTTGATTTTCTGGCTAAATATTTGCACATTTATTTTATATGATAATAGTGAAGTAAAAATAGATTTAACATGAAAAGTGCTTACAGTGGCTCTTTATGTTCTGTTATCAAATGATAATATATAGGACCAGTCTTTCAACAGAGATCTTATCAGTTCCTCTCAGGTTTCTAATCTTATTAGAAGCAAGCAATCATTGAAGTAAATATGAATACAACAGATAAATTAATAATTAATTAATAGCAGCATTTCTTTGTGTAAACTTTGTAAAAAATATTTGGCATATTAATATAAAGTCTTGTTCATCTTCTGAGCATATTATGACTCTTATTTAAAAGCTGCCATAGAATAAGACAGAAATTGGTGGATAATCCAGCCCATGGACATACAAAATGATATGGTGCCAACACCAATTGCAAGTAAAATACCAACACAACATTTGTCACCATCCATATGTCACATGCTAAAGCCCATATCTGCAATATCTTTGGGTTTTAATCCACAATAACAAATATGATTAACACATTGAAGAAAGTGTTGTATGGTGCTCTGTCTATAAAGGTTAGCGGACAACAAACCAGCAGATGTCCAAATCCTCCAATATCCTGTCATGTGGTAATGTTTAAAGTGTTTTATTACAAATATTTTAAAATAAAGTCTCCAGAAAAAAAAAAAGAAAGAAAAGTTGATTCAAAATAAACTTATGATTTTGGACAGACGTGTTAAAAATGGAAATCTCACAATCTTTAACCTTGAAAACCTGGCGTGCGCGCATGAAGTGGTGTTTAAATAAATGGAGGCTTTTCACAAGCTGTTTGATAGATGTTTGAAAAAACGTAGATGTTTTAAAATTGCTGGCCATGAAAATCTGGATTGCACATTGTGTTATATTTCATCTGGATGAGGTGGTTTTAATAAAGGTACCGATAACCCATTTAAAATTAGTATACCTCCTCCCCTCTTCGGATTAAAATAAATATATATATAAAAATGCTTTAGAAAGTGAAAGAACTACAGTATAACTGGGTTTTATACTGTTACATTAAATGTTATCATCAATATTCAGACGGATAGATTTACTAAACAAACAAACTGCTCTTCGGCCTAGCAACAGAAATAGAAGTGCTCAATCAGAAAATGGACATAACCCACTCAGAGAGCACCCTCTTTTAGCCACTTTTGCCCTTCACAGGGAGACATATCCTGTAGTATATCACTCTGGTCTCACTGACTAGAGTGACCCAGCCCCGAAATACCAGGCAATTCTACCCTGAACAAGAGAACCAGTAAACACCAGATGTACATTTCAGCCTCTGTGGGCCTCATCAGTGAGGTGCAGCTGGACTCCATAGGGCACAGTGAACAAGGGGTCCACGTCTGAAGCCCTCTCTATCGCCTGGTATTTCGGGGCTGGTCACTCTTGAGTGGGACCAGACTGATATACTACAGGATATTTTTCCCTGTGAAGGGCACAAGAGGCTGTTCTCAGAGTGGGTTACCATGTCCATAGAACGAACTTATTAAGGTTAGTTCATTCATTTTTGTGGTTTCTTTTAAAAATACATTGAACCACAACCATTTTATAAAAATATATTTAAAAAGGGAACAAGTCTATACATTGTACTAGACAAGATACTAATCTGAATAGGTCTTAGTGAGATAAGTGCATTAAAACACAGGGTGTTGATCATTCCTGACCAAGAATTGAAAATCTTTATTTACACTTAAATAACACAAATGTTAAAAACACAGCCTACAACTCTAAATTGTGTGCAGTTAGACATTTACCGCTTGCTTTGACCCCTTGCTAGGCAGCATCTTTGCTTTATTCCTAAAGGGTTATATTATCTGACCACTAGGGGCAGATAACATACTTTCACATCCCTTCACTCTCCCACATAATAAAAAAAACTAAAAACTTTTCACTCCTTCCTACCTAAGCAAACAGTCACTTTTTTTCTGACCTTACTTGCTATTCCTTATCCGTTAGTCTTCCCCAGGTCTCTGCTTTGGAAAAAAACATTTTCTACAAAGACTCTAAGCTCAAAACAGGGCCCTCCATTGAGGTTGCAAGTGAATTTGAGCCATATTTGACGTTTTTTGGCCACAAAAAAAAAAAAAAAAAAAATCGGCTAAGGAAGGAAAAAATGTTGGCCGAAAAAACCCGTAAACATTCTAAATCAGGATGAAAAAGAGGCTGACCAACGCCAGGCACGCAGGACTTAGAAAATACACGACGGCGAAGCCAGTAACACACGAACGACGCCAGGCACGCCAGCACCACAGTAGTTGTGAGGTTCCTGTTTATGGCCACATATTCAAAGTGGTTACAGCCTATGACTTTAGATAGAGTGCAGTAAGCAATTCACAAATTGCCTTGACCTTTGTTCAGCAGGGTTCCTGCCCTATTTTTAAAAGGACATCACAATATAGATAAATGGATACTGTAATTAATGTAGCCTCTAACTCATTACATGTAAGCTGCCAATCAGTGTCTGGTTGTTTTTATAATCTCCATCTTAAATCTTACACTTCACCAGTATATCTATAGTGAAAGTAATTTTGAACATACTTTTTTTCCTTTTTTCACATGGAGAACATGAGACAACAAGCTTGCTTTCTTTCTTATATTAGGGTCTATTAGCCAGCTTTGGGGTATGGATTTAGGTTCAGCCTTCCAGATAGGAGGAATCAATCAAGGATCACAGGTTTAGTTCTATCTTCTCTTACCTATTGTGAAGTTTTTACAACCACACTTTTTTTCATCTATTATGCTCTCCAAATTGTGAAAAAAAAAAAAAAAAGTGTCCAAAATTGACATATACCGACTAAGGTGTTATATTATTAACATTGATGTTATTTAAGTTTAAATAAAGTTTTTCAATTAGAGTCTAGAATCAGTGTTGAGAACTAGAAACTACCAATTACTATATCATTCCTGACCAATATAAATTAATCTACAACCATTTCTAGACAGCATAATTTGCCATCTTAAAAAGGAGCACTGAAGTGTTGTATTTATAGTATGGAAGAACTTGGCAATGTGTCAAATGTTTTTACAAAATTAAAAAAAAAAAAAAAAAACAGCCTTCAATTTTTCACTATTGTATTCAATTATGCTTAATGGTACCAGACACTTTATTTGTTCCAAAAAGGATTAGAAATCATTAATTCAGATATGATTTCAATGCAGTTCTGTTGAAAGATTGCCAAATAAAAGAATGAGCCCAGGAGGAGAACCCCCTGCTACAAAATCGACAGGCAAAGTGTCCATGATGGAATTGACTATATCACAAGAAGAGCGTTAAATATAAGGAGTACCCTAAAACGGTTATATTGTTGATAGTTGGAGGAGGGGTTGACATGTTTATGAAGCATGTAACAAGTTACAGTGGCCCTTTGAGAATGTCCACAAGCATGTGTAAAAACATGGGTGCAAAGAGCTCAGCTACATAGTATGATTTAGAGGCTATATTCTGGACTTACCTTCACACACCACTGACATGTGCCCGACATTTTTATGCTTAAAGGAATATGGAGGGTTCCCTTTTTCTAATATTAAAAGTAAACTACTAAGTGTTTATTTGCATATTTAAACATTAGAATTTTTAAATGCTTAAAAAGTGCCACTTAATTCGTCACAATTTGGACCATATCACAGTAAGGGTCTCCTAAAAGCATGTTGAAATACTCTTTGAAATATGAGCATTTTTCACGGAGAGATTTATAAAGTAAAATCTGTGTTTACATGTGTCACTGACTGCCCTTTTGTCAGACCCACAGCTACAGCTGCAAAGCATGGAATAGGTCAGTTATGGGTCAACTTTTCAGTGCAGTCCTGAGTTCAGGGAAAAACTGCTATCACAGTCAGCTGTCCTATTAATCATGCAACAGTCAGCAGGCAGGATAGACGTTTGTAAACAGACTTAAAACGTTAGATTTTTTTAAACTTTTAGTATAGTATAAAAATAGTTAATTTTAACATACAATCTTGTGCTCTCACACCATGAGAAGCACTTACAGTGCCCTTTAAAATCAATGTTTTTATTCACTGAAACGTTCCAAATAGCCCCTGCAAATGTCCACCACCTGTAGCTCATAGTTTCTAAAGTACTAACCAATTACAATCTGTGTCTCAGCAACATTTTACTAAATTGCTACTGAGACACAGCCTGTCATTGGGTAGTATATCTAGTACTATAGACACATTGTATACATGAGCGGCAGGGGGTGTTTTAGAAGGTTTTAGTGAGTAAAGACAATGCATTTAAACAGCATTCAATATGCAAACATTTAAGTTGTTTATTTTAATATTAAAAACAGGAAACCCACCATGTCCTATTAAAACAAATGAGCAAGCAGATGCCTACCTTTCAACGAAAACCAGACTAGCCAAGGATGGATGTATCCTTGTCTATATTCTGTAGCGCTTCTCTAGTGGGCTTGAATGTATGTTTCTTGAAATGGCAAGACACTATTATTTTACCTGTATGTTTTTGGGCGGTAATGACCAATACAAGTCACTGGTTCCAATTAGGTAAGGTGAGGCAGCTTCTCGCATACCCCCCCCCCCCCCCCCAACGTTCACCGATGCGTCTTTATGCTGAACAAGACACAATATGTGTATGTGTATGTATAAATATAGGTATATGATTAACTATTTGTATATATGTAAAAGTGTATGCGTATATGTATGGTGAGAATATATGTTTTTATGTTTTTTTATATAGGAGATTTGATCATTGAGAAAGCCACTATTCAGGGTGACGAAATGCGTCTGTTCAGTTTTTTTTACATGTTTTTATTGAACACATATACTTATAGTTGTTCAAATTTATAGTAAGAAATGTACTTATTATCATTGAAAATTTACAATGATAGAGATGGATGGTCCTATCTAGACACATATAATTCATGTAATTTTTATTGGCATATTAACAATACTATTATCTAGATATATAAATAAATAAATAAATAAATAAATATAGATCACGGTTCACATTACTATTATCGATATACACATACCCAATTCCATATCGTGGGTGTTGAGGTGTACTATGGAGCAGCAACAGAATAAGTACCAACCCTGTAGTGGATACGGTTTGGGAAGTGCTAAGTATACCTCATTAACTGAGGACACAAAAGGTGAGAGTTGAACCACTATTTACGTATACACACAGGAATTGGGATTGTTATACTGTGGTGATCTGCACTAGGATTTGGTGCACTCTATCCCCCCCTACCCCAGATGTCTACCTTCTTTGTGAGAGTGGTGGGTCCCACTAGACATGCTATAAAGCCCATCTGACATACGCTACAGGTGATAACATCAACGGTTGTGGTTTGCTATTAGAGAGCAATTACGTCTTCTTCTGGGAATATTTAGTAGAATTAGGTGTTCCTGTAGTTAAATCGATTAGTAATCTACTTTATACAGCTAACCAATACGCCATGTTAGGTAATGCATCAAAAGAGATGCTTCTACAAAAGGAATGAACCTCCAGTAAGTAAACTGAAAATTAAAGGCAGGAGTTTCTGAACTCTGTTATTCTTTGGAGAAATGAAACAAAAGCAGTTTAAATAGGCGTAACAATAAGTAAAACAGTACTTTGGATTGCTGATGAGGTCCAGATGAAGGGAGTATGAAAAAAGGGAAATAAAATAACTTGTATTTTATTTCAAAGGAGAAAGAAAAGAATCAGTCCAAGCCAAAGCGAAATTGTATAAACATAGCTTTAAACTTGTGTCTCTGAGGAAGAGATCTGCTATACGTTGTAAATTATGTTTAGACTTATTGTATATATATCTATATGTGAGACTTCCTGTCGAAAAGTTAGTTTATATATCTAAGGACACAATTACTGATATTTGTACCTACTCAAGCAAATGGGTATGAGAAAGCATTCAGACACCCTAGATTAAACTAACCCTGAAGGTAACTGAGGAGCCAGAACTTTTTCTTAGCAGGTAATGCGTATATATGTAGCACTAACAGAAAACTTAAGATCCAGTAGTAAAGTTGTAAGATCCATCGCTCCCTGGCTCCCAGGATTTGTCAAGCCCTGTATTAAAAGGATCGCAATGTAGCAAGTCAGGGGTTGGAACCAAGAATCTGATTGTCCTATAAGATTATGTGGAGGAAAGAAGGTGTTCACCCTGGTCCCTTCTCCATAGAAGGTGGCATCTAGATACTGCATGATTCTTGGTATGATTGGTAAAATCTTTTTCATATTGTTATATAAACACCTAAAAAGGGACATTTATGTTTCTGGATTTCTCTGGGAGTATAACATACCTATATATCTATGTACTTTTAGGTACATTACTTTATTTTGTGGTTTAGTTCTTCAATTGTATCCGACTGTCAGTGAGCATATGGACGCAGCACACCAAGTACATCTGGTTGTGCTTATACATACGGTTTTCATGGCTAAGATACTGGAGTGGGTTGCCAGTTCCTTCTCCAGTGGACCGCGATTTATCTGACCTCTCTGCTATGACCTTCCCCTCTTGAGGGACCCTACATGGTATAGCTCATAGCTTCACTGACATACACAAGCCCCTTCCCCATGACAAGGTAGCAATCCAGAAGGTGCTTAAAAGCTCTATTTTTTTATTCTGCCTGTTGAGCAATTGTTGAGAAATTGAACCTGTTTGGGTCTGCCTTCTGTAGCTCATAAATACATAGAGTGTGAAGTGCAGTGCTTCAAATTAGCCTGCCAGTGACCTCCCACAAGTAGCATGTTGCAGAATGTTGTCACTGAGTGGTTACTATGAAACACTGCACACCCTATATGCAGACGGGAAAACCATATTATATTCCTAGTGAAATCCAGAGAACATCCAGGTCCCTTTAATAATTGGATTATTACTATTCCCTGATGAAGTTTCCCAGCAGTATGAAACATGTAGGGTTATTGTGGTAAAGTTATCTTAAAACAATTGTCAGACTGTTTTTTGATCTAAGATTACCGAATATGTACCGAGGAAGATTTACATGCTAAGGAGGTACATTTGTTACATACATCACAAGCATGTGCCGCTTTCCTAAACTGACATAAATAGAGATTGGGAATCAAGTTATCAAGATAGGCCAGTTAAATTAGGATTTGGCACTCAGTTTCTGAATGTGTGGAACGGCAAGCTCTCAAGGAGGGTATGGATTAGAGCCAGTGATGTGATTAAAAAATTAAAATTGAACTACTGCTTTAGGGGGTTTGACTAGTATAAATAAGGGATGAACAAAGACAGTGGTAAGTCCAGTGGTTGTAATGCCTAGCAGAAATAACAGTGTTTATACACCCAATGATAAATAATTTAGAGGGCCATTGTAGTTTATAACAAACAAATATTATCAGCTACCTAAGTAATTTTGCATACTCAGACCCTCATTCAATTGCGATTTGGCCAATTGAATAGGGCTCTATATAAGCACATAGCATATTTTTTTAAAGAAGTTTTTAGTTAGTGAAAACCTTGCTTTTGGATAGATGTTTACTAACTAAAACCTTATTTAGAGCTCTATTCAATTGGCCAAATTGCAATTGAATGAGGGCCTCAGCAAGTATGTAAATTTAGACACAAATGTAATGATTCCTGTCCTGTGCGGAAACAGAGAAGTATGAAGGATTACCAATATAAAGTGTCTAAGCAAGTGCAGGGGAGGGGGGAGATGTCCACTCATCTCACATTTCAATCATCTCTTAGATTATAAAATCTTCTGAGAGCAGGACCTCATCGCCTCATGTGTTTTATCCTATAATAATAAAAATGTTCATGTTCTAATTTTTCTCATTTTTTATCCACTACTACTACTTTTATGGAGTCAAGTAACTCGAATGGGTATTACTGTAAATGGAAGTACATGGCATTACGTAAGTAATTCACAGCTATAATGTTTGGTGCTACCACTAATAATGGGATTCATTGTGCATTCAAAAGGTGCAAACAGGCTACTTACTCGTCAAACAGTTGGTAAGTTACCATGCGTTCTGTTACCAAGAAGTAAAACCGGTGTATGAGGTCGGGGAAATTAGGGTGTGCCTGGAAGAGAAAAGAAGAAATTATGCTCTATTATTTGCAGTCACTAGATCTCTAATGGGTCTTCTGAAGAGCTCTCCAGAGTTAGGTAGGGTCGAAAAAGAGAAAAAAAAACCTTTTAATAAAAAATATTTTTTACTGTGCATTTAAACAATGAATTGCCATTTAATGCCCCCAGGAAGTTTGATCTGCTCATCTCTCCACTCCCTCTGAATGATGTATTGACACAACAGGGGCAGCCGCCCAGAGGGGGTTGCTCTCCAGACAGGCATACTGTACTTGCATTAGGATAGTGGCCGATGATTAATAAAAGGTGTATTTATGTACACTGCTAGCAGTTCATGATACACCAAATCCTGCTACTAATATGTGTTTGCAGAGTAGTCTGAAAAAGTTATCAATTTGGTACTTCCCCCTGGATGGGTCCCGCTCCAGAGATAATACATGATTTAGAGGGTGGAGAAAAGAAAATATTTTTTCTTTTCTTACCAAGACCTACTTAACTATTTATTGGAGAGTACACAATTACTAAAGTGCTCCTTTAAGCCATAGAAAGAGGGCTAAATGTTATGCCTTGTATTAAAAGACTGTATTTTAAATATAACAGAGATTATTTTTATACAAATTTATATATAATATTTAATGTGTTTGCAAAGAGCATAAGTAAGTAGATAAAGGGTCAGAAAGTTAGTTATTAGAAGAAAAAGAAACATGTCCTCCCTAGAGGGATCCATGATACTTTGATGAAAGGTTGTATGTGTGAAGGTTTGTCATTTTGTTACCTACTTATGTTCATATGGCATAGTATTAGAAGTGTTTCACAGGATTGCACAATCATCAGAGAAGATCCGATCCTTAATATGAGTGTGCCTATAAGGGAGGGGAGTTTGGGAACCACTGTTCTAGACACAAGTACAGTGTACTATAATTAAGATTTTCCCTAAAAATGATTTTATGCTTTTCTACTGTAAGTAAACACAGAATGTAACCGTTCTGAGCGGTCTGCCATTCTTATTCACCCACAAACTACATTTTGTTACTGAGAAATCATTGGCATTAATTGCAGGTAAGTCCCCAAGGTACTGCCTCCATTGTCTTCACTGCATTCACCTATACAAAAAGACAATGGACTCAGTGCCTCTGGGACTTATCGGTACTTAACGCAAATTATTTCTCATTAACAAAATATATGAATCTCCTTTTGTGGGTGTATCAGAAAGGCTGGCAGAATTGCAAACGTCACTTTCAGCTTGCTGCACGGAAATAATAAAGTACTTGTTATTACCTGTACTTTTAAATTATACCAGATTTTGGAACCTCTACTTTAAAGAGATATAGATAAGATCCAAACGTCTGAAATCATTAAAAAGTACATGTCCAGGATTCTGCCTCATTCATGTTATTACTCTCTGGGGCTAGCGCCTTTACATAGTGATTTACGGAACTGCAGAATACTCTCCATAAATCAGGACTCATCACTCTCCCTAAATCAGGAGTGACAAATTTAGCAAAAACTATCTCATGAGCCAGGAAAATTATATAGAATAAAGTTAGGAGTCAGAAATAAACAAGAAAACAATATGGAGCTGCAGCTCTCTAAAGTTGTCAAGCACTGGCTTAAATCACTATGAGAATGTGCTAACCCTGCAACCCCCAAAGGAGTGATAATGCTCATTAGTGATAGATAACATGCAGAGGCAGGGGAAGGTAAATAAAGGAGGAAACTAAATACCAAAGGCCAGGTTTTACTTTCAGCCTAATCAAATTAGTTTATTAGGTATTTGTGTTCAATGTTGCTTTCAGTGATCCAGAACCAGTGATGGACCCCTTGCTCACTGTGCCTTAGGGAGTTGAGCTGCACCTCACCGACGAGGCCCATAAAGGCCGAAACCCGTCTGGGGTTTGCTGTTTCTCCTGTTCAGGGTAGAATTGCCTGGTATTTCGGGGCTGGGTCACTCTAGTGAGCAAGACCAGACTGATATACTACAGGAAATTTCTCCGTGTGAAGGGCACAAGTGAGCTAAAAGAGGTTGCTCTCAGAGTAGGTGACCAGACCTATAGGACAAACCTACTTCAGGTATTATCCGTTCTCAGATTGAGCACCTCTTATTTTATTGTTGTGGATCCTAGCGTTTGTAACTTTTTGTACAAAATGCAAGTTGAGTGATGCTCAAGCTTTGGTTATAAAAGACGTAATAGCATTATACGAAGATATGGAGGCTGGTGTGTTTGGCTTATACAAAGCATTCTGGGTATATTTAGACATGTTAATATAAAAAGGATGTAGACGTAGGGTATAATTACTATTACTACCGCATTACATGGGCTTAGTGAGTTCATGTTTCCTATGGACCATAGAGTTTGGAGAGGATTAGTCATTAAATGGAGACCTGGGGTCCAACCCAAATCTTTCCCAAGCAAGTGGTCATATAGTGCCATCTGCTGGAGCATTACTGAAAAAAGAGGCATCAGAAAGACGAAGACTGGGGCGAGTGTTCAAGATACAGAACAATTATTAAATGGGATGATTCACCTAAACGCAAGTCATTCTTATATGGAAGATTTCACATATATCAAATAGATATGTAAAAGTACATTACATACGTATGTAAGGTAATGTGAAGTGCTGAAAAATACATAACATGAATGTAATCATCACAGTTTGGACTTCAGTAGCAGTCTCTTGAGCTGGCTCATGAACTTCTGACCCTATCACCCTTTTACATAGATAGTTGGTGTTCAATTTGAAAGAACTGAAGTTTAGCTAAACTTGCCCTTTAAGGCATGGTTTTTAACAATGTCTTTCTTATGATGTAGCTATTAAGAACAAATATGTATGGGGTTGTATTATGATAATTATATGGCCTGGTCCCTTTGGGTGAGGACTTCTGATGTAGGAAGGCAACAGCAAGTCATTTATCCCTACGCTGTAGCAGACTCGTATATATTTAGATAATACTAGAAGTAAGGGGGATAGCAACTTTGGGTAAGGGGTCTACAGTCCTGACATGCAACAAAGGGGCACATGAATAAAAAAGTGGAAAAAAATAATTGCTGCCTCACTAGTGCATTTGTGGAAGACATTTCCTGACACCAATATTGCCTATGTGCAAACTGCAGCAATTACTATATGTAGGGATTTATGTCAAAAGTAAAGCAAGACTGAAGCAGGGGTGAGGAAACTGGGGTGAACCTTGTTATGAACAAGTAGGTAAAGGACAGAGAATTATCAATAATAATGTAGTTACATTATGAGAAAATATGAATGTAGAGAGGAAAAAGGGGAAGGATAGAAAAGGATAATAAAGGAATACACATTTTTGAGGAGTGCAATTATTGTCAAATTGAACTATAGTGATAGGCTCTCTCAGATACTGATAGATATGATAGTGGAGATAGTTAGTGAAGATAGTGGACAGATAGAAGGATAAATAGATACTTAGAAGGACAGGAAGATAGATAGATGGATATCCCTGATTGACTGTAAGTGGGTTAATCAATGGTTATATTCATGAATGGGTCACATGTGCTCAGGCAGGAATACCCTGCCCTGTTAAATGTCTCTGTATTGCATTATCTGTCATTATACCCAATAGTGTATAAAACTACAAGGAGATAGATAGAGAGCGATCAGTCCTTTTTATATCCTAAGATCATCAAATATCAGACCCACATTGCACTGCATGTGATATCCGAACAATAGAGGGATATCAAGTAATAGATGGTAACAAGTGATCAGACTATCATCAGCCAGTATGATCTCTGATTTAATGATATGACATACTGTACTAGTATGAGGACATCCTCATGATGACTGCCCCAGTGTGATGTGCACCGACACCAGCAGCTGTTGTATGCATATGAAGAGCAGTGACATTAATATAATATATAAAGAGTCCCTCAGCAAGGATATTGCAGACTCACCATTATGAAGCTGTAGGAGGTCCCAGGGTGCAGTCCCTCCCTGCAGTTCCTAGTATTGCTGTGTGACTGCTGGGCTCTCATTGGCTCCGTATAACACAACGACACAGACCATCCCTCACAAGCAGGCTCAGCTCCAGCTCACTCATGTGTCTGCAGCTCCTCTCCAAGTGCAGGAGGATTTATAGCATCAGCAGTCTCTGTCCTCCAGTCACACTAGTGTCTATGTGTTATTACTACATGTGTATATGATCCATGAGGCATTACTGTATGTATATAGTGTCTATGGGTTATTACTACATGTGTATATGATCCATGAGGCATTACTGTATGTATATAGTGTCTATGGGTTATTACTACATGTGTATATGATCCATGAGGCATTACTGTATGTATATAGTGTCTATGGGTTATTACTACATGTGTATATGATCCATGAGGCATTACTGTATGTATATAGTGTCTATGGGTTATTACTACATGTGTATATGATCCATGAGGCATTACTGTATGTATGTAGTGTCTATGGGTTATTACTACAGGTGTATATGATCCATGAGGCATTACTGTATGTATATAGTGTCTATGGGTTATTACTACATGTGTATATGATCCATGAGGCATTACTGTATGTATATAGTGTCTATGGGTTATTACTACATGTGTATATGATCAATGAGGCATTACTGTATGTATATAGTGTCTATGGGTTATTACTACATGTGTATATGATCCATGAGGCATTACTGTATGTATATAGTGTCTATGGGTTATTACTACATGTGTATATGATCCATGAGGCATTACTGTATGTATATAGTGTCTATGGGTTATTACTACATGTGTATATGATCCATGAGGCATTACTGTATGTATATAGTGTCTATGGGTTATTACTACATGTGTATATGATCCATTAGGCATTACTGTATGTATATAGTGTCTATGGGTTATTACTACATGTGTATATTATCCATGAGGCATAGGCATTACTGTATGTATATAGTGTCCATGAGTTATTACTGTATGTATATAGTGTCCATGTGTTATTACTGTATGTATATAGTGTCCATGAGTTATTACTGTATGTATATAGTATCCACAAGCCATTACTGTATGTATATAGTGTCTATGGGTTATTACTACATGTGTATATGATCCATGAGGCATTACTGTATGTATATAGTGTCTATGGGTTATTACTACATGTGTATATGATCCATGAGGCATTACTGTATGTATATAGTGTCTATGGGTTATTACTACATGTGTATATGATCAATGAGGCATTACTGTATGTATATAGTGTCTATGGGTTATTACTACATGTGTATATGATCCATGAGGCATTACTGTATGTATATAGTGTCTATGGGTTATTACTAAATGTTTATATGATCCATGAGGCATTACTGTATGTATATAGTGTCTATGGGTTATTACTACATGTGTATATGATCCATTAGGCATTACTGTATGTATATAGTGTCTATGGGTTATTACTACATGTGTATATGATCAATGAGGCATTACTGTATGTATATAGTGTCTATGGGTTATTACTACATGTGTATATGATCCATGAGGCATTACTGTATGTATATAGTGTCTATGGGTTATTACTACATGTGTATATGATCAATGAGGCATTACTGTATGTATATAGTGTCTATGGGTTATTACTACATGTGTATATGATCCATGAGGCATTACTGTATGTATATAGTGTCTATGGGTTATTACTAAATGTTTATATGATCCATGAGGCATTACTGTATGTATATAGTGTCTATGGGTTATTACTACATGTGTATATGATCCATTAGGCATTACTGTATGTATATAGTGTCTATGGGTTATTACTACATGTGTATATGATCAATGAGGCATTACTGTATGTATATAGTGTCTATGGGTTATTACTACATGTGTATATGATCAATGAGGCATTACTGTATGTATATAGTGTCTATGGGTTATTACTACATGTGTATATGATCCATGAGGCATTACTGTATGTATATAGTGTCTATGGGTTATTACTACATGTGTATATGATCAATGAGGCATTACTGTATGTATATAGTGTCTATGGGTTATTACTACATGTGTATATGATCCATGAGGCATTACTGTATGTATATAGTGTCTATGGGTTATTACTACATGTGTATATGATCCATTAGGCATTACTGTATGTATATAGTGTCTATGGGTTATTACTACATGTGTATATGATCCATGAGGCATTACTGTATGTATATAGTGTCTATGGGTTATTACTACATGTGTATATGATCCATGAGGCATTACTGTATGTATATAGTGTCTATGTGTTATTACTACATGTGTATATGATCATGAGGCATTACTGTATGTATATAGTATCCACTAGGCATTACTGTATCTATGTAGTGTCCATGAGACATTACTGTATGTATATTGTGTCCACGAGCTATTACTAAATCTATATAGTGTCCATGGGACATTACTATATGCATATAGTGTCTATGAGACATTACTATATCTACAGTATATAGTGTCCATGAAGCATTACTGTACATAGTGTCCATGAGGCATTACTCCATCTACATAGTGTCCATGAGGCATTATTGTATCTATTTAGTGTCCATGGGACATTACTATATGTATATAGTGTCCATGAGGCATTACTATATCTACTTAGTTTTAATGAGGCATTACTGTATGTATATAGTATCCATGAGGCATTACTGTATGTATATAATGTCCATGAGGCATTACTATATCAACATAGTGTCCATGAGGCATTCCTGTATCTACATGTGTCCATGAGGCATTACTGTATGTATATAGTGTCCAAAAGGCTTTACTGTATGTATATAGTGTCCATGGGGCATTACTGTATCTACATAGTGTCCATGAGGCATTACTGTATGTATATAGTATCCATGAGGCATTACTGTATGTATATAGTGTCCAAAAGGCATTACTGTATGTATATAGTGTCCATGGGGCATTACTGTATCTACATAGTGTCCATGAGGCATTACTTTATCTACATAGTGTCCATGAGGCATTACTGTATGTATATAGTGTCCATGAGGCATTACAATATCTACAGTATATAGTGTCCATGAGGCATTACTGTATTTATATAGTGTCCATGAGGCATTACAATATCTATTTAGTGTCCATGAGGCATTACTGTATGTATATAGTGTCCATGAGGCATTACTGTATGTATATAGTGTCCATGAGGCATTACAATATCTATTTAGTGTCCATGAGGCATTACTGTATGTATATAGTGTCCATGAGGCATTACTGTATGTATATAATATCTATGAGGCATTACTGTATCTATATAGTGTCCACGAGGCATTACTGTATGTATATACTGTCCATGAGGCATTACTATATCTACATAGTGTCCATGAGGCATTACTGTATGTATATAGTATCCATGGAGCATTACTGTATCTACATAGAGTCCATGAGGCATTACTGTATGTATATAGTATCCATGGAGCATTACTGTATCTACATAGTGTCCATGAGGCATTACTGTATGTATATAGTATCCATGGAGCATTACTGTATCTACATAGTGTCCATGAGGCATTACTGTATCTATTTAGTGTCCATGAGGCATTACCGTATGTATATAGTATCCATGAGGCATTACAGTATCTATTTAGTGTCCATGAGGCATTACTGTATGTATATAGTGTCCATGAGGCATTGCTGTATGTATATAATATCTTTGAGGCATTACTGTATCTATATAGTGTCCACAAGGCATTACTGTATGTATATACTGTACATGAGGCATTACTATATCTACATAGTGTCCATGAGGCATTACTACATCTACATAGTATCCATGAGGCATTATTGTATCTATTTAGTGTCCATGGGACATTACTATATGTATATAGTGTCCATGAGGCATTACTATATCTACTTAGTTTTAATGAGGCATTACTGTATGTATATAGTATCCATGAGGCATTACTGTATGTATATAGTGTCCAAAAGGCATTAGAGTATCTATATAGAGTCCATGAGGCATTACTGTGTGTATATAGTGTCCATGAGGCATTACTGTATGTATATAGAGTCCATGAGGCATTACTGTATCTACATGTGTCCATGAGGCATTACTGTATGTATATAGTATCCATGAGGCATTACTGTATCTATATAGTGTCCATGGGGCATTACTGTATCTACATAGTGTCCATGAGGCATTACTGTATGTATATAGTGTCCATGAGGCATTACAGTATCTATTTAGTGTCCATGAGGCATTACTGTATGTATATAGTGTCCATGAGGCATTACTGTATGTATATAATATCTATGAGGCATTAGTGTATCTATATAGTGTCCACGAGGCATTACTGTATGTATATACTGTCCATGAGGCATTACTATATCTACATAGTGTCGATGAGGCATTACTGTATGTATATAGTATCCATGGGGCATTACTGTATCTACATAGAGTCCATGAGGCATTACTGTATGTATGGTATATAGTGTCCATGAGGCATTACTGTATCTATTTAGTGTCCATGAGGCATTACCGTATGTATATAGTGTCCATGAGGCATTACAGTATCTATTTAGTGTCCATGAGGCATTACTACATCTACATAGTATCCATGAGGCATTATTGTAACTATTTAGTGTCCATGGGACATTACTATATGTATATAGTGTCCATGAGGCATTACTATATCTACTTAGTTTTAACGAGGCATTACTGTATGTATATAGTATCCATGAGGCATTACTGTATGTATATAGTGTCCAAGAGGCATTACAGTATCTATATAGTGTCCATGAGGCATTACAGTATCTATATAGAGTCCACGAGGCATTACTGTGTGTATATAGTGTCCATGAGGCATTACTGTATGTATATAGAGTCCATGAGGCATTACTGTATCTATGTAGTGTCCATGAGGCATTACTGTATGTATATAGTGTCCATGAGGCATTACTGTATGTATATAATATCTATGAGGCATTAGTGTATCTATATAGTGTCCACGAGGCATTACTGTATGTATATACTGTCCATGAGGCATTACTATATCTACATAGTGTTGATGAGGCATTACTGTATGTATATAGTATCCATGGGGCATTACTGTATCTACATAGAGTCCATGAGGCATTACTGTATGTATGGTATATAGTGTCCATGAGGCATTACTGTATCTATTTAGTGTCCATGAGGCATTACCGTATGTATATAGTGTCCATGAGGCATTACAGTATCTATTTAGTGTCCATGAGGCATTACTACATCTACATAGTATCCATGAGGCATTATTGTAACTATTTAGTGTCCATGGGACATTACTATATATATATAGTGTCCATGAGGCATTACTATATCTACTTAGTTTTAACGAGGCATTACTGTATGTATATAGTATCCATGAGGCATTACTGTATGTATATAGTGTCCAAGAGGCATTACAGTATCTATATAGTGTCCATGAGGCATTACAGTATCTATATAGAGTCCACGAGGCATTACTGTGTGTATATAGTGTCCATGAGGCATTACTGTATGTATATAGAGTCCATGAGGCATTACTGTATCTATGTAGTGTCCATGAGGCATTACTGTATCTATATAGTGTCCATGAGGCATTACTGTATGTATATAGAGTCCATGAGGCATTACTGTATCTATGAAGTGTCCATGAGGCATTACTGTATTTATATAGTATCCATGAGGCATTACTGTATGCATATAGTGTCCATGGGGCATTACTGTATCTACATAGTGTCCATGAGGCATTACTGTATGTATATAGAGTCCATGAGGCATTACTGTATCTATGAAGTGTCCATGAGGCATTACTGTATCTACATAGAGTCCATGAGGCATTACTGTATGCATATAGTGTCCATGGGGCATTACTGTATCTACATAGTGTCCATGAGGCATTACTGTATGTATATGATGTCCATGAGGCATTACAGTATCTATTTAGGGTCCATGAGGCATTACTGTATGTATATAGAGTCCATGAGGCATTACTGTATCTATGTAGTGTCCATGAGGCATTACTGTATCTACATGTGTCCATGAGGCATTACTGTATCTATATAGTGTCCATGAGGCATTACTGTATGTATATAGTGTCCATGGGGTAATACTGTATCTACATAGTGTCCATGAGGCATTACTGTATGTATATAGTGTCCATGAGGCATTACAGGATCTATTTAGTGTCCATGTGGCATTACTGCAGTATATAGTGTCCATGAGGAATTACAATATCTATTTAGTGTCCATGAGGCATTACTGTATGTATATAGTGTTCATGAGGCATTACTGTATGTATATAATATCTATGAGGCATTACTGTATCTATATAGTGTCCACGAGGCATTACTGTATCTACATGTGTCCATGAGGCATTACTGTATCTATATAGTGTCCATGAGGCATTACTGTATGTATATAGTGTCCATGAGTCATTACTGTATGTATATAGTATCCACAAGCAATTACTGTATGTATATAGTATTCATGAGGCATTACAGTATCTATACAGGGAGTGCAGAATTATTAGGCAAGTTGTATTTTTGAGGATTAATTTTATTATTGAACAACAACCATGTTCTCAATGAACCCAAAAAACTAATTAATATCAAAGCTGAATATTTTTGCAAGTAGTTTTTAGTTTGTTTTTAGTTTTAGCTATTTTAGGGGGATATCTGTGTGTGCAGGTGACTATTACTGTGCATAATTATTAGGCAACTTAACAAAAAACAAATATATACCCATTTCAATTATTTATTTTTACCAGTGAAACCAATATAACATCTCAACATTCACAAATATACATTTCTGACATTTAAAAACAAAACAAAAACAAATCAGTGACCAATATAGCCACCTTTCTTTGCAAGGACACTCAAAAGCCTGCCATCCATGGATTCTGTCAGTGTTTTGATCTGTTCACCATCAACATTGCGTGCAGCAGCAACCACAGCCTCCCAGACACTGTTCAGAGAGGTGTACTGTTTTCCCTCCTTGTAAATCTCACATTTGATGATGGACCACAGGTTCTCAATGGGGTTCAGATCAGGTGAACAAGGAGGCCATGTCATTAGATTTTCTTCTTTTATACCCTTTCTTGCCAGCCACGCTGTGGAGTACTTGGACGCGTGTGATGGAGCATTGTCCTGCATGAAAATCATGTTTTTCTTGAAGGATGCAGACTTCTTCCTGTACCACTGCTTGAAGAAGGTGTCTTCCAGGAACTGGCAGTAGGACTGGGAGTTGAGCTTGACTCCATCCTCAACCCGAAAAGGCCCCACAAGCTCATCTTTGATGATACCAGTCCAAACCAGTACTCCACCTCCACCTTGCTGGCGTCTGAGTCGGACTGGAGCTCTCTGCCCTTTACTAATCCAGCCACGGGCCCATCCATCTGGCCCATCAAGACTCACTCTCATTTCATCAGTCCATAAAACCTTAGAAAAATCAGTCTTGAGATATTTCTTAGCCCAGTCTTGACGTTTCAGCTTGTGTGTCTTGTTCAGTGGTGGTCGTCTTTCAGCCTTTCTTACCTTGGCCATGTCTCTGAGTATTGCACACCTTGTGCTTATGGGCACTCCAGTGATGTTGCAGCTCTGAAATATGGCCAAACTGGTGGCAAGTGGCATCGTGGCAGCTGCACGCTTGACTTTTCTCAGTTCATGGGCAGTTATTTTGCGCCTTGGTTTTTCCACACGCTTCTTGCGACCCTGTTGACTATTTTGAATGAAACGCTTGATTGTTCGATGATCACGCTTCAGAAGCTTTGCAATTTTAAGAGTGCTGCATCCCTCTGCAAGATATCTCACTATTTTTGACTTTTCTATCTACACAGTATCCACAAGGCATTACTGTATGTATATACTGTCCATGAGGCATTACTGTATGTATATTGTGTCCACGAGGCATTACTAAATCTATATAGTGCCCATGGGACATTACTATATGTATATTGTGTCTATGAGACATTACTATATCTACATAGTATCCATGAGGCATTACTAAATCTACATAGTGTCCATGAGGCATTTCTATATCTACATAGTGTCCATGAGGCATTATTATATCGATATAGTGTCCATGAGACATTACTATATCTACTTAGTGTCCATGAGGCATTACTGTATGTATATAGTATCCATGAGGCATTACTGTATGTATATAGTGTCCAAGAGGCATTACAGTATCTATATAGTGTCCATGAGGCATTACTATATGTAGATACATTGAGAGGCCAGAAAGCTGCTCATTGCGGGGCTTGCTATAAGCGCCAAAGGGGGGGCGGGGACATTACAATATGTATATACTGTCCATGAGGCATTACTGTATCTATATAGTGTCCATGGGACATTATTATATGTAGTAGCAACTTGCCCATCAAAAATGACAGGGCAATACAATTTGAAGCCATTGCGAGCCTTAGGATCTTTGGCGCTCATTGCGAGCCCTGAGGGAGATATATATTTCTATGTATATGCCGTTAAGTAATAATTAATGATTTATTCAATAAATGAATTAAGTAATAATTAATGATTTATTCAATACATGAATATACTTTAATTATTTTCTAATTGATATATGCAGCGAGCAATAGGCTGAAGAGCTAACAATCTGTTTGTATTTTGCGTCTGCATAGAATATACATTGTGAGTGTTGGTGCCCTGCTTATAAAGTGTAATGAATGTTTGCACTGTGCATTCTAAATAGGCTGCGAGCGTGAGGTAAATCCGTTGTGGTACGCGTCTCGTGAGCATTTTCCGGCTTTTGTAATAGTGTATTTTGTAGGTCTTACTGTGATGTGTAAAGTGCCATGTGTTTTGCAGTGTTTTGCGTGGTCCGGGGTCGTGTAGCCTTCTTTTAATTTTTTTCGGCTCCCATTTATTTCCTTGCTTAGGCGATTTTCGTGTGGCAAAAATCGTCTAAATCGAGTTAAATTTGCGTTCCACCTCACTCACAGACATCCTGGCTGTTGCCCCATGCTATCTGTGATGTTTTTGTAATATTTGGGGGTGTATTTAGTGTGTTTTTCGGGTTTTTTGTTCGGCCGCTAATCTCGTAAATGTTTGCGTCTCGTATCTTTTTTTTTCTGTTCTGCGTCTCTTTTTTCTAAGTCCTGCGTCTCGTATTTTAACGGTTTGCCTCGCTTTGCGAGGCTCGCATCACGAGGCTCACATCTGCTAAGTGCTTCAGTGCTCATCGGCTAAGTCCTGCGCGTTAACGGCTCACCTCGCAGTCGAACGCACCTCGCAAAGCGTGACAACGTCTCGCAGTTTGACAACTATTATATGTGATATACTGTCCCTGGGACATTACTGTATCTACATAGTGTCCACGAGGCATTACTGTATCTTTTTAGTGTCCATGGGACATTACTGTAGTGTAGCAATATTACACTCAATATCTCCGCTGGTAGACTTTAAAGTATCTAAGAGAAGCACTGTAAAGTTTTATAATCCCAATCTCCCCATACTGGACGATACACAGTTGGGAATAAAGAAAACACACATTTATTTTCTCACACACACAGATATATATACAGTATATATATCCTGGCAAAACAGGAAATCAACACGGGTAAATAAACACATGCCCATATTTGGCCATACAGTACAAAGAGAGTAAACAATAGTTGCGGTCACATCACACATCTCCCGGTGACTAGCTGGCTACTCTTACACAATAACAGGCATTACCATATAGTACAGAGATTGATAGGACCATCCCTCTCTTTGCCGTATCTGTCTCCACGAGGTCTACCAGATAGCTACCAAGTAATCCCCCATGATTAACCCTTTCCCTGCCGTACCCTCTAGCTCTGAGTATTACACCTTGTTCTCTCTATATTAACACATATCAATAACACAATATCTTTGTAATAAGACTAGGTGGCTGTTTTTTGCCACACAGCTCCTCCATAACCACAAGCCAGCATACCCAGTCTGATCCCAGCGGATTGGCTTGGTGATGTCCGGGTGATTCCACGCAGATCACTTTCCCAGTTCAGTTTGTCTGGATAACCGTCAGCGTTGCCATTTTGCTTTCCAAGGCGGTAGTGTATTGTAAAGTCAAAGGGCTGCAGCGCTAGACTTCAGCGAAGCAGTCTGGCATTGTCTCCTGCCACCCTATTGAGCCACACTAACGGGTTGTGATCTGTGAGTAAGGAAAAGGTTTGCCCATACAAATACGGCTGTAGCTTTTTGAGAGCCCAAACCATGGCCAAGCATTCTTTTTCGATTGCGGCGTAGCTTACTTCTTGCAGTAATAATTTTCTGCTTTAGTAAGCCACCGGGTGTTCACCGCCATCTGCTCCAACTTGGCTCAATACGGCCCCAATCCAAACATAGAAGCGTTTGTATGAACAAGAAAGCATTTGGTGGGATCAGGAGCAGCTAGTACAGGGGCCTTGATTAGAGCAGTTTTCAGTTGCTGAAATCCCTGTTCACACCCAGACTACCTGCCTAGGGAGGCTGTTACGGGTCAAATCAGTAAGGGACTTGGCCAGGGCACTATAGTTGGGCATAAATTTGCGATAATACCCTGCTGTTCCCAGGAAAGCTAGGACCTGAGTTTTTGTACAGGGGATTGGCCATTTGGCTACAGCCTCTGTCTTGACTGGTTCTGGTTTCTGTTGACCACTACTGTCACAACCTGTCTGTTGAATGGGGTATGATAAGGTCTATTACCCAAACCTCTCGCCACAGGTGTGACCGGTTCGTTTTACCTCTGTACAGTATGAAGAACTATTAGCCCTTAGGTTAGACAGAGATGTCTGTGGTCTTGTATAGCATACAAATCTTTGTAAGTTCTGAAAATAACTTACTCCAGCAATCAGTATTCCAGCATCAATAATTAAATACACACATTAATTATGTGAACCAGGTATAGCATATTTATTACTGAAACCATCAGACATATTTATACCACAGTCTTAGCAACAACAGACCAATCAATTCAAATGTGCATCCGTGGTTACACCCAATCACCTTTTAGCTCACGTTATCACCCCTGCCTGCCAGTCTAAGACAATCATACATTGTTTTCCCTTGGCACTGCTGTATTCTTGGTAGGGGGCAATTACATACAATAGGCATATAGACACCAGGCTGAGGCTTGTGATAAACAGAGAGAGATACTGGTGTCTGAAACGACGTCCACGACCTCCATGGATCGATCCATCTCGTCCAGCTCCAGTAGGTCAGCTATCAGCTCTCTCCGTGGTCGGTTGTTGGCACTCCTTCCTCTGGTTTCCAAGAGATCCTTTCGTGTGGGTCTTTTCAGTTTAGCGTACTGGGATTCCATTCAGCACTTGCGTTGGGGATGAAAAGGACCATCCCACCACTGCCACCAATGTAACGGCTACCCCGGTAGTGAGAGGGTACCAGCCGTTGAAGACGTCCTTTTCCCTGGCAAGCTGCTGTGTAAAAGTGAAGTTGGTATAATCCCATCCAAGAGTTCCAGAGGGAAAGTCAGGTTCAGCATTAAATATCCATATAGAAGCACTGCGCAGTCTCAGAAGCCCAGACCACCCATATTGGACGACACTTTCTTGGGAGTCAAAGAATACTGTCTTTATTTTGTTATATGCAGAAATATATATACACCTCTTTCCACAGGTAATACACATGCCCATATTTGTCCACACAATACACATAGAGAGAACAATAGGTGTGGTCACACCTCCCAGGGACTAGCCGGCTACTTTGATTCAATAACAGACATTGATAAGATAATGCTTCTCTTTGTTCCATCTTTCACAATGTGAACACTTTACACAATAGGGCTCTCCTGCCTCTAGGAGACCCTAATAGGATTATGTATTCTGCTAGGTGTATGCAATATTCTGAGCCAATATATTCTGTAGAACATAAAACAACATATCTACAGTATAGCAATGTGATCATATTTTAACCATAATAATTAAATAACCATAACACAGGGTAAAACAGTGATGGGTTCCGTTACAGTGTCATGTGACTCCTAGGGGTCAATTATCTCCCTAATCTTGTTAATAAGGGACTAGTCCATTACTATGAAATATTGTGCATATACAATATTTCCCTTGTAACTGCTAGCCCCCCAAAGCACAACACAGACATACATCCCATCACTCCCATCATGTTCATATTTACACCCTAACTATAAACAGTGGCACCCAGCCAACTTTAAACAGGCATAACAAGGAATAACACATAAATCACAACATCCCCAATGTTAACCCATCTCAGTGGGCCCTTTTCCCCTGGCACAATACGCCTATCCTATAAGGCTTAGGGCATCAGTCTGTAAGGTACTGCACAGCTTGTGTCTTGGCATGCTTCAGCCATGACAACTACCTACTCGATTGCTGAGGGACTGCACTTCAGCCATCCCTATGTGACACTTACTAGGTTTGAGGGTCAACCCTGCTTCCCTGATACGTTCTAACTTCTCCTACGTGGGTCAGGTGTTCTGACCAAATGTCGCTGTAAATAGCCATTTCGTCCAGGAAGGCGCAAGCGTACTACTGGAACCCGTTCAATAGCCGATCTACCATCCGCTGGAAAGTTGCCAGAAGGGCATGACTCGAAACTCGTACAGGCCAAACGGGTGACAAACGCCGACTTGGGTACAGCTTCTTTGGCTAGTGGAATTTGCCAGTACCCCTTACAAAGATCTATTGTAGTGAGGTACCGCCCTCGTGCTATTTTGTCTAAAAGTTTGTCTATCCTGGGCATTGGATAGACATAAGACACCGTTGTGTCATTTAGCCTCCAACAGTCCACACAGAATCGGGTCGCTCCATCCCGCTTTGGTACTAGCACTACCGGGGATGCCCAGGGACTATCAGAATGTTCAATAACCCTTAGCTGAAGCATCTCCTGAATCTCTTTACGCATATTCTCCTTTACAGATTCAGGGATGTGGTAGGGAGTTTGGCATAGTGGTAATTGGCCAGGGGTGTCTACACGCTGAGTGGCCAGAGGTGTGTACCCAGGCAGACTGGAGAAGGTGGCCCTGATTAACTCCTGCATCTGGGTACGCTCCTGTGGGCTCAGCTGCTCTCCTAGTTGAGGCCCTCTGTCTGGTCTCCTTTTTCTAAGAGGTCTGGTAGAGAGAGGTTCTCAAAATCTTCGGACGCTGAGGACCAAATAGCTGTATAGTAATCCCTTGTCCCGCGAGTACCTCTACCCCTCTAATCCTGCCTGGATGGAGGTGACCCGATCTTTGTATACTTGCAACATGGGGTCTATGGCTACCTCTTTCCCAAACTCTACAGGGGCATCCCAGGGCACGTTCTCTAGGGGTGGAAAATGGTTGCATTGAACCCGTTGCCCTTGCCTGGGGTGCTGGGGTCGGCACTGCGGGCCTATACGATGAGCGAGGTGGTGGTTGGCGGTGGCGCCGTGCATCATAGTGTTCATCGGACAGCCAAGCGGCATCAGACAGGGTAAGGGGGTTATGGTCCATTACCCATACTTGCACCTCTGGGGTCAGTCCACTGAAGAACTGCTCTAGCAGAATCAATTGCAGCAGTTCTTCCATGGGGGTTGCTCGGTTAGCCTGAACCCATCCCATGGCAGCTCTCTGCAGTCAATAAGCCCACTCGGCATCGGAGTCCTTCTCCTGTTTATTTAGCTCCCGAAATCAGCGTCGGTATGGCTCTGGGGTGATCGCATATTGAGTTAAGATGGCCTGCTTAACCTGGTGGTAATCTTTTCTGTCCTCATCTGGTACTGCCCGGTATGCCTCTGCGGCACGGCCAGACAATTTGCCTGCCAACAGAGGTACCCAATCTGCTTCCAATGTCATGTAAGTGGCACAGTCTTTCAAAATCTTGAAGGTAGCCATCAATATCCTTTTCCGTTTTTGTAACGGCTTTAAATGCATTTTATGGGAGCTTCGCTTTTCCTTGTGTGAGGTCCTATACTGCTGGTGACCCCTCTCTGGATCGCTGATCTGCTAGTTGTAGCTGTGTTGCCTGTTGGCCAATATGTAATCTTGTACCTCCGCCATCGCTCTTGTTACAGTTTCTTCTGATGGTGGTTCCCGGTAAAATGTCAACCTTATCCCTAGTTCCCTTGCGACTTCGCTTTCCTCCATCTCTGGTGAAGGTACAGCTCTGCTGGCTCGGTCTCCCTCCATCAGTTCGCAATCAGAATAGTTTTCACTTTATTGCTGGCTATCTTGCCCCTTGCTTCCAAAAGTTCCTTTAAAGTTGGGATGATACACAGTTGGGAGAAAAGAAAACACACATTTTTTTTTCCCCTCAAACACAGTAATATATATATATATATATATATAGATCCTGGGAAAACAGGAAATCAACACAAGCACACTGCCTGGCAAAAGTATTCACCTCACTTGACTTTTTACCTATTTTGTTACATTACAGCCTTAAATTCAATGTTGAAACATGGTGGTGGAAGCGTCATGCTGTGGCGATGTTTTTCAGCAGCCGGGACTGGGAAACTGGTCAGAGTTGAGGGAAAGATGGATGGTGCTAAATACAGGGATATTCTTGAGCAAAACCTGAACCACTCTGTATGATTTGAGGCTAGGACGGAAGTTCACCTTCCAGCAGGACCATGACCCCAAACACACTGCTAAAGCAACACTTGGGTGGTTTAAGGGGAAACATGTAAATGTCTTGGAATGGCCTAGTCAAAGCCCAGACCTCAATACAATAGAAAATCTGTGGTCAGACTTAAAGATTGCCAAGGGGGGTGAATACTTTTTCAAGGCACTGTAAATAAACACATGCCCATATTTGGCCACACAGTGCAGAGAGAGAGAACAATAGTTGCGGTCACATCACACATCCCCCGGTGTGTAGCTGGCTACTCTAACACAATAACAGGCATTACCATGTAGTACAGAGAATGATAGGACTATCCCTCTCTTTGCCGTATCTGTCTCCACAAAGTCTAACAGATAGCTACCAAGTAATCCCCCATGACTCTGTTAGGGCAAAGGTTAACCCTTTCTCAGCCGTACCCTCTAGCTGTTTATTACACCCTGCTCTCTTTATATTAACACATATCAATAACACAATGTCTTTGTAATAAGACTGAGTGGCTGTTTTTGCCACAATTACTATATGTATATAATGTCCATGAGGCATTACTATATCTACACAGTGTCCATGAGGCATTACTGTATGTATATAGTGTCCATGAGGCATTATTGTATCTATATAGTGTCCATGGGACAATCCTATCACATATTATAATTGTCTAACTGCGATTCGTCGTCACGCTTCAGACGAATCGCAGTTAGACAATTATAAACTGCTGCGCATTGCGCAGAGCGCGGCGCGAGCCGCGCATGCGCAGAGCGCGGCACAAGCCGCGCTCTGCGCCCGAGCCGCGCTTGCGCAGAGCGCAGCGCGAGCAGCGCATGCGCAGAGAGCGGCGCGAGCCGCGCTTGCGCAGAGCGCGGCGCGAGCCGCACTTACGCGCAGCGCGGCCCGGGAGCAGATGCAAGAGTGGGGAAGAGGGGGGGTAGAGGCACAGAGGGAGAGTGGGGAAGAGGGGAGGGAGAGTGGGGAAGAGGGGGGGGAGAGTGGTGGGGAAGAGGGGGGGGAGAGTGGTGGGGAAGAGGGGGGGGGAGAGTGGGGGGGGAGAGGCACAGAGGGAGAGTGGGGAAGAGGGGGGGAGAGGCACGGCACAGAGGGAGAGTGGGGAAGAGGCACAGAGGGAGAGTGGGGAAGAGACACAGAGGGAGGGGGGAGAGACACAGAGGGATAGGTGGGAAAGAGACACAGGGGAGGTAGAGGAGGGGGAAAAGACACACGGGAGGGAGAACAGGGGGAAGATACACATGGGAGGGAAATGGGGGGGGGGGGAGAGGGGAACAGACACAGGGGGAAGGGGGAAAGAGACACAGGCCAGGGGGGAAGAGGCACAGAGGGAGAGGGGGGAAGAGACACAGGGGGGAGAGATACAGAGGGTGAGGGAGGAAGAGACACAGAGGGAAGGGGGGGAAGAGGTACAGAGAGAGGGGGAAAGAGGCACAGAGGGGGGGGGGAACAGAGGAAGGGGTGAAGAGACACAGTGGCGAGACACACAGAGAGAGGCGGGGAAGAGGCACAGAGGGAGAGGGTGGAAGACACAGAGTGGGGAGAGACACAGAGGGTGAGGGGGAAGAGACAGGGAGGAAGAAGCACAGAAAGAGGAGGGGGAAGAGACACAGGGGAGTGAGAGGAGGGGGAAGAGTCACAGGGGAGAGAGTGCAGGGGGGAAGATACACAAGGGAGGGAAATGGAGACACGAGGAAGGCCGTAACAGACACAGGGGGAGGGGGAAAGAGACACAGGCCAGGGGGGAACAGACACAGGGGAGGGTTGGGGGAGACACAGGGGGGGGAAGAGATGCATAGGAGGGAGAAGGGGGAAAGAGACACAGGGGAGGGGTTTAGAGACACGGGAGGGAGAGGGAGGTAAAAATACAGGGGGGCAGGAGATACAAAGGAGGTAGACGAGGTGGAAGGAGACACAAGGGAGGGAGAGGAGGGGGGAAATAAGACACGAGGGAGGAAGTAAACAGAGGGAGAGACTCGCAATGAGCTCCAAAGGGGCTCATTGCAAGGCCTGTGATGAGCGCCAAAGGCGCTCATCACAAGGCCAGTAAAGTAGAGGGGGAGAGGCTTACATTGTGTGGCAAACAGCATTGCCAGGCTTCAGTTTTTATTGCCGTAATTTTTGACGGGCAAGTCGCTAGTATCTATATAGTGTCCATGAAGCATTACTATATCTACACCCCACTGACTAGGCCCAATCTACATCTGGGGTTTGCGGTTTCTCTTGTTCAGGGTAGAATTGCCTGGTATTTCGGGGCTGGTCACTCTAGTGAGTGGGACCAGACTGATATACTACAGGATATTTCTCCCTGTGAAGGGCACAAGTGGAATGAAGAAGGATGATATTAGATTGAGCCTGCTTGACTTTGTTTTTGCAGTTGTCTGAAGATGCCTTTCAAAAAAAGGTGTGTGTATATGTAATGACAGATCATGTGACACTTAGATTACACACAGGTAGACATCATTTCACTAATTATGTGACTTCTGAAGGTAAAAGGGGGTGAATACATACGCACATGCCAATTTTCTGTTTCCCATTTCTAAAAAATCGTTTTATGTATATATTTGTCTCATTTCACGTCACCAACTTAGACTATTGTGTTCTGATCCATCACATAAAATTCAGATTAACAAAACATTGAACTTAAGGCTGTAATGTAACAAAATAGGTAAAATGCTATTATGTGAGGAACTCGCTCTTCCTGAATTGTGTAGTGCAGTGGTTCCCAAACCTCTCCTCAGTGCTCCCCAGACAGGTTGGATTTCAATTGAACATTGTGTGAACACAGGTGAGGAAATTAGAATTCAACAGGTAATGGAGCCTCTAATTTACTCACACGTGTTCACACAATGTTCAATTGAAATCCCGACCTACCCGGGGAGTCCTGAGGAGAGGTTTGGGAACCAGTGGTGTAGTAAAAATCAAACCACAAAAACAATAATCCTAGGACAAGAGGCCAATACAAACCTTGCAACCATCATGGTTTGCATGTAATACCCAAACCTCATATATGCCAAGTCTTGAATAGAGACTGAAACATTATTTAAATACCAAATTATATTCAGTCTTCCCTGTTGGTTGAAAAGTTTTACAAAACTAAAGGAAACTGAGAATCCCCTTTGTTTGTGCATTGTAATAGAAAGCGTGAAATCCTTGTACTCCATCTTGTTTCTTTATAGACCGTTTATCTATGAAGACTGAGCAATTAAACATTGGTACTAAGTATTTTATTATCTGAAGGTTGTGCAAATGCATTTTTCTTAGGCACACTTACACTGAAGCTTGTAGTTTTTACCTGGTAATCAATCTAACTTACCCACAAAGCAAGAACAGTTTTAGTGGAGTGGTTATTGCCAATACTTGCCAACTACAAAAGATTTTTAGGGTAGTGTATATTGATCTGTTAACTACTGTCAAATAAAATGTAAAGTGGCTCTTTTGAACAACTACAGCTGAATGTTTTTAGAATGCACAAGTTTGGTCCTGGAGGGCCACACAGGCCTGAATTGGAGGATTTCCTTGCTGTACACAGTGAGTCAATCGGGATGACTGAAGCAGCAATAGCCTCCCCCTGTACACAGCAGGGATACTCTCAAACCCAGGTCTGTGGCCCTCCAGGATCAAATTTGCCCACCCCTGCTCTAATTTATTATTTCTAAATGCAATTAATGCTGCTGTGAAATCACCATATTAGTTTCTAGTGATCTACTTACTGGAATAGACAGGGAATTTGAATCCACATAGTTAAAAAAAAAAAAAATAATTGTTACTACTACTGGTAATTTTACGTTGCCATACATTTGCCACTCCGTAATAGCCAGATATCCAAAGCAGAAGACCGAGAGCCCTGCTTTTGTAAGCTTATATCCTCTTCCAAATGCCAATGCTCATCTTTTGAGACACAGAACATTTTGAACAAATATTATAATTCATGACACTATATTTATCATATTTGAATGGAGCTCAAGCGCAAATAAGTTTATCTATAATCTACAAGTGTGACTAAATGCTAGTGGTATAGAAGACTAGTAGGCTCTAAACCTTCTGTTCCTGAAACCCTGCATATAAGATCTGTAACCAGCACTTGTCCTAGGAGAGCCATTGGTATAGACATTTGTTAGAGAGCCTGAGAAATTTTGGGTTACAATAGACTTAAACTTCTGTCACAGATTCCCTATCCATGAGCTACTACTACCTCAAGATATGTTTGCCTTTTTCAGGAAATAGAAAAAAAAAAAAAAAAGTTTAATTTTATTGGGCCAGGATCTTTCGTTTGCTTGATACCCAGTATGGTAGCAGCATAAGGACTACAGTATCAACCTCTTGAACTGTACAAATAAGGCAATGGAAAAAACACAAACTACAGAAAGTATTTTTTAAATATTTTTATTTCTCAACAAAAGTCAAAAACAAGAAGCAGAGCTGATGTGGAGTTTATTTGACCTTCTTCTTAGGACGCAGGTTGTTGGTGTGTCCGCACTTCTTCTTACGGCAGTTTACAGCACGAGGGTGAAGACGGGCATAGCATCTGTAAGGTAATGAAGTATTGTTATCTTCCTGAGCAGGACTGGCAGCTCACCCCCATTTACACAAACTGACTAAGCAGTATTCTGTGTGTTTCATACATCCCACATAATAGATTATGGGATGAGGTATAAAAATGATTCCTATATAGCAAGGTCCTTCCAATCTATCCAGTTTGTTTTATTAGGCTAAACTATATTAAAGAATATCTTCTCTTGTATCTTGACATTGTTAATATAGATTTACAACTACTACACAGTAAAGCTCACTGCCCTCATATTCCGATCACTTACTTGCGGCAAATCATCTTGTCACAGTTGTACTTCTGGGCAAGCTGGCGAAGGGAAGGCTCAATGATACCACCACGCAGACGCAGCACCAAGTGAAGAGTTGACTCTGAAAAGATAAGATGCCGATTACAGCTCCATCAAAATCTCCAGCTTCCACTGTCAGTTTTAGAATCAGACATGACATTTTATAATTGCACACCTCTGTGTCTATCCTGTCCATTTAATCACATTTAAAAGAACCCTGTAGTTTAGGGAAAAGGTCATATTTGCCGAGTGTTTAACTTTATCTATAGAAGAATGTTTTGCGTCTGGCTTAGCAGCTAAAGTCTTAAGTTTAGCAGACTAGTGTACATAGGCTGACATGAGTAATTCATTCCATGGGACAGACAGGAAAGCAGAATTTGCCATTTCAACTGAATGCTGGGAATGGGAAGATATACTAAAAGCTGTTCTGAGTCAGAGAAACCCCCTCTGAAGAGATAAACAGAGCACACCCTGCCAGCTCCCAACCAGCCAGAAATATTAAAAGCAGGCAAGATGGAAGGCCTTGGGTACCAACAGCATCAAAAATATATCCCCTAAATAGGTTTATGCCTTGCATGGCTGCAGTTTTGTTTAGTGTAACATTAATTGTAATATTTCATGGACAGTTTTCTCTTTGTCGATGCTCATTATAAGTTACTCAATAGGCACAGTGCTCTACAATGTAATATTACTAGCTTGTCAATTGTATTCTTTTGACTTATTAAATAAATGTCAAGTCAGTCTCCTCACAGGTGTTCAGCTAGAGAAACACAGCCTCTTTAGCAATCTACCCTGTCAGGTTAGTCAAAATGAGGCTAGTTGTGTTCATAGAATAGTTTTATTACCAAACTGATGCAGAGAAGAAAAAAATCATACAATCTAACCAGGAGTGTGAGGGTGTTTGTATTTTACACTATTTCTATATCTTTTCCATGCAAACTTTTACCGATTAAACTGTCAGACTTGTACTGTACAGTAGAGCCTCCGCATTTGCGGTTTTCTTTTCCCTTTAATCTTGCGTGATTTGGCCAGGGAGCCCTACACTGAGGTGCACGCAAAGCCCAACACCCTTGCCTCAAAACGATGCTTGGGACCTAGAAGATGGTTGAATTAAGTGTTTTCGCGCTGGGTGAGTGCCACTCAACACCTGGGCCCTCTCCCAAGTAAACTGCTAGTTTACCCATGTTTACGTTATTCACAGATTTTGCACATTTGCGGGGACCCCAGGAACGGAACCCCTGCGAATGTGGAGGGTCTATTGTATTATGACAACTTGCTCGAACATGTGCATATTTTGTAGGTTAAATTCAAACCTTTCTGAATATTGTAGTCAGACAGAGTGCGTCCATCCTCAAGCTGCTTTCCAGCAAAGATCAGACGCTGTTGGTCAGGTGGGATACCTACAAGGAAAGAAAAATCAGTGATCAATTTTGACTATACAGGAAAATTGAATTTAAGCACATTTCCCAATTTCAAAATAAATTAAAAATGTTTTTCTATATTAAAGGATAATATTGTGAAAGCACAATACAAGGGAAGGACTATTGAGTTTACTTAATCAGATTTTCAAGGGGCACAAGGAAACAAATTACCCAGAAGCTTTTGATGCAGCCTATGTCTAATTGATGTTACTACCAAGAATGACTATTTGCTGCATAACAGAACACACATTAAGCCATAAATGAAATAAAAGTGTAACTCTTACCTTCCTTATCCTGGATTTTGGCCTTGACATTCTCAATACTATCACTAGCCTCAACCTCAAGGGTGATGGTTTTCCCGGTAAGGGTTTTCACAAAGATCTGCATCTTGACACCTTCCCGGATTCTTCAGGGAGAGGAAGAAAGAAAAAAAAGTTAGTTTAGCATTTCCATCACATTTTAAATATGGCAATTTAAGCCATAAGAAAGCAGCCTATACACAAATAGGCAACAGTGCCTGACAGACTATAATTCTGCTTGTACAGATTCACCCTCTAAACACGACTGCTACAGCTCATGTCTGCTCCCCTAACGCAAGATGCTAATAGGTAAGATTTTCATGGTTACCTTGTGCTAGTTATCTATTGTTTTAATCAGCATTGCAAAGAAATTTAATTTTACAGTATTACATTTTGACTACCACTAGAGAAGCCTCAAGTATAGAAAGTGATTGCCATAAAATGCTGCCAAACTATCCGTATAAACAGAAAAGGGGTCATATAGATTTGTGTAGGGCTTGTAGGCGGGTGTTAATGTCTGCTCACTCTGTACAAAAGCTCAAACAGGTCTAGTATGGTACTTTAAAAATGAAATCACATCTGGTCCTATTGGTCTGCTACTCAATGTCCACATATAGTGTCAAATGTATAACAAATATAGGGGGTGACGTTACTATGGTATACTTATACATACAACATATAGAGCATGATGCAGATTACAATGATAAAGCATGTATAGTTATGGGGCGGTGTAAAGATCAGCTTCCCGTTATCACACACGTATCGGCTCCTCTATTGTATGACGATACTGGGCATCCACCATGTCCTACAAACCCGTTATATCTCATGTTCATGTTATTGGTCTCACGGGTACACCCCGATCAGAATATATAGAATACTACGTGATCTCACAGGACCCGCCATGTGCAGTGACAGGCCCCGGCTCAGCTCTAGCAGGCCGCGGTATAACACGTGGCCCTGCCCATGAAGCCTCCGAGCAGGGCTCATCCCGTGGCCTCTGCCCCCAGTCACCCTCCTGGCACTCCCGCATCGCCCCGCCCGGCTTACACCCGGACAACCCAATACATTGAGCGGACAACCAGTATACCCACCCGCACGGCGGCCCGACTGAGGAGAAAAGGACTGGGCGGAAGCGGAAATAACGTCTTTACTGAGGAGGAGTGGGCGGGTTAAAGAATGCCTGCGAATGTACGACGTTGTGTCCGTCATATTGTATGTGGGTATGCGCGCGCAGCTCCAGTTCATAGAGACTGCTTCCGCCATGATTGTTCCTGGCAAAGAGCAACACCAGGCAAACAGGCCTGTCAATCAGTGTTCTCATTGCCGTATAATAAGCTGTGTAGACCTGTAATTATAGATGTCATATTTTTCCAGCATTTAAAGGGACTCTGTCACCACAATATCAAGTAGTTTTTTTTATTTTTAAAGTGCATGAAAAACAGGCTATATATTGTGTTATCCATTTTTTCTAAAGTGATTCAATCCTGGGAAATTCCAGTTTTTTTACTTATATGCAAATGATCAGTGCATGCATAATAATAAGCTATTTTGATGGGACCTATCCTCTATCCTCCCGCTAGATGGTGCTGCCAATATTTTGGTGCCATATCATAGAGTCAAGGCTTAGGTAAACTGTTAGGGTGAGGGTTGGGGTTAGTTCAAGGGTTAGGCGAACTTCTCTCAGATATGGGCAGCGCTGCAACATATCGGCAGCGCCATCTAGAGGTTGGAGGCCGCACTACAGAGGCAGACCTGTCCCGACACCATAACAGGATAAATCCCTTTGATGTGGTGATCAGGATAACTGTTTGTCTCTGAAGTGGCCAAAATAATGACCTGCAATGTTATCTGGCAGATAGACCCCTCTCCCACCCTTATCCTGTACTCTGAGCAGCACATTAGCATACAGGAGCCGCAAATTCAATTCTAAATATTTCAGAAAGAATTTACTGTAGAGAAAAAGTGCTAGTACACTGTATAGCCATATATTAATGCTCTGGAGTTCAGCACAATGGTGGTGTTCTTAGAGTTAGGTGTTTAGGGTTAGGGGTTTTAGGGGTTAGAGTTAGGGTAATGGCAGATGATAAGCTTTACATAGCAAAATAATGGCTGCAACTCACTGTGCTGTTGGAGACAAAACAGGAAGGGTCCAAAGGCTGTAATTCATTTAAACTGTTTAAAACATTTTGCATATTATTACTAACTAGCGACTTGCCTGTCAAAAATGACGGGGCAATACAATTTTAAGCCATGGCAATGCTGTTTGCCACACAATGTAAAGCTTTTTCTACTCTGAGGACCTTTGGCGCTCATTGCGAGCCTCTCCTCCCGTGTACTTTTGCTCCTTTGAGCACCTTCGGCACTTATCACAAAGACAGATATATATTTATCTATATTTTGTTAAGTAATAATGAATTAGTTAATTAGTTACTTAATAAATGAATATACTTTACCTATTTGTAATTAATATATGCAGCAATCAATAGCCTGAAGAGCTAACAATCTGTTTTTATTTTCCTGCAGCATACAATGTACAGTTTGAGTGTTGCTGCCCTGATGATAAAGTGTAATGAATGTCCCAACTGAGCATTAGAAATAAGCAGCGTGCGCGAGGGCAACCCGTTGGTTTAGTTGTGTAAAGCGCCATTGTAGATTTGTAATGTTATTAGTTGAAAGTTAGGATTGTAAAATTGCATCGTTTGTTTATGTGTTACGAGGCTCGCGAGCCTTTTCGGTCATTTTGTACCTCGTACGTTCCTGTGTGAAAGTGCTACGCGGTTGGCAGTGTTTTGCGCGGTCCGGGGTCGTGTAGCCTCGTTTTCATTTTTTTTTTGCCGCCAATTTTTTTTGTTGCTTAGGCGATATTCGAGTGGCGAAACTCGTCCAAATTGACTTAAATTTGCGTTCCACCTCACTCCCAGATGTCCTGGCTGTTACCCCGTGCTGTGTGTGATGTTTTTGTTGTATTTGTTTTTTGGTTTTCGCGGTTCGTATATTTTTTTTCCTGTGTAATAGTGTATTTTGTACCTCGTATGTTCCTGTGTGAAAGTGCTACGCAGTTGGCAGTGTTTCACATTTCGTAATTAATTTTTTTCTAAGTCCTGCATCTCGTAATTGGTCAACTGCTTGCAGGCTGGCGATCCCATCGTTTACTAAGTGTTTGGTGGGGAAGTCCTGCGTGTTTATTTGCCTTCACTGCTCGCTTCGCAAGGTGAGCAGGCAATGAGAGCCATCGGTGCTTATTGCCTTTGTGCTGCGAGTTTTAGTGCCTTAACAGCTCGCCGGCGATGAGTGCCTTTGGCGCTCATCGCCTAGGTGCTGTGAGTTAATGGCTCGCCTTGCTATGCAGTAGTCCTATAAGTTTTCCAAAACAAGTATCAAAAATAGCAAGAACATCAACAAGATCCAATTCAAATACATACAATTTATAGCGGTAAGTACATTCTGAAAAATGTGTGATCACACAAATCAAAATAAAAAAACAAAACGATTATATCTACCGCTAGCAAAAATGATGTTAGGAATAGACAAACCAATTTAAAATTATTCCATATTGTTACTCAGAATTGAAAGTAAATAGTGTTCAAGAAATCCAAATCCATAGGAAGCTATATATAGTATTTTCACTTGAACAGTATATCAATTGGGTATTATTTACTGTACTTTGAATATTTATTTTTGAATGACACTGTGGAACCATTATAACGTGATACAACAAATGTCTCTGGCCCTCATTCAATTGCGATTTGGCCAATTGAATAGGCCTCTAAATAAGCACATAACATATTTTTTTAAGAAGTTTTTAGTTAGTAAACATCTATCCAAAAGCAAGGTTTTCACTAACTAAAAACTTCTTTAAAAAAAATATGCTATGTGCTTTTTTAGAGCCCTATTCAATTGACCAAATCACAATTGAATGAGGGCCTCTGTTATGAAGAAATTAAAAGTAATCATAAATATAAAAATTCAAGACATTACAATAAAATTAACAACCCAGAGTATGAATTACTACAAAAATGCAATGATGGAGCATTCAACTGCCAGAAAGAAACCCAGTACAAAAATTACAGTAATATGATTTCTTTTCCACAAAAAACCCAGTGCATTCAGTTATCCCAATCACTAATTTAGGGCCTCATTCTATTGCGATTTGGCCAATTGAATAGGGCTCTATATAAGCACAGAGCATATTTTTTTACAGAAGTTTTAGTTAGTAAAGACCTTGCTTTTGGATAGAAGTTCACTAACTAAACACTTCTGTAAAAAAATATGCTGTGTGCTTATATAGAGCCCTATTCAATTGGCCAAATCATAACTGAATGTGGCCCATAGTTTGTAAAGCGTGCATAATGCTCCAGTGGGGGCGTATGCGCACTTTAGAAACCATTTGTACGAATTTCCGTACATGCCGCTGTGCGCATGCGCGGTGCCAGCCGTGCTGCACAAGGAACAGGGAGGGGGGGGGGACAGAGAGGGGGAAAGAGACACAGGGGAGGGAGGAAGGGGCAAAGAGACACAGTGAAGGGAGTGGGGGGAAAAGACACAGGGGAGGGAGATGGGGAAGAGACAAAGAGGAGGAATAGGGGGAAAGAGACACAGGGGAGGGAGGAAGGGGCAAAGGGACACAGTGAAGGGAGTGGGGGGAAAGACACAGGGGAGGGAGATGGGGGAAGAGACAAAGAGGAGGAATAGGGGGAAAGAGACACAGGGAAGGAGAAGGGGCAAAGATACACGGGGGAAAGAGTCACCGGGGAAGGAGAGTGGGGGAAGAGACATGTAATATTATACCGTCCTTTATGACGGGTAAACGACTAGTATCAATATATTTTTTGCTAATCTCAAAAACTTCTGTTACTGTTTCAAACATATGCAGAATATTTTTCCATCCACCTACCCCCAATATAATAAAAAAAATATATATATAGGTATGAGTGGGTTCTTGGTTTGTGCAAAATCCAATCCTGTGTTTTGCGTAAAGCTGTGTTGTATACCGAGCATGTGCTTTGAAGGAGCCATATAAAATTTATTTTTTGTATTTATGAGTAAAAGGCATTGTCCCCGCCCAGTTATTTCAGCGTGCAGTACCACTGTAGTTCTGAGAGATCTAAGCAAGAAATAGGTTTCTTAACTTATTTTTATACTTGTAAATGGGTTTACAAATTTATCTTTGCCAAGAAAACCATATAGATAAACACAACCAGGAATATAATGATGGATGTGCCTGGTGTGCTACGGTCCGTGGGGTAGCAGGGAGTCGGACGCAACGGAACGACTAAACAGCCATAAGATATTCTAACATAGAGAAAACAGAGAATTTATTCTAAGAGCAAAGTCCAGTCTTCTCATTAATTGCATTAGACCACAGCAGAAGGGCGGCATCGTCACAATAGAAGATTGTTTATTCAGTATAAGGAGTATGAAGTTAACATATGGCTTGTGTGGCGTGATTGGTTGCGATGTCAAAACTATAGAGTGTATACATTATCAATGTTTATATCTCTGTTTCTAAATACACCTTTAGTAAAAGGCACTGTGGGGAGAAAGATGCAGATTGAAGGTGTGCTTAATATACCTGAGACAGACAGAGAAGAGAGATAGAGAAGAGAGACTGAGGAGAGACGGAAGAGAGATGGTGAGAACAAGGACATAGCTGCACATTATCAGACTCAGATATAAAGTGACATTGTTCTCAATAATTAGTGACACAGTAGGGGGTTGAAATCACATATATAGTTGTGAGCGTACGAGTTGTTGCTAACGCTGCGGGCTCGCGCAGCAAGCTGAGGCCCTCGCAAAGCGAGGGCACTGCCCGAGGGTCTCAGTTGCTGCAAGGAGCGCCGTAGGCGCTCCATGCCAGCACCTGAGGACCTCGCAAAGCGAGGGACGCAGTTGCTGGCATGGAGCGCCGAAGGCGCTCCATGCCAGCAACTGCGACCCTCGCAAACTTCACACAATGCTTTAAAATAGGTAAAGTATATTCATTTATTAATGTATTATATATTTCATTATTACACACTAAACAGCATTAGCTACCTTACAATTTCATTGCCGTCATTTTTTGACGGGCAATTCGCTAGTATGGTATAAATTTAAACTATATGTAATACACTGGCTGAAAATTGCTACTCCAATAAGTATGTCAATCTCCCAATTAGTATAACAATATAATGCTAACTTAGATTAGTCTGTTTTAAGTTAAGATTCTTTTTAGGGGTGGAGAACAATTGACCTGGTCCTATGTGTACATTATGTCTGGCTTAGTACCTAATCGCTCTAGACCCCAGTGAATGGACCAGTGAATTTGTTATTATAGTTTAAAGGGTTAAAAGAAGAATTCTGTAAACTTATAAATATGGACATCCACTGACTTATAAATCACAGATTGTTAATGAATATATTTCTGATATGGATGATCACACGTAGATAGTAGTTCTCTTCACCCCTCTAAAGTCAATACTTTGTAGAGCCACCTTTTGCAGCAATCACAGCTCCTTGTCACTTTGGATAAGTCTCTATGAGCTTGCCACATCTTACCACTGGGATTTTTGCCCATTCCTCCTTGCAAAACTGCTCCAGCTCCTTCAATTTGGATGGTTTGCGCTTGTGAACAGCAATCTTTAAGTCTGACCACAGATTTTCTATTGGATTGAGGTCTGGGCTTTGGCTAGGCCATTCCAACACATTTACGTTTCCCCTTAAACCACTCAAGTGTTGCTTTAGCAGTGTGTTTGGGGTCATTGACCTGCTGGAAGGTGAACCTCCATCCTAGCCTCAAATCACACACAGAGTGGTACAGGATTTGCTCAAGAATATCCCTGTATTTAGCACCATCCATCTTTCCCTCAACTCTGACCAGTTTCCCAGTCCCGGCTGCTGAAAAACATCCCCACAGCATGATGCTTCCACCACCATGTTTCACTGTGGGGATGGTGTTCTTTGGGTGATGTGAGGTGTTGGGTTTGCGCCAGACATAGCGTTTTCTTTGATGGCAGAAAAGTTCAATTTTAGTCTCATCAGACTAGAGCACCTTCCTCCATACATTTTGGGAGTCTCATACATGCCTTTTTCGCAAACTCAAAACGTGCCATTTTGTTTTTTTCTGAAAGTAATGGCTTTCTTCTGGCCACTCTGCCATAAAGCCCAACTCTATGGAGCGTACGGCTTATTGTTGTCCTATGTATAGATACTCCAGTCTCTGCTGGGAGCTCTGCAGCTCCTCCAGGGTTACCTTGGGTCTCTGTGCTGCCTCTCTGATTAATGCCCTCCTTGCCCGGTCCGTGAGTTTTGGTGGGCGGCCGTCTCTTGTCAGGTTTGCTGTTGTGCCATGTTCTTTCCATTTGCTTATGATAGATTTGATGGTGCTCCTGGGGATCATCAAAGATTTGGATATTTTTTTATAACCTAACCCTGACTTGTACTTCTCAACAACATTGTCCCTTACTTGTTTGGAGAGTTTCTTGGTCTTCATGGCAATGTTTGGTTAGTGGTGCCTCTTGCTTAGTTGTTGCAGCCTCTGGGGCCTTTCAAAAAAGGTGTGTATATGTAATGACAGATCATGTGACACTTAGATTGCACACAGGTGGACATCATTTCACTAATTATGTGACTTCTGAAGATAATTGGTTGCACCAGAGCTTTTTATGGGCTTCATAGCAAAGGGGGTGAATACATATGCACATGCCAATTTTCTGTTTTCTATTTCTAAAAAATAGTTTTATGTATATATTTTTCTCATTTCACTTCATCAACTTGGACTATTGTGTTCTGATCCATCACATAAAATTCAGATTAACAAAACATTTAACTTAAGGCTGTAATGTAACAAAATAGGAAAAAAGTCAAGGGGGGTGAATACTTTTGCAAGGCACTGTAGCTACAAGAAATGACTTAACCTGGTAATTAATAGATTGATACCGACTCTTCACCTTTAAAGGGACATGGTAAAGGTTTGAGAATAAGGTCTGTCAGTGTTTGGACTAAGATATGTGTTTATTTAGGACATGTCCACGATAGAGTTTGGGTTTAAATGATCTGTGCATTATATGGGAGATAATACTATTTATACAGTGTGATTGTATTACTATGTACATATTCTCTATAAGACTGTTTACATGTTGGCATGATGAGTTTACAGCCTAAAAGATATTAGATATATGCACATTCTTTTTTAATACTAACTGGTATACTATCGTTATGTTTATTGTATCATTTAATTTATGATGTTTATCAATTTGTCACTATGCACTTTAGCTGGAGATTATGTATTTAAAGCGATAGGAGTATTAGTGTAGTTTAGTTCTACCACAAGATTAGGTGCAGGAACTTGGTAGGTAGGAATTAGATCAGTGGCTCGTTAAGTAGTAAGTGGTGGGCTCCACTACCAACAAAGATAATATGGTACTAATTGTTAGGTGTGCACTTCGCACTTAGTTTGTTAGCACTTTATAATTATCTTATCCGATATTTAATTCATGTAACTTTTCCATTTACCGTATTTATCGGCGTAAAACTCACACTTTTTCTCCCTGAAAATAGGGGGCAAATGATGTGTGCGTGTTATACGCCGATGTGCGTGTTATACGCTGTGTCTCTTTCCCTCCCCCCTCCTCATCCTCAACACCCCTCCTCATTCTAAACCCCCCTCCTCATTCTAACCACCCCTCCTCAACCTAACCCCCCCTAAATAGCAGGTAAGTGAGGGGAAAGGGAGAGGGGGAGGTATTTAGGGAGGTTTAGGTTGAGGAGGGGGGTTTAGGTTGAGGAGGGGATTGAGGATGTGGAGGGAGGTTGAGGATGAGGAGGGAGGTTGAGGAGGGGGGTTGAGGAAGGAGGATGAGGATGGGGGGTTGAGGAGGGAGGATGAGGAGGGAGGTAGAGGAGGGGGTTGAGGATGAGGAGGGAGGTTGAGGATGAGGAGGGAGGTTGAGGATGAGGAGGGAGGTTGAGGAGGGGGGTTGAGGAGGGGGGTGAGGAAGAAGGATGAGGATGGGGGTTGAGGAGGGGCTTGAGGATGAGGAGGGAGGTTGAGGATGAGGAGGGAGGTTGAGGAGGGGGTTGAGGAAGAAGGATGAGGATGGGGGTTGAGGAGGGGCTTGAGGATATGGAGGGAGGTTGAGGAGGGGGGTTGAGGAGGGGGTTGAGGAAGAAGGATGAGGATGGGGGTTGAGGAGGGGCTTGAGGATGAGGAGGGGGGTTGAGGAAGAGGGGGTTGAGGAGGAGCAGCGATTTCTGAGTAACCTTTTGTAAAAACATATAATAACCAAGTTTCTTTGTTAAAACAGTTGCTTTTACTGTCATTTTACGTTATTTACCTTATAAGTGTTAATAACATTAATAAAAAAAAGTTCTGAGCTACCCTTATTTTGCTTCAAAGTTCTTTATTTGAAATTTAAGTTTCTTTTCCTGAAATTTCCTTCTTAAAATGAGGTGCATGTTATACGCCAGATAAATATGGTATTTATATGAACGATGCTACCTCTCCTGTTTTGCGGACATGTGCAATACTATTCTGTGACTATTTAATGAACTCTTTTGTTGAACAATGTCTATGGTGACTATGATACGATAATCTGTCATTCACTGCCAGGATTTTTTCAGGTTTTATAATTTTCTTTGTCGGATTCTTGTTTTTTTCTAAATAAAAATGTATTTTAACCTTATATGGTCATGTTACTTGATAATTGGAGACCTACATTCAGATTATTAGTGACTTTTACACATAGTATATCCCTGAGGAGTATGCCTAGAAGATATAGAAGTGTCTTTTTTTTTCCTCAGATTGTGTTTACTTCTAACAATGACTATAACCTTTTTATGTGTCCCTTTTAGTATGAGTATTAAAAACAATGAGAAGCTTAATGTTGATATCATTGGTCACGCATCACTGAGTAAGGATATAGACGCATCGTTCATGTCCGTGTGTAAAACATAACAAAGAAGAGCAAGAAAAAATTACTACACCAAAAAAGTCACTTTGGAAAGATTTATGAACACAAAAAACAAACATGTATTGTACCATATGAAAAATATAGATATTATAAAGGTTTAAATAGAGAGATTTTATGGGTGAAATGTCATTAATATGCCTGCCTATTATCAGATCACAGCAATGGAAAATGTAATGTATATAGGTCTCCGCAAAAAGCCTCATGATCTGAAGAGGGAGCCCCAAATGTGTTTTGATAATAAATAATACTCTTACCCCCTCACATTCTATACTCAGTAGCTCTCTCCTCCTGGGTGGTAACAGTCCTACCTACCCACCATTGTCATCTGCTTTTATGCAATGTAAGCCAGACAAGGGGCCTGTAACCGGATACTGCATGTTGGTGCATTACAAATAAAGGATTATAATCATAAATGTTTAGACACATTGGCTCACAATAGGTATAATTGATCAGAAGTAGCTCTTATTAAAGCACATTTTAAATAAATAAAACTGCAAATGGCTGTTCTTAAATAATGTAAATGGATGTGTTGAATAAAGGAACTCGGTATCTTAAAGGACCACTGCAATGTAACATTTATAAATTGCCCCTCTATAGAACTTGAATAGATAATGTGCAATATATTTTTTAATTACTAAAATAATTAGTCTTTAGTTTTTAACTGTTATATTCTGTTTTACTTTAATCACGACTGACATTTTGTCTTTGTTTGTAAAAGTATTAGAAACCTGGGAGGAACAGTATACACAAACACGATCTGTATTCACTTCTGTTATAAAATGTCCTCTTCAAATAGCCCCTTGATATCTTAGCCCACCCCTCAAGTTACAGACAGATTATCAGTCTAAGATGGATTCACCCAGGACAATCAGCGTTTTCTCTGAAATGTGTTCATGTTTCTGTCTTGCATACCTGTTCCACGCTTTACCATCTTGTGAAGGTTTTACTAAACTACAATGGTCCTTTAATGGGAACACAATGGTTCTCTTTTTTAAAACGACCCAAGTGATTATTTGCATATGTAAACAGCATTTTATTAACAAGTCTTTAAAAGCTATATTTTTACTCACTGAAACCTTCCAAATAGTTCCTTTAAGGCTCAGCCCATGTAGCTCATGAATACAGTGTTTTTTTAGTACTATCCATCCACAGACTACTAAAATGCTGCGGAGACACAATGTGTGACTGGGTACTACATCCAGTACTATAGACACGTGGCATACATGAGCTACAGCGGTGGGACCTTTGCAAAGACTGTTTGGAAGTTTCAGTGAGTAAAAGCAGTTTAGGCAATTGTTAATAAAACAATGCTTATATATTAAAATAAGCAACTGGGTTTCTTGTGTTTAATATTAAAATAAATTACCTTCCATGTCCCTTTAACATGAACAGATTGCCCCCTCTTTGCTATTACCTTTATCTAAGGTTATTACCGTAATTAACTCTGATAATGCCCGATAATAAGCAGGAAGAACATCCCAGCTGGTTAAATAGTGTTAAAGGCTCTGACATTGTTTTTATTTAGATTAATAAGTCATGTTAATTAAATCTCTAAGTGGAGGTAAGAATCTGTTCAGATACATTTACTAGCAACAATCAATAGCCTTTTCATGTACTTCCTCCCTAAAAAAACTCTTCTTTCAAGCTCGATGATCTGATCTAATCTAACACTTTCACTATTATTTAACAACAGCCAGTTGAAATAAATGTGTTTCTTAATTCATGCAATAACCGAGACATGCGCTGTGCTGGACACCCCTGTCCAGAACACCATTCAGTACCAGAATCTACTTCATACAACTGACGGCTTTTCTCATGAACAGTGTATTTGTTCTTTTGTTTGTGTGAGTAATATATATATATATATATATCTTTTAATGTTGAAGGAATTAAAAAATACATGCTGAACTATTCAATACTACGGAGATATGTCATGATTTAATACGGATATCAATAATTTAAGTGCAATTCAACCACTGGCTGATATTACTAAAACAATGCGCCTTTAAACGAGTAACTGTAATCTTATATGAAAGTCATCGGAATCCTCTTTTACAAATCTTTGATAGTACACCTCTTATTACAAAATATTTTACTAAAATATTCCCCCCCCCCCCCCCCCACTTAAAATAAAAAGTTTGTGCTGCAAACAAAGAAACTGTTGTAAACCAATAATAAAAATGACTTTACAATATATTTATAAAGGAGCTACCATACATTGGAGGCAACACACATATTTATACAGATTTCAGACAATATGCACAAGTAATCGATTTCCTGTATCGAATTGAATTAGTCTCAAAGCAATGGTTTAATTTTCTTTCTTATTAAAAGGATCACTGTACATTTGTAAAGAATGCAATAAAATAACAACATTAGCAGCTGTGTAAGTCATGAGGATAGACACATATTTGATAAGTGTTTATGGATAGAAGATTCCATCTTCTATCGTTTCATCATTTCCTGATAGTTGAAGCCTGAAGAGTCTATTTGTTACCTATTAATAGAGGGAATCGGGAGAGGTGAGAGGGATTTGTTATACATTTGTCACCTACTCCTATTCCCTGCACATTGAGCAAGTTGTTTACAACAATTACCAATGCTGCTCCTCTATACATGTGAATACCCCTCTCAGACGCATAACCTTCCTCAAAGTATAATGGATGACATAATACTGCCTAACAAGGCTATTATTCAGACTCAAAGTCTTTCAACCATGTATTCCTTCCATTGTACAGTGGTCCTTTAATACATTTTCTTCTAAAACCCTTTCTTGCAGAGCTGACATTTAAAGGGTTAAGTGATTTCCGGAATATATTCCATGGGCATCCAGTCTCAGATCAAACCGTAGAGGAGAAGAGAAAGCAAAGTGCAGCAAAGGAGGGCAAGTTCAATTCCTCAGCACCTAGGGCACAGGAATGTTCTCCGCAGACGCAATAGGGCTGGAGTTACATTAGGAGCAGGGAAAGGAAACAAGGATTACAAGATGAGACAGCACAGCAGAAAGAAACAAGGTGGGGTTAGACAATGGGAGGAATATCTGTAGAGACAGTACGACTGGGAGAGAAGCTGTGGATTATGGAGATGAAGCACCAGGAGAGTGCAAGAAAATGAACTCAAACAGTGACATTGTCAGCTGGAAGCAAATCTCCCCCCTGTGAGTGGGACCTCCCCACCCTGCACACCAGTACTGAACTGAAGCCCTATTCAGTATAATGCAGCATGCTCTTTTCCAGGGTGCCTGTCATATAAACATTCTGGCAGTGAAAGGGTTGAACCCCACCACCCCACAATTGTGACCTTCCGTCAACTGTAGTCTGCTAGTCCTCATGGACTGCTTCATCGTCCGTCAGAATCTGACCATTGGCAGATGGGGTATCAGAGGGGGCCTGAGATAAGTCCTCGAAGTCCTGGCTCATGGTGGGGGAGATGATAGACGGGCTGGTGTCGCAGGACTCTGTGTTTTGCTCAGATGTCGCAATGGTGGTAGACGTGCTTTTTGGTGTTGGGTCAAAATCGTCATCATCTTCTAGGATGGGAGAATCGTGAACATCTGAGTGAAAAATTAAAAAAAAAATATATAAAAGTGTATATAACAAGTAAACACATGCATGTCCATATATCATATTCTATATTTTGAATGTGATCAATTTTAAAAAGGATAACATATGAGGTGTGACAGGGCAGAACAAGAAGCAGTAATTGCACATTAAAAACTTGATTAAGATGAACTTACTGTTGAAAGATTCTGGATATTGCTTGGACAATTTCCCTTTCAGCATCCTGTTGGAAAGAAAAATGCAACATCAATAATATTTTTATATGCAGACTACAGTCTATAAAGATGTATTGCCAGACTTGTTTTTTCTTCCCCTCCTAGAATATATATTTAAACTCATGAGACCTCACTAATACAGTATAATCAAATATATCCCGAAAGTTTATATTTAAGTTTCATAGATTATGAATGCATCTGATAGAGGAGAATTGTTTTGCATAAAATGTATTATTATTATTATTGTTACCCTAAAGTTTGCTAAATCTCTTGCATCTGCAAGCAGTTGATTTTGTGAGTTAACACTGCTAAAATAGCATAAAATTCATAAATCATTTTGGCCAATCATACATAGGCAGCTAATACATTGTATCAATCTATGATAGCAGTTTGTACAAGAAAAAATCCTGGGATGTGTAGTGCCTTGCACAGGGAAGCAGGGGGAGTCAGTTTATTTTAAATTTCTCTTCGATATTGTGCAGTTCAAAATTATAATTTTAATTATAAAATCAAATAGAGTATTTTTCTGGGTTTCACAACTCACAAGTGCGCGCACACTCCTCAGGACACATATATAACCTCATACCTAATTCTTCTGAAGATGATGTCCAAGTCTTTCTTCATCTCCACCAAGGTCCTAGTGTGGTGTAGGAACCGATCATTCATCTGCTGAAGGCGCGTATTGGAGAGGCCATTGAAATTGAGAAGCATTTCATTGGTCTTCTCAAACCTATCAAGCCTGGAGAAAACCAGGAAAATTATAAATAAAAAAAATAAAAAAACACACACACACACACACAACTCAAGTATTAACCAAAGTGTGTCCCACTCTGTCCTTTCCTTATCTGTTCAAAAATACTAGGACTCAATGTGATCCTCAATCTTCCTTTATATCCAAGAGCTAGCTGTAAATGATGAACATAGTAAGAAATCCACATGGGTATATATATATATATATATATATATATATATATATATATATATAAATAAAAATAAAACATGCCTATAGTATACAGCAAGAACTGGATTATATGTCAGATTGAAAGTGGACTATTATTATATCAGACAAGTATAGCTTTCCCCATTGCTTCTTGTGTCAAGGACAATCCATGTGTGACTCAGGGGGATAAGAATCTTTAAGATACTAAACTTGGAAATGCAATACAAAATAAAACAATCACATTTCTTTCTGAAACACAAGTAAGATAATTAAGGAACACAGAACGCATTTAAAATGGGATGTTTTAAATATTACAAGAGTTATATTTGTATGAACAACTACAGTGGATATAAAAAGTCTACACACCCCTGTTAAAATGTCAGGTTTCTGTGCTGTAAAGAAATGAGACAAAGATAAATCATTTCAGAACTTTTTCCACCTTTAATGTGACCTATAAACTGTACAATTCAATTGAAAAACAAACTGAAATCTTTTAGGTAGAGGGAAGAAAAAATATAAAAATAAAATAATATGGTTGCATAAGTATGCACACCCTTAAACTAATACTTTGTTGAAGCACCTTTTGATTTTATTACAGCACTCAGTCTTTTTGGGTATGAGTCTATCAGCATGGCACATATTGACTTGGCAAGATTTGCCCACTCTTCTTTGCAAAAACACTCCAAATCTGCCAGATTGCGAGGGCATCTCCTGTGCACAGCCCTCTTCAGATCACCCCACAGATTTTCAATCGGATTCAGGTCTGGGCTCTGGCTGGACCATTCCAAAACGTTAATCTTCTTCTGGTGAAGCCATTCCTTTGTTGATTTGGATGTATGCTTTGGGTCGTTGTCATGCTGAAAGATGAAGTTCCTCTTCATGTTCAGCTTTCTAGCAGAAGCCTGGAGGTTTTGTGCCAATATTGACTGGTATTTGGAACTGTTCATAATTCCCTGTATCTTAACTAAGGCCCCAGTTCCAGCTGAAGAAAAACAGCCCCAAAGCATGATGCTGCCACCACCATGCTTCACTGTGGGTATGGTGTTCTTTTGGTGATGTGCAGTGTTGTTTTAGCGCCAAACATATCTTTTGGAATTATGGCCAAAAAGTTCAACCTTGGTTTCATCAGACCATAACACCTTTTCCCACATGCTTTTGGGAGACTTCAGATGTGTTTTTGCAAAATGTAGCCTGGCTTGGATGTTTTTCTTCGTAAGAAAAGGATTTCATCTTGCCACTCTACCCCATAGCCCAGACATATGAAGAACACGGGAGGTTGTTGTCACACGTACCACACAGCCAGTACTTGCCAGATATTCCTGCAGCTCCTTTAATGTTGCTGTAGGCCTCTTGGTGGCCTCCCAGACCAGTTTTCTTCTCGTCTTTTCATCAATTTTGGAGGGAGCTTCAGTTCTTGGTAATGTCATTGTTGTGCCATATTTTCTCCACTTGATGATGACATGTCTTCACTGTGTTCCATGGTATATCTAATGCTTTGGAAATTCTTTTGTATCCTTCTCCTGACTGATACCTTTTAACAATGAGATCCCTCTGATGCTTTGGAAGCTCTCTGTGGACCATGGCTTTTGCTGTGGGATGCGACTAAGAACATTTCAGGAAAGACCAACTAGAGCAGCTGAACTTTATTTGCGGTTAATCAGAGGCACTTTAAATGATGGCAGGTGTATGCTGACTCCTATTTAACACAATTTGGAATGTGATTGCTTAATTCTGAACACAGCTACATCCCCCGTTATAAGAGGGTGTGCAGACTTATGCAACCACATTATTTTTATTTTTCTTCCCTCCATCTAAAAGATTTCAGTTTGTTTTTCAATTGAGTTGTACAGTTTATAAGTCACATTAAAGGTGGAAAAAATTCTGAAATTATTTATCTTTTGTCTAATTTTTTTACAGCACAGAAACCTGACATTTTAACAGGGGTGTGTAGACTTTTTATATCCACTGTACATTTAAACTCCCTTGAATCTGTCAAAAAGTGCACAGACTATCAGTCTCATTGGTAGACTAGTATGACGCATACAGCTGTTTTACTGCTCATTCACGGACAGCCAGGACCTACTTCAGAGAAAATAAATTGGGATGGAAAGTAAAGCTGCCAGTACTAAATTCGGCCCCTTTGTCCAAAGGCTGCCCATTATCATCAGTCCAATAGACAGAGAGAGGTCACCAGCTTACAAACTGGTACAATGCCAGGTGTCAGTGTACCCACAGAGAATAATCACAGACTTGTACTCCTGTCTATATACATATACTTACATGTGTCTCTGAGCCAATATAATGGCATTAACATCCTCTGAATTCACCATATTGAGGATTCTGCTACAAAACACACCAGATGCCGTTGGCTCCATCACCTGTTCTGGTGCCTGCCATAACCGAAAAACAGAAAAAATATAAATTGGGCACAGTGCACCCTCACACCATGGGCAGTACATAATATAAACAAGACAATAACGAACTTAAAGAGACATGGGAGGTTTCTGGATTTCACTAGGAACATAATACACCTATTTATGTCTTTACTTTGTTGTGGTTCAGTCCTTCAGTTATGCCCGACTCTTGGTGATCTCATGGACCGCAGCACCCAGGCACACCTGGTTGTGATTATCCAAAAGATTTGCTTGGCAAATATACTGGAGTGACCCAGAAGTGGCTCTATACTTAGGTGTTCTGTATTTTTTAAAGAAGGGTCTAAAAGCTCTGTTTTTTTTCTGCTTACAACTTACAAAAAGTTTCTGTTTTTTTCCTCTGCAGCTCATGAAGACAGTACTTCTAAGTACATGGTGTCTCATAGTAACCAACCAGTGGGGGCATTTTGCAGCATGCTACTTGAGAGAGGTAACTGACAGGTCATTTAATACAATGCATTTCACACACTTCATGAGCTGCATGAGCACCAGAGGGTAGGTCCAGCCAGGTAAAAAAAAGTACATACAAAGTAAATAGATACCCAGGTATATTATATTACTAGTAATACAGGAGAGAAGAGAGAGGGAGATACATCCATGTAGGGACTGGGTAATTATATATATATATATATATATATATATATATATATATATATATATATATATATATATAGGAATGTGCTGGAGCATTACAAAGATAATATACATACACATATACTGAATACTGAGCAGATATTTACAGTACACTTGTAGTAAGTGATACACTGTATTGTGTTATGTGTGTCACGTGACAGACAAATCATGTAACACTATGAATGACACACTGTCAGCACATCCTCCTGTGTTGCATGTACATTACCAGCTATAGGAAGTGTTGTAGTACTGTATTACACCACCCCTCCTAGTAAATGCTCTGCTACACCCCCAGCCCCAGGACTCACCGGCACAGGCGGCGGGTCCTGGGGGTCCTGCGAGTCCTGGTTCATGTTCAGGCTGAGCCCCCCACACACTGCCCGGCACTGCCTGCACTTCCTGGATCTGCATGTAATGACGAGCCTGATTGGACACGAGCACTGACCGCTGATTGGAGCCGGGGCTGGTCCCGCCCACTGACTTATGCAAGAGCAATGATAGTGTAGTATGCAAGAGCAATGATAGTGTGTGGAGATATATCATGTATATAATAATGTATATATGATGACTGTATAATAATGTATATATAATGACTGTATAATAATATGTATGTACTGGCTGTGTAATAATGTGTATATATATATATATATATATATATATATATATATATATATATATATATATATATATATATAAAGCTCTCCACAATAGTGCACCCTCCTACATCTCTGCTCTCATCCCAAAATACACTCCCACCCGCCCTCTTCAAAGCCCTCTTCGCTCTGCTAATGACCTTCTTCTCTTCTCCTCTCTCATCACCTCCTCTCACTCCCGTCTTCAAGACTTTTCTGCCCCTATTCTTTGGAACTCTTTACCTCGCACCACCAGACTATCTTCCTGCCTCAGATCCTTCAAAATCTCTTTAAAAACACATCTATTAAAAAAAGCCTATAATCTTTAGCCTCTTCATTCACTATACATCTCTCACTCTCCTGTACCTCATCCATTCCCTTTAGAATGTAAGTTTGCGAGTTTCAATCTTGTGAGGTGCTTTAGGGAAAGCACAGTGTATATCAGATTGAAAGCTCAATAACAGAGTCTTCCATTATTTTCATTGTGGGGTATCGTTTATACTTGTACCTAACCCCTGTATTGCGCTGCGGAATATGTTGGCGCATTAGAAATAAAGGATAATAATAATAATAAAAAATATATATTGACTGTATAATGATATGTATGTACTGGCTGTGTAATAATGTATATATAATGACTGTATAATAATATGTATGTACTGGCTGTATAATGATCACATATATCGTTGTGAGCATACGAGTTGTTGCTAACGCTTGCTTAACACAAAGCGAGGGCCTCAGTTGCTGGCAAGGAGCGCAGAAGGTGCTCCTTGCCAGCAACTGCCACCCTCGCAAACTTTACGTTGTAACACAAACAACATACGAGACACGTTACGACCAATTACGACCTCGCAAAAATCGCCCGCAACCCGCGGACATGAAAAAATGAAAAACACAATAAATACACACAACACATACATAAAAAGCTTACCTACAGCAAGAGGGAGCATCCAGGACCTCAAAAACTGAAGTTACACCAAAATTTAACTCAAAATAAAAGAGTTTAGACACTAAAAAATTCTCTAAGCGAGAGAAAAAATGGCCGCCGAACAAAACGAAAACGAGGTTACAGGACTCTAAACACGCAAAACACCACCAGAAACACGCAAAACACCACAAAACAGCTACGGATATTCCGCCACAGACGCATACCACCCATTAGCCGCCATTTTAGAACAATAACATACAATGCGGAAGTACACAGCTACGCTAACGAATTTGCCTCGCACACGCACACTATTACACTGCACACATTTATCACGCTTACACAGCAGCTCCACAACACTAATGCTGCAGCAACATCAAAACAGATTGCCAGCTCTTCAACACAATGCTTCCTGCATATATTACTTGAAAATAGGTAAAGTATATTAATTTATATTTAATTAATGTATTATTTATTTGATTATTATACACCAAACAGCATTAGCTCACAATTTCATTGCCGTCATTTTTTGACAGGCAATTCGCTATTCACATATATAATTCTCAGCAATATGGGTCGTTGCTAACGCATGCGAGCCCGCTGCAACTGAGGCCGTCGCGAAGGCGCTCCTTGCGCTGGTGGAGATGAGCGCCATATGCGCTCATCTCTATGACCCCCAACGACTTTCGGACCGCAAATCCTTTGAGGAGGATTCCACGTCGGCTGCAATGAGCCGAAGGCTCTACGGCGCCTCACATACGCTTACAAACGCCCACAGAAGCGAAACTTCTAAAAAAAAACACAAAACACGCAATGATAAAATACGGACTTACACAAAAAAATACAAGATGCAGGACTAAGAAAAAAAAAATTGCGGACCTATACAAAAAAAATACGAGCCGCGGGACTTAGAAAAAAGCAATTACGGACTCGCAAAAATACAACCTTAACGGATAACCCGTGCACAGCGGAAAACATTAAAAAGAGACTAAATACACACAAAAATAAAATAAAAACCTTACCCACAGCAAGGGGGGACACCCAGGACGTCTGGAAGTCAGGTTACACCTCGATTTTAAGACACTTGAAAATCCCCTAAGCAAGAGAAAAAATTTGCGCAGAAAAAAACAAAAACGAGGCTAAGGACGTAAAATTACAAGACGTACTCGCAAAACTTAACCAAAACTCAAGAACACTTCATGCGGCACGTTACACACATTCTGCGGAACCTACCACACACAAAATTACGCTCATTTCACATGCAGCAAGTAACTACTATGCTCAAAATGGCGCCTGAAATGCAAATTGACGTCTGGAACGCAAATAGCGCATGCGTATTGCGTTATAACGGTTTCTACTTCAGCTCAAAGTCTATAAATACTGCACACGTTCCAGAAATGTCTACATTTCTCCTCAGGTGATGAACAGTGTGACTGGACATGTCACTGGTGGCGTTACTTCTGAAGCAACTTCATTATCACTTTAGAAGTTTAAAATCTGCAAATTACAACAAATATGTAAGCTATAATACATTAATTAATTAATAAATCCAGCAAAAAAAAATATGTATGCGTTCAAATATTGCCAACAACAACCGTATTCATGTATAGTAACATTTCAAACACACATATATGTGTATGTGCCCTAAAATAATCTCAATTTAAAAAAAAAGGACACATTTCAACAAGAACATAGCTTTTTTCATATATATTTTATAACATAATTTATGCTTTTAACAAAAAAATATAGACACATATATATTTATGCTGCATTTCAACATTTCACATTTTTTGTAATTTCCAACAGACTCTGTCTCAACAACGTCACTGAATAGTTTTCAGCGCTGCACGGTTTCACACGGACTGTCAAATCTGTAGAATTTTACACACATCAAGGAAAGAAAAACAGGTAATATACAAAAATACATTTGCTTCACAAAAATACTATGGTCTTAGTAAAAAAAAACATTTCTCTTTCTCTTTTTCAACAGACACTGACTGAAGACTGTTGCAGGAACGTTGGCAGCAGGGGACCCTCTTTCATTTATACACAACTAAGAATTCAACAAAGGTATAGTAAAACAAGTAAAAAAAAAAAAGAAACACCTATCCTGTTTGCTGTGCGCCAATGTTAAAATGAAAAACAAAAATAAATCAGAAGCCCCTAATGCCAGTAATGGTGTATACAAAACAGTATACTCCAACAAATGTTGTTAACACATATAAAATGTAAGAATCAATCCTATTTTGTCTGCACCAACCTCTAAGCCTAACAAATAACCTAAACCTCTAATGACAACAGTGGCGTACACAAAACAGGATAATACAACAAATATTGTTAACACATACAAAATTGAAGAATTAATTCTGTTTTGTGTGCCCTGACTTATAAACTGAAACCCAGAACCTAAACCTCTAATGACAACAGTGGCGTACACAAAACAGGATATTACAAAACATATTGTTAACACATACAAAATGGAAGTAAAAATCAGGTTTTGAGTGCCCTAACGTATAAGCCTAACACCAGAACCAAAACATATCATATCAACAGTGGTGTACACAAAACAGTATAGTACAATAAAGATTCTTAACAAATACAAAATGGAAGAATGAATCCTGTTTTGTCTGCACCAACCTCTAAGCCTAACCCATAACCTAAACCTCTAATGACAACAGTGGTGTACACAAAACAGGATAGTACAGCAAATATTGTTAACACATACAAAATGGAATTAAAAATCAGGTTTGGTGTGCCCTAACCTATAAGCCTAACACCAGAACCTAAACATATCATGTCAACAGTGGAGTACACAAAATAGCATAGTACAACAAAGATTGTTAACACATACAAAACAGAAGAATGAACCCTGTTTTCTCTGCACCAACCTCTAAGCCTAGCCAATAACCTAAACCTCTAATGTGGTGTACACAAAACAGGATAGTACAACAAATATTGTTAACACATAGAAAATGGAAGTAAAAATCAGGTTTCGTGTGCCCTAACCTATAAGCATAACACCAGAACCAAAACATATCATGTCAACAGTGGCGTACACAAAACAGGATAGTACAACAAGCATTAACACATACAAAATGGAAGAATGATTCCTGTTTTGTCTGCATCAACCTCTAAGCCTAACCCATAACCGAAACCTCTAATGACAACAGTGGTGTACACAAAACAGGATAGTACAACAAATATTGTTAACACATACAACATGGAAGAATTAATCGTGTTTTCTGTGCCCTAACCTATAAGCCTAACCCCATAACCTAAACCTCTAACACAAAACAGGATACCACAACAAATGTTCTTAAAACATAACACATGCGACACAACCCAGATCTGCTGGGGGCACTGAACTGCGGGGCATATCAACCTAAGGAGATGTAGCTGAAGGAGCCGAGCACAGTTCCCGCCGGCAGGGCCTGAGAGATGCCAAGATCTCAGTACAGAATCTAGATATGAACAGACAAGACAGACTACAACAGACCTAAATACTTGAGAGGTAAAAGCTAATACGGAGTGACCCCCCCAGTGGAATCCATCCGTTGTCTGGACACTCAATGGCTACCCCGGGTAGAAGCAGCTCCATAAAAATGGTGAAAAACAAAAAGTCATTAACATCCAAAAAAATTGACGAACATTTCAAGGCTTCAGAAACACAGGTGGCACTGATGAAGGATCCTGTCTCGGAGCAATCTGACACCTCTGACCTGGATCCCCTGGAGGGGGCCCCACAGCCTGAAGTCTCCATCAACAGCGATTCAATGGCAAGAATTGAGGCTCTCCTGGCCTCTCACATAGACAGGGCGGTCATATCTTTGCAGAAAGACATACATGAGATTGGCCAAAGGACCCATCAACTTGAAGAGACCGTTGACCAAGTGGTAGAGGCCCAGGAGAGAGACAGGGCCACCATTGCAGATAACACCTCCCGTATTTGTGGCATAGAAGATAAACTGAAGGATTTGGAGAATAGATCCAGGCGATTCAACCTGAGGATCAGAGGCGTGCCTACGGCAATAGTCGACCTTCCTCGCTACCTTAAGGCCACGATCAACGAGATCCTCTCAGGTCATCCAGACCACGAATGGGAAGTGGAGCGTGCCCATAGAGCCCTTGGGGGAAGTCGTAACCTAGACCTTCCCAAAGACATCATTGTCAGGCTACTACGCCAACAATCAAGGGATTTAATCCTGGCAACTACCCGCAAGAAGGCTGTGATCACAGGCCCAGACGGGGCCAAACTTCAATTTTTTGCGGATCTCTCCCCGTCCACACTTCAAAAACGGAGGCTGATGAGGCTAGCCCTGGAAGTTCTTCTCCACCACGGCATCAGGTACCGTTGGGGATTCCCATTTGCCCTTATTTTTTCAGTAGGGAGCACCCAGTATACAACACGTTCTCTAGAAGACTGCCAAGAACTTCTGAAGAGTCTGGATCTCTCTGGGGGGGACCCGACCTCGACATCACCTGCATCAACAGCTTTACCTCTCCCGAAAAGGCAATGGTCTGAAGTGACCAGGCACAAGAGGCCCACTGACCAAGCCTCAAGGACCACTCATAGACGACCCTCCCAGATCATGGACTCGTAAATGCAATAATTCAGCTGCTGCCAACTCCAGTGACTTTCAAACAGGCTGGCCCGCTTGAAAAGACAACTGGCTAGCAAAGACTTATTTCGGCATCCTAAGGATTTACAAGGGCTTAAAAACACCATATCAAAATTCCCTGGTAGAGACTAACATGGAAGCCACCTGGAACTGACCTAGCCTTTTTCCAGGACGAGTTATTTTTCTTACTTTTTTTACTTAGGTCCTCAAAGGAGCCTGGGGCCCTTAGCGGGGCCATGTTTACCAAAGACTTTTGGAATGTTACTAACCCATGTTTTGCTTTTCTTCCCCTCTTCAGCAGGTTTTAGCTGACTGATAAAGCTATAAGTTTTAATACACATGCAGATAGTATAGCCAGTCCGCCAGGATCTTTCTTTACTGGACCGGGTCTAAAGGTTTACTCTGCTTTAGTCAAGATAAAAAATTATGTTGTTAAACGTTTAAATAAGCTATTCATGGTTCTGTCTTTATTCTGTTTTCTTAATACTTTTCTAGGTTACTTTTGCTTGGCCTTGCCGGCAGGAATTGGAACAGAGGCTCTAGGGTTCCAAGAGGGTAGAATGTTTAAGACAGGACGGGTGGTCTTGGGACAGTCAGACCTTTTGGCAGCAACTGTTCTCTCTTCCCTCTGTGTTTTCTTCATTGCTGCTTTTCTCCTTGTCACCTATCAGCATGGGCTCTCTTGCCCCTGTACTCCCCCCTACTGCCTAAACGAAACTTGCCACTTGGTGCCTCCTAGTTCTTGTTATCTCTTTCTCTCTGGCTGTTTAGGGGATTTTGAACCAAATCAGGGTTTGCTCTACATAGCTGGGCTTGAGGTGGCGGCCTGTCTGCTGGACAGTGGGCCAAGTTGCCTGGCCTCAGAGAGTGGAGGACCCCTGGTACTATTGGAACAGATCTCTTTTCAGCCTACTGAGTTAGGTTCTAGTAGTTCTGAGATACTGCCAGACTTGTCCGGTATAATCTTGCCTCCCTTAGACTTCTTGGGACCGCCTCTGCACTACTTATACTCATGCCTCTTTTCCCCCCACAGAGCTAACCATACTGGACCTCTTCTTGGCCGGGCTCAACCACTCCTATCCCCCAGAGGGGGAAATCCGCTCTGCACTCCCTCCTCGGCGCTCCTCCGGAAGGGTAAGGCTACATTAATGCACCAGAAATATACACCTCAAGTCTATCCATGACCGCACCAATGACACTACTTACCCATAATGTGAAAGGTTTCAACTCCCCTTTCAAGCGAAGGAAGGCTTTCCTATACTATAAGACCTTTAACCCCATGGTGATCTTCTTACAGGAGACACATTTCGCCAGGAATAAAGCCCCAACCTACCTCGACAAAAATTATCCTCATTTTTACTACTCTACCCAGGTCTCCAAAAAAGAAGGAGTGGCGATTTTGCTCCACAAGAGCCTCCAATTTCAAATGACAACCAAGATAGTGGACCTGGAGGGCTATTACATCATTTTAAAGGGGACGATTCTGGGTTCTCCAGTTTCACTAGCCTCCTTCTATGCCCCCACGAAAGCACCACATAAGACCCTGATCAGATTCTTAAGGGTCCTGGAGGGGGGAGAATGGGGCAAACTAATTATAGGAGGGGACTTTAATCTGGTATTAGACCCAGTGGCAGATAGATCTACAACTTCACAAGAAGTTCGCTTCTCCAAAAAAAACAGGCAAATCTTAAAACTTCTGCACTCCTTAGATCTGGTTGACGCCTGGAGAGGTCTGCACCCCAGAGGAAGGGATTATACTTTTTATTCCCCCACACACGGGACTTATTCCCGTATAGACACAATATATATATGTAATTCGCTTCTAGACAGCTCAAACAAAGCGGCTATTGTTCCGTGCACCTGGTCGGACCACGCGGCGGTCACACTAGAGGTAGACCTGGGAGTTCAATTTCGGATGCCCTATACCTGGAGACTTAATGAATACTTAGTTTCGCAATCCAGATTCCAGGAGCAAACTGAGAGGGAGTTGGTGGAATTTTTTGAGTCCAATGCGGGTGGGGAGACAGGGGCGGGTTGGGTCTGGATGGCGCACAAAGCCTACATAAGGGGGGTGTTTATCAAGCTAGCCTCCCAATTCAGAAAACAGAACAGGCTAAAAGAAAAGGAGCTATCAGGGAAACTATCTCAGTTGGAGCGGCAACATCAGCTTTCTCCCTCGATGGCTTTAAGGAAACAGATAGATAAGGCCAGGCTAGAGCTGGATAGTATTCTGACCATAAAAACGGATAAGGCATTAAGGAGGACTCAACATTTGTTTTATGCCAAGGCGAATAAACCTGGCAAGCTACTAGCAAGGAGCTTAAAAGCTAAATATGCTCAAGCCAGGGTATCCCAAATCAAAAATAGGAAAGGCGATCTCACCTACAGCCAAAATTAAATCCAGGAGGTCTTTAGGGACTTTTATCAAAATATTTACTCCACTCAGAAATTGGCCTCAGAAAATGTTATTCATTCCTACCTAAACTCCCTTGATTTGCCACAAATTTCACCCCTGGACTTACAAAATTTGAATAAAGATGTGACGGTCAAAGAAATTTTAGATGCCATTAAAGAACTGAAGCTAGGGAAGTCCCCCGGTCCGGACGGGTTCACTAACATCTATTACAAAAAGTTCTCGGAAATTCTGGCCCCCCATTTATGTAGTCTCTTCAATTCAATTCTAAAAGGAGAGACAACTCCCCCAGAGCTGAATCATGCGGACTTGACGCTCTTCCCCAAGGAGGGCCGGGATCCAAAGGAAGCTAAAAATTATAGACCAATCTCGCTTCTTAATGGGGACGTCAAACTGCTAGCCAAAATTTTCTCACAGAGGATCTCGATCTTCCTACCCGCCTTAATACATAAGGACCAATCAGGCTTTATTCCACACAGGCAGACTAGTGATAACATCAGGAGGACTTTAAATGTCATTCATTTGGCCAGGGCTAGGGGTCTCCCTGTGTGCCTACTCGCATTGGACATCGAAAAGGCGTTCGATACCCTGGAATGGCCCTTCCTCTTTGCCACTTTGGATAAGTTTGGGTTCAGAGGAAACTTCTTAAACCTGCTGCGTACTTATTATACACTCCCCAGGGCCACACTAAAATTGCCTGGTTCTCATACGGCCTGTATTAAAATCGAGAGAGGTACGAGACAGGGCTGCCCATTGTCTCCTCTTCTCTTTGCTCTGGCCATTGAGCCTTTGGCTCAGGCGATCAGAGTTAACTCCTCTATAGAGGGGGTGCGGGTGGGACACCAGCAACTAAAATGCTCCTTGTTTGCTGATGACCTGCTTTGCACCCTTTCGAACCCTAGCTCTTCTGTAGGCGCCCTGATGGACACGATAGGAGTCTTTAGCAATTTGTCAGGCCTGAGGTTAAACCAGGACAAGACAGAAGCTTTGAGTGTTGGGATCCCTTTGGATATTTTGAATCACCTGAAGGGAGTACACAAATTTCTATGGCCCCCCTCACACATCAAATATCTAGGGATTAATTTGACCAACTCATTAACTAATTTGTATAAAGCTAACTATCCACCTCTCTATAGGGCTCTGCGGCGAGACCTGGAAAATTGGACAAACCGACATATCTCATGGACGGGTAGAGTAGTCACGGTTAAAATGAATATTTTGCCGAGGCTGCTCTATCTTGCCAGGACGCTGCCAATCCAGATAAAAAATACAGAATTGGCCCGCTTCCAGACCCAAGTGTTTAAGTTCATATGGAGAAATAGACCCCCTAAGATAGCGAGAAAAACGATGTACGTACATAAATCCAAGGGGGGCCTATCTTGTCCTAATTTCCTGAGTTACTTCAGAGCAGCCCAGCTTGCCTCTATCCCACTAGCTCACTCCATTCCACTTCAACCAAACTGGGTCTTTGTAGAGGAGTTGCAGATGGCCCCGCTTACATGGGGTATTATCCTGTGGGCTCCAGGTGCAAGCGCTTTTTACTCTAGAATACAGAACCCCATAACTAAGTTTATATTGAGAGTTTGGATCTGGGCTAGGAGGAAATACAAACTGACTTACCCGTTTTCTCCCCTCACATCGATCTTTACATCGCCCTCCTTATTAACCACCATCACTGCAGAGTCCAAGGAATATTGGACTTCGCATGGTCTGGATAAGCTGGGGGCTTGGTTTGAGGGAGGGATTATGAGAACTTCAGAATCCATGATTAGGAACTTCGAGGTTCCACACCGGGAACACTTTAATTACATTAAAATAAGGAGCTGGATTGATGAGATACAAAGAACCCATGGACCCCCGAGGGAATCTTGGATGTCGGTGGTGTGTAAGAGTGAGGCCCTGTCCAAAGGAATCTTGGGGTCAATATACCAAATCTTCAATAGTCCACCAAGCACTTGGAGGCCTTCCTTTGTATCGAGGTGGGAGTTGGACCTAGGGCAAATTTGGGATGAGAATAAATGGGCTGAATCCTTAACGAACCTATCTAAGGGTTCACTTAATTATAGTTTATTAGAAACCTCCCTTAAGATTTTACATCGGGCATATACAACTCCAGTTCGACTAAATAAGATATCCCAAACAATCCCAGATAGATGTTTTAGGGGGTGTCACGGAAGGGGAGACTTCATTCATACTTGGTGGAGCTGTCCTAAGGTATTTAAAATTTGGTCTGAGACGACCAATCTAATTTCGCTAATACTCAAAACCCCACTCCAACCATCAATAGCAGTCTGTCTCCTGGGAGCACGCTTCTCAAAATTGGGAAGGGAGGGGAATAAACTGGCCCAACTGATATTTCTAGCAGCTAAGAACACCATCGCAAGACGATGGAAGAGTAGGGATATTAATTTCCATGATGTAACAAACAAAATAAACTTTATTTGCATTAATGAGTGGATGACCCATATCATATCAGATACACATCACTGCTTCCTGGAGGTTTGGGAACCCTGGATTCTATTCACAGACAGTAATATAAAATAACTAAGTTAAGGGAACACAATAAAGAAGCCATTCCTGATGTGCGGCTGGGGAGTGGAGTGTGGAGTGGACGGGGAGAAGTGGTGAGAGGACCCGGAGAGATATTTCTTCAGTACGCCAAAGGTACAGGGGGGGAGGATGGCTACCTTAAGATTGGCTGAGCGGGGAATTAATGGGGGATGACACCCCACCCTAGGTGTTATATAATGTCACTTGTTTTTTTTTCTATTTTATTTTCTTTTAACATATCTCCTGCTGCTCAGGTTCATCCATGGAAATGTGAATTACTGCAATTTGAGCAATGTGACTTTATAAGCTGTATATATTGCTGAGTATTAAGAAACTAGTGTGAATATTTTTGGACAGAATCACTAAAAAAAAGAAAAAGAGTTGGAATGGAGTTTTTATTTAAATGGAATGGTTTTAATATATTAGCAATATGATGTTAGTTATAAGACAACATGTGGACTATTTTTTTCATTATTCTTTTTGTTTTGTCATTGCAATTCCAGAACTTCTCAATAAAATTTATGTTATAAAAAAAAAAACATAACACATGCAACCATCTATCCTGTTAAATATGCGCCACTCTCTAAGCCTAACCCCATAACCTAAACCTCGCTGAATACATACAAAATCAAAGTATATATCCTGTTTTACATGCTCTTAGTACAAAAAAAAAACAAGTTACATTTTACTGAAACATTTGCATCTCTCTCTTTCAGTCTCAACAGACACTGCCTGAAGACTCTCTGCATTGCTAAAGCAATTTACACACAACAAATTTCAAGAAAAGAGGTACAGTATTACAAGATAAACAAAAAATAAAATACTTACACATATAAAATTGAAGGACCTATCCTGTTTTTTGTCTCACTTTGTGGAAACGTACTGTTCCCTAACTAACACTATAAGCGTAACCCCATAACCGTAAACCCCTAATAATAACATTGCCACATGCAAAACATGAAAGCAACAACAAACAAAAAAGGCCTACCCTAACTCCTAATGCCAACAGTGTTGCACACAAAATCCAAAAGGCCAATGATGTTAACATATACAAAATTTAAGGATATATACTCTTTTTCCTGCACAAACGTTTAAGCCCAACTCCATACCCCAAAAACGTAATGACAACAGTAGCGCACAAAGAATCCTATAAAACACAAAATAGAAGGAACTATCATCTTTCATGTGCCACTTTCACAAAATACACTGCAACCTAACTAAGGGTCTCATTCAATTGCAATTCAGCCAATTGAATAGAGCTTTATATAAGCACATAGCATATTTATTTTACAGAACTTTTTAGTTACTGAACTTCTATCCAAAAGTAAGGTCTTCACTAGCTAAAAACTTCAGTAAAAAATATATACTCGCTGCTTATATAGAGCCTTATTCAATTGGTAAAATTGCAATTGAATGAGGCCCTACGTTGATAACTCCAACCTCATAAAGCTAATCTCATAATGCAAATGCCTGACAAGAAGGAAATTCAACGACAAAAAAAACTGCAGTGACTCGCAAGCAAAAGACTATCAGCTGACAAACTAACATCCAACCCCAAGAAGGCAACTAAAAAACAAAAGCATTTAGAAAATGTAGATCAACAATCAGATAAGAATTCTAATGAAGATTTAGACAGTCACATTGATATATCTTCTCACAATTGTCCTTTACTTACATTTTTACCAATAGAGGTTCATAAATGTGGTGATATGAATATTGTCTGTCAGTTTTGTGGGGCTTATCATTTCAAACAGGAAAGACCCAGAGATGGCGAGTTCATTAGTTGCTGTCAAAAAGGCAAGGTAAGACTTCCAGAAAGACAACAATTCCCAACATATTTACAAAGCATTATGACTGAGCCTACTTTCCCCAACTACCAAAATTTAAAACAAACATAAAATCCTATAATAGTGCCATATTCTTTGCAGCTATGGGTGCAACATTAGCTGGTAATGTGCCAGGCCATGGCCCTTACTGCTTCAAAGTACAAGGACAAATTTACCAATGTACTTCTCATTTACATCCAGAGGAAGGAGAGCAAAGAAAATTTGCTCAACAATATGTCCTAGATACTATGGAAGCTGTTAAACAACGTATGCAGCTTCCAGAAAAAAAAATGCTTACCCATTGTTTTTATAGAGCTTGATAAAATTATGCCCCCAAACCCATACTCTCAAGCCTATAAAAAATTGGCAGAAGTAGAAAAGGAACAACAAATTCATGCAGAAATACATCAATTGCCAATCCCAAAAGTCAATATGGTGCTTAAAAGAGATCACCATACTGATAAATGCCGTTATAACTTGCCAACAGCAAATTAGGTTGCAATGGTCTTTCAAAATGCCAAAGGAGAACCACCATTTCAGACAGATATTAGAATATATTCCAGAAATGATGAGCAACCTTTCATTAATATAAGTATCTTAAGTATGAATTTGGATCCAATGACATATCCCATATTTTTTCCACATGGGGAAGCAGGTTAGCAACCCAAATTAACACTTGACAGTTACCCAAATTCAAAAGTACATGTCAGAAATAATATTTCCATGCTTGAATTTAAAGTTGCTCAAACTGCCAAACAAGGTGGATTCAATCCCATTTTATGTGGAGGAAAATTGACACAACAATGGATCATTGATTCATATTTGCAAGTTGAGGCAAATAATTTAAACTTCATAAAATATCAACAAGATAAACTACGTGTAGAACAGTATTGTGGACTGATGGATTATGTCGCTGAGGTGGCTACAACCAGAGAGCTGCCAGCTGGCAAAGCCATCATTTAACCATCTTCTTTCTAAGGATCTCCTCTCAGTATGTGAGAAAGATACAATGATGCCATGGCTATTGTAACTAAATTTGGAAAACCAGATTTATTTATTACATTTACATGTAATCCACAATGGCCAGAGATTACAGACAACCTGCTAATTGGACAAACTGCTTTGATAGACCAGATTTAGTGGCAGGAGTCTTTAAAATCAAATTAACTGAGTTAATACGTGACATAACCATAACTCGGTTATTTGGCAAATGTCTGGCTTATGTTTATACCATCGAATTTAAAAAAAGAGGCCTTCCACATGTACATATTCTTATAATCCTTCAGGAGAAAGATAAATTGGATACTGGTGACAAAGTAGATTCAGTAATTATTGCTGAACTACCAGATCCAGAAATACATGGTAGACTATATGAGATTGTAACTCATTGTATGATTCATGGACCATATGGAGATATTAATCCACAGTCACCATGTATGGAAAATAAGAAATGTACTAAATAATTTCCAAAAGATTATGGAGACAAAACTTATGCTAATTGTGATGCCTATCCATTATATAGAAGAAGAAAAGGCCAAAATGCCATTATTCGTGGAAAAAAGGTAGATAACAGATATGTGGTACCATACAATCCACATTTACTCCTGAAGTATAATGCACACATTAATGTGGAAGCTTGCACTTCTATAAAATCCAATAAATATGTCTACAAATATATTTAGCTATGATGCAGCTACTCTAGTGGTCAAAAGTGCTGAAAATCACGAATAAAGTGAGTTAGTACATGATGAACTTACATCTCATGTAGATGCTCGCTATGTAAGTGCGCCACAAGCAATGTGGCGTCTTCTAAAATTTGAAATGCATAATCGCTCACATGCATTGTATCAATTAGCTGTACATTTGCCACAAAGACATTTAGTGTATTTCCATGTTGGAAATGAAACAAATGCTTTGGCACAAAGTGAGCATCGGCAAACTACCCTAACTGCGTGGTTTCAATTAAATTGTACTGACTTGGAGGCAAGGGAATTGTTATATATTGACATTTCATACCGTTATGTTTTCATTAAGGGATTATGGCGCAAAAGTCGTGGAAATAAAATAATCCCAAGAATTTACACTGTAAGTCCAAGAGACCTTGAACGTTTCTGCTTACGATTATTACTTCTAAATGTTCCTGGTGCACCAAGTTTTGAACAGTTAAGAACGGTTAATTACATAGTTTATGAATCAATTCATTTAGCTGTACGACACAGAAACTTCCTAGCTGATGATACAGAATGGGAAATATGTCTAGAAGAAGTAGCACTATGTCAAATGCCACGGCAGATGAGGGAACAATTTGCATTCATTTGTATCTTCTCAAATGCTACAAATGCATTAGCTTTGTGGAACAAATTTAAAACAAATATGTCTGAAGACTTTTTGCAACTATACAATGAGCCGATTGCACAATTAAAAGCATTAATTGGGGGGCGGAGCTTGTGCCTGCAAAGAGCCAGACGTGTCTGTGCAGAGCTCCTGCAGAACATTGCACAATTGGGCTTATTAATTGCCCATAAAGACCCAAAAGCTTATCAAAAGTAGCTGGGGGAGCAGAGAAGACGAACCAGGACCTCCGTGGTTCTTTTGGGGTCCATTACGGGAGGCACAGCGGCTTCACAGCGGAGACAGAGGGAGACAAGCGTCTCCAGTGCATCCAGGTGCCCCCCTGCTGGGAAGTACTGGGAGGAGAAGGCTAGGGAGAGCCTCGGTGGATCGGCGATCCGGAGACCCGACTGGGCAGAGTGGGGAGGACAGAACAGAGGGCCCTAACAGTAGGTGGCTCGGCATAGGCCTGGGGAGACTGGGCGGTGGCCATTTTAGCTCTCCATGTGGAGAGAGCTCCGGATCAGGCCCAGGTACTGTACTTACCCCAAAAGCTTTGCAACAGCTCCCCAGAAGCGTCCGGTGGCGGCTGGTTCCGGCCGGAGGGGTGCTGGGGGACCTGAACCCAGAACTGGAGTCCAAAGGGCAGCAAGACGCGGAAAAAAGCCTGCGAAAACGGGTGGCGGCCATTTTGGAATCCAGACCAGGAGAAGAAGCTAAGGCCTCATTACAACTACAACTCCTGGGACTTTATGGTTACAAAAAAAACCAAAGCCTGACCCTGAACTGTGAGTACCCAGCTGCACTGCAGGAACATAGGCTCCTACACATGTCACATCTACATTAAAACAAATTCTTTCAGTATCACAGCTTATTCAACGCCTACAAGTATCAGTATATAAGCAATACCCAGGAAGTAAAGACAGATACACACAACGTATGTGATAATTGGCAAAGCAGCTTGGCATTACTATTTTGGGCTACAGATTTAAGGCTCCACTTGAAAACCTACAAGACCACCAATCACTACGAACAATTTAACTACTCTAATTGTTTATTGAACATTGCTTGCATGTGAAAAGAGAGAAATGCAGGCCTAATATGATTCACAGGGGGAGACCTCGACAGATCATGGCATAGCAACATAATACGCAACAACTTGTAAAATAACAAGCCGGAATCCTACTCTAACAACAATACATCCCTGAACTGGGCTTACATCTACGAAGGAACCTTAGTATACCATATTCTGTGGAGGGTCCCCTGCAGCCCAAGATGGGAAAAAGAAAAAAAAATCCCTCGCACTTAAGAGAATTACGGACTACTGCAACCCCCCCGAAACCCCTGGAGAGGTGAGATCTGACCCCTCTGAGGAATCGGAGGGGAAGGACATACAAAATACAGCCCAGATGGATATAAAACTCTCCAAGAGTGCAATGGCACAAATTAAAAAACTGTTTCAAGCTTACACGACTAAAACGGTGGACGCAATCAGGAAAGACATCCAGGACCTAGGTCAAAGAGCCCACCAACTAGAAGAAACAGTAGACCAAATGGTTAAAGCACAGGAAAGAGATAGGAAAGAGACACGTCACAACACGTCTCGTATAGCAGCTCTAGAGGACAAGTATGAAGATCTAGAGAATCGATCTAGAAGACATAACATAAGAATAAGGGGCATACCAAAAGCGATAATGAACCTGAAAAGATATATTATGGACTTGCTTACTGTGATCTTACCAGAAGGGGCAGAAGCGGACGTGGATATAGAAAGAGCGCATAGGGCGTTAGGAGCTTCTAGAAATGTGGATACCCCTAAAGATGTAATTGTTCGATTCTCCCGACAACAGTCAAGGGACTTAATTCTAACAGCAACTCTAAAGATCTCGGAACTTAGAGGACCAGATGATGCTCAGCTTATGGTTTTTGCAGACCTTTCTCCTATCACGTTGACCAGGAGAAGAGAAATGAAACCGGCATTGGGAATACTCATCCAACATGGCATTCAATACCGATGGGGCTTCCCTTTTGCCCTGATCTTTCAATACAAGGGAAAAACCCATACGGCAAACAGTTAGAAGGACTGCCAAGCATTGCTACACATGCTACATTTAACTTCTGATGGCGGAAATAGAGACTCTGAAAGTCAACGTGCGACCCTGAATCCTCTTCCTAAGAGACAGTGGACCATGGTCCCTCTCAGGAATAGAAGCAGACTTGGGGAGGCTGAAACATTAGATGCCATGACAAACCCTCCAGAAAGACACACCAAGTCTCGGGGGAAAGAACTGAGGATCTGTCCAGAAATGGAAGGAACTTTATAATCAACAATTAAAAACTCTGAAAAGAAAAAAAAAAAAAAGGAAAAAAGGAAAATCAGCTGAGCTCCAAGTTAGAGGGGCCCAGGAAATTACCTTGTTGATTCACGGGACTTATTTATCAGGATTCCGGTGTCCAGAGAACTTCTCAACCTTTAAAAAATGTTGCTATTTACAGTTGTGATTCTTTTAAGCTAGTTAATATGCTGCTAGTTATAATGTTTGTTAAACAATCTGCTGTGTTGAGGGAATCCCCCCTCTCCTTAATTGGAACTTCTTTACCCCAAAGAAACCTATTACCCGTTCCTAACGGAGCTGTATTAGAGAATGGCAGGTTCATTACTCTCTCCCCTAGAAGCCAGGATAGACGACTGGCGTAGGAAGCTATGTGTATTAACAGTAATATGTATAATAGTATTCTTTGATAACTGCTAAGACAATGATATTCTTGGGAACTCCTCCATTGATAACCTGACTCCTTGTTATGTTTTTCACTTCCAGAATTACACGCTCGACTATCATCACTACAACAGCTTCAAGGAGCCTTTCGTCATGGCTCAAGCACCTCTTCAGTCGCCCCATTCATCCCGGTTAAAACAAGGTAAGATGATTAGACCAAACTATCTTAGGCTACAAGACAGAAATGGCTATGGTTTTTAAGGATAAGTATAGTTTTTTAACACATAATGTTAAGGGCTTTAATTCCCAATTTAAAAGAAGGAAAGCCTTCCTGTACTACCAGACAAAGAAACCGTCCATAATATTTATGCAGGAAATGCATTTTGCAAAAAATCATATTCCTTCGTATTTAAACAAGGAATATCCCATATTCCACTCTTCTACCCAAAGGTCCAAAAAAGCAGTAGCCACCATCCTCATTCACCGCAACTTTCCCTTTCAGATAGACTCCAAAATGATAGATAAAGATGGGCATTATGTCATTTTGCGGGGAACAATTCAAGAAATTAAACTAACGCTGGTATCCTTTTATGCGGACACGGTGGCCCCCCATAAAAGTCTACTGCATATGTTGAAAAAAGTAGAACCTTGTTCAGATGGTCTGGTGGTGATAGGGGGGGACTTCAATCTTGTTCTGGAGCAAGGCCACTAATAGATACTCGCAGAAGCTAAAACAGATTAAAAAGGTATTAGACAGATTGGGTTTAGTGGATGCCTGGAGGGGACACCATCCTGATAGACGCGAATATACTTACTACTCACATACACACGGGACCTATTCACGGATAGACACGGTATTAGTGACCTCAAAGTTTTTTGACCAAACCAGGGGATCGGAAATTTTGGTATGCCCGTGGTCGGACCACTCAGCAGTTTCCTTGGATATGGTGGAGACACAAAGACTCCATATTCCTGGAAAATAAATGAACGCATGCTAGCAGATCCGGCACTAACGGGCCAGATAAAGAAAGAGATGCAACAATACTTTGAACTAAATAATACCCCGGGATCAAATATAGGATGGGTGTGGATGGCCCACAAGGCCTATATCAGGGGGACATGTATCAAGATGGCATCTGCCATAAAAAAACAGTATACGTCAGGAGCAGGAACTCAATACAAAGTTACGAGATTTAGAATTGCAGAATCAAGCACACCCCTCCACCAGACTTCGCCATAGAATAGATGAAGCTAGACTAGAACTTGATGCCTTGCTTTCGCACAAGACAGAGAGCGCCCTGAGACGGACGAATCAGCTGTTTTATACCAAGGCTAATAAACCAGACTCATTTCTGGCACGGAAGCTTCGGACTAAAACAGCATTGTCTAGAATTCTGAGGATTAAAACTAAGGCTGGGAGGACAACAGTGAGCCAAAGTAAAATTAAACACACATTTAGGGATTTTTATAACTTGATCTATTCGACAAAGATAAACCCGAGTCCGGAAGCTCTCAGGTCTTACCTGGATTCCTGCGATCTCCCTAAAGCCTCAGAGCAAACTATAGAGGATCTTAATGCGGAAGTAGGTGTAGAGGAGATATTAGAAACCATTAAAAGTCTGAAATCAGGGAAGGCCCCAGGGCCGGATGGCTTCACCAACTCTTATTACAAAGTATTTGGAAAATGTTTGCCCCTTATCTTAGTTGTCTATTTAATGCCATACTAAATGGGGGATCTATGCCCCCGGAACTCAATAAAGCGAACTTAGTGATTTTTCCTAAAGAGGGGAGGGATCCCCTGGACCCGAAAAATTATCGACCCATATCCCTTATGAACGGGGACATTAAATTATTAACCAAAATTATAGCAAACAGGATGGCAAAGTTTCTCCCAACCCTAATACACAAAGATCAGACGGGGTTCATACAACATAGACAAACGGTGGATAATATCCGAAGGACCATGAATGTTATACACTTAGACTCCCAGAGTAAGACGCCTCTCTGTGTATTGTCGTTGGATATGGAGAAGGCATTTGACACAGTAGAGTGGCCCTATTTATATGCAGTACTAGCTAAATTCGCTATTAAAGGAAACTTTATACGTCTTATCAGAACACTATATAAAAATCCTGAAGCTCATATAAGACTACCTGGGATAGGAGAGGCATTGGTAGACATCCAAAGGGGTATCAGGCAAGGGTGCCCCCTGTCTCCACTGCTATTTGCCTTGGCTATTGAGCCTCTGGCTCAAAAAATAAGAGGCGAGGGGGTGATCGGGGGTCTGCAGATAGGTCACCACCACCTGAAATGCTCGCAGATGATCTTTTATGCACTCTAACGGAACCTGTAAACTCTATACCTAAACTAGTGTCTACTCTAAGGGAATTTGGGCCATGTCAGGGCTACAAATTAATGAAGAGAAAACTGAGGCCTTGGGGGTAGGGGTTCCAGGGCCTATAATAGAAACGTTAAAGGCGGCATACAATTTTCAATGGCCTAAAAATTCAATCAAGTACCTTGGAATTAAGCTTACCAAAAATTTTGCGGGTTTATATAAAGCGAACTTCCCACCATTAATTAGACAGTTGACTGAGGACTTGACGACCTGGTCTAAATACCAAATATCATGGACAGGACGTATAACATCAATAAAAATGACAGTGCTCCCAAAAATTCTGTATCTCTTCCAAACTTTACCAATTAATCTGTGTATGAGGGAAATAGATCAATTCCAGAATACAATATTTAGATTTATCTGGCGTAATAAACCACCAAGTATCGCGAGGAAAACTATGTACAGGAATAGGCAAAAAGGGGGACTTTCTTGTCCCAACCTGAGGCTTTTTTTACAAGCAGCACGGCTGGCGTGCATCCCTGTAACCCACGCTAGTAAACTACAACCGCTATGGACCTTTATTGAAAATTGGCAGATGAAACCCCACTCATGGGATACGGTGATCTGGGAGATAGCAAAAATAGACGCGAGATACAAACATACTAACCCAATAATATATACGACCCTTAAGACCTGGGATAGGCTTAAAAACTCGAGCAACTTGATTCCACCTCTATCACCACTGATGTCCTTAACATCCTTCCCCGAGTTTGGGGCCACTCTTAGCCCAAATTCTGAACTATGGTGGCTGACTAGCCCTCTAATGAGAATAGGGGAATGGTTTTCCACCGAGGCCCTGTTAACACATACTTCTATCATATCCCGATTTCAAATTCCGGAGAGGGAGTTGTGGAACTACCGGAAGTTTAGACATTGGATCTCCTCGTTAGCCCATATATATGTGACTCCTAAACATACAGGTTGGTCATCTATATGTGCAAGGATACCCTCAATGAAAGGCACCCTAGGATACATATACTCCTACTTTATGGGGTTTCAGAATACACAAAAAACTAAATTTATGGTAAAGTGGGAGCAGGACCTGGGAAAGGAATTAGATGCCATAACCTGGAAAATAATCTGTACTACTCTGACAAGGGGCTCATATACATACAGTTTACTTGTGACCTCTATTAAGGTACTACATAGAACCTATTACACTCCCCAATGGATGGCAAAATTTAACAAAAACATAAATGGAGAATGCTTTAGGGGATGCAAAACAGAAGGAAATTTCCTACATATCTGGTGGACATGTCCCATCACACAGAAGCTATGGGGAGAACTCACTGACTTATTTACACAAATCACAAAAAGTAATTTGAGACCCGAAATAGAAACATGCCTACTAGGATTGAAAAATTATGATCTATCTAGAGAGCAGAATGAACTCTGGCAATTCTGGACCTTGGCCACCAAAAATTGCATAGCCAAAAATTGGAAAACTTCCACACTACCAATCAAAGAAATTATAACAAAAAAAAATTATATAATGATAAATGAGAGAATAGTTAACTCATTACAGAACACAATGCCCCAGTTTACTAGCACGTGGTCTCCCTGGTTGATGTCCAAGTATAGTGTACAGATCTAGACTGGGATAGGATGCAACAGTTTGGGAAGTCAGAGGATGGTGGCGGCTGGAGAGGATGGCTATTTCACATCTGGATGGAAGCTTTTGGAGTGATGATGAAGGAGCTCACAGGTACTGAATATTTTATATATGTTAACACAAGTAAACATAAGCTGAGGAAGTTCAATAATAGCTAGATATTTTGTAAAATAGCTAAAAGCAAGCACACTTAAGAATGCAGGATGATAATCAAAAAGGAAAAAAAAGATAGGACGTCTTTTTACATCATAGAATAGAAAGTCGAATGGAATTCAGATTTCAGATGGTCCAAGTCAATATGGTTGGGAAGTTAGGAGCCTGTGTTTCATGTTTATTTTTATATGCTTTATCCACACCATTCTATTAAAAACTTTGGATATTTACTAGACCACGATTGCATAACAGGCTAAGGAGGACAGGATGTTTAGACTTTTGTATATCTCTGATCTGTTCTTCACTCTCTTTGTGCTTATGTTTTTTTTGTTGTATGAGAGACTTTTCTATGCTATACTAAACTGTTGTATAAAATTGACTTGTCCTAAATAAAATATTAATTATTAAAAAAAAGCATTAATTGAAATTCAAGAGGTCTTTTTAACTCATGGATTAAGTTGTGCAAGTTTTAATCTGCCAGATCCAGGTCTCATAGACGACATAAACTTTGAAGACTATGACACTCAGCTTCAAAGAGAAAGAACAGAAGAAAGACTTGCAACTTTAAATACATTAAAATTGCAAGCATTTAATGCAATCAAAAATGCCCTAGATGATGACATGCTCAAAGAGCGTTATTTCTATCTTGATGGACCTGGCGTAACAGGAAAAAGTTATCTCTATAATTTATTGATGAGTTTTGTTCGAGCACAAGGTCAAATAGCACTGCCATTTGCAACCACTGGAATGGCCGCACTTTTGTTTGAAGGTGGAAGAACTGTGCATAGCTGATTTAAACTGCCAGTTCCCATACTGGAAACATCAGTGTCAAATATTCGAATTACATCATTGCAAACCAAAAAAAAAAGTAAATTAATTATTATAGATAAAGCTACAGTGTATTTACCATTTGCTACGTGAAGTCATGGATATTGATTTGCCATTTGGTGCAAAGGTAATGTTGTTAGGTGGAGATTTTAGATAAACATTACCTGTCTTTGTACATGGAAATCGAACCGATATTGTCGAAACATGTATAAAGTCAAGTACACTATGGAAACTATTTACCCATCTTCAATTACAACAAAATATGAGATCAGAAGGAGAAAATGAATTAAATGATTGGCTCATTAAAATTGGAGAAGGAAAAACAGAGCGAATACAAAATTTACCCGATGATACCGTGCACATTCCAGCTCATATGATTTGCAAACAGGATCTTATATCAGCTATATTCCAAAATATAAAGAGACTTATAGGAGTTTTACCTCCCACTAAAAGTGCTTAACACTATGTAAATGTATACTTGAAAAAAATGGTGTTTATAACATAGTGGGAAAATTAATATAGTTATTTACATTTATTTACAAGAACAACGACACTGACTTCAACATTTAAAAACAATTAAAAAATATAAATGGGATAAAAACAACCGCTTTATTATCTATTTATTAAGTTTTATTTTAGAAAATAGACTTTATATCCACTAGATTGCATTTGACTCAAAAAATTGATTGATCCTTTTTAAATGCAATTCTATATGTCTTTTTCTATGATAAATTGACCAATAGAAAGTAGACTTTAGAATTTGTGTTAACCAGGAAAGTACAATATATTATGAGGGGATTGGTGTATTTCAAGACGCAGTGCTCTCTTTAATTCCTTCTATATTATAGATAAGGAGTTTGGGGCTATAGTCTGCCACTATACATGATCTTGACTTAATTATAATCCGCCAAAAATTATTAGCTGGGGTTATATCTTCTACCCCCTATGTATAGTCTATATACTATTCATCTTAGATAGCTATACGGATTCCGGAGTACACAATTTCGAGCACCCACAATCTGAGAGCTCCTAGCTTTCCCTGTAAAGTTATCCCAGCTAGCTAAGTCTCTACACGACGCTGGCGTGTAGCTTCCCGCCGTGCGTCTGAACATTTCAACGTCGGCGTGTGACGTCACGCCGTACGTTTGACCCTGACGTACGTTTCAATGCAAATGCGCCTTTCTCAAAGGGGAGGAAGGCGTGTTGCTCTAATTTCAACCATTTTATAGTGGAAGCGTTACTATGACAACCTAGAAAATAATAGAATACTTAAAACAAGCGTTATATGATGACTAAACAGTTAAATAACTAAAGAAGAAGGAAACACAATTTATGATATAGGGGGTAACAAAGATGAAAAGAAATATGAAAACAATGGGAAATGGAAAGATGTTAAATAGCCAGATATTTATGACTATAGAGAGACCTTAATGTTAGATTATTTTCAATTCATTGATCTTTTTATGTATACCAAAATATGTCATTTTCGTTGTATTATGGAGTCAAGATAATAACACATATCAGTGCATATCAGTGCATTATTTATAAAACTGAAAATGTATTTTGATCTTTTTATGTATACCAAAATATTTAATTTTCTATGTATTATGGAGTCAAGATAATAATACATATCAGTGCATATCAGTGCATTATTTATAAAAGTGAAAATGAATAATAATGCTAGTTTACATAAATATATACTACCTTGAGGTTATTACCACGACTACCTCAAAATAAGTGTGACTATAGCATATGCTGGTGACCTATGTTTAAATATATAAATGAAAAAAGGGAATTAGAAATAAGTGATGAGTGAAATTAAATGATTTGAAATGGAGTGTAAAAATAATCTTATGTTGAATTCAATAATTCTTAATTATATAGATAGTGCTAATGATAAGTGTATTATTAATATGCATTAAATTAAAGACTCTATATGGATATAAAATATCAATTTTATTGCACTCTCTAAATGCAGGACCAGAAGGAAGGCCAGAGTTGCCCAGGTCTTGCACTCACAGATAGGCACTAAAGCTAAAGCCCTTATTTAGCCCTTCTGTTTTTTGTGCATGAAGTTTATATATCCATTTGCATTCTTTTCTCAGCAATATTTTTATCAATGCCTCTTCTTCTTGGGCCTAGTTTGGCCCCATCAATGGCATACAATTTAACTGAATTTACATCCTTATTATGATAATATTTAATATGTCTTGATAAAGGTGTATCAATATCTTTCTCAATAGCAATTATATGTTCACCTATACGACTCCTGATTTGGCGACTAGTTTTGCCCACGTACATTCCATCACAAGTACATTGGGCTACATAAATGACACCTACAGTACATCAATGGAAAAATCCTTTAATTATGTATTCCTCTCCTGTATTTGGATGTATAAAGGATTTTGAGGGTCTCAAAAATTAGCAGAATTTGCATTTTTCACACCTATAGCACCCATTTAATGGTTGTAACCATGTCTTTTTGGGTTCCTTTTCTTCAAGATGAGTATGAATTAGTCTATCTTTTAGATTTCTATTCCTACGATAGGTTATGCTGGTATTAGTAGCAAGAACTTCCTTGGGTTCTCTGTCTGATAGAAGAAGATCCCAATGTTTTGAGACGATGCTTTTGATTTCTTCAGAATTTTGTCCAAAAGTGAGGACACATCTTATAATCTTTTCATCTTTTTTCCCCTCAGTTCTCTGATTTTGAATACAGATCAAGACAGTTCTGTTACTATCCAGAGCCAATTTATAGGCTCCTTTTAGACACATATTGGGATATCCTCTATTTTTTTATCTTAATCGTAATTCATTAGCCTCTTCTTTAAATCCATCAATTGTACTACAGTTTCTCCTTATTCTTAAATACTTGCCTCTTGGAATTCCCCTTTTTTGAGGCTCATAATGTTGACTTGACCAGAGTAAAAGACTATTGGTGGCAGTACTCTTTCTATGGGTAGTAGTATGGATATCACCTTGTTGTTTTTTCTTAATAACTAGGTCCAAGAAAGATATTTCTCTTTTATCGATTTCAAATGTAAATCTCAGGCCTAGAGGATTTGTATTTAAGATCTTCATGAAAGATAAACATTTCCTTAGGTCCATCCCATATAACTAGGACGTCATCTATGAAACATCTCCATAATAAAATGTTATCTGTGTACTCTTTCAATTGCTCATTGAAAACCATTTTTTCTTCCCACCATCCTAGGAAGAGATTAGCATATGTTGGGGCACAAGGAGTGCCCATAGCTATTCCTTTTATTTGGTGCATCCATCTACCTCCAAAGATAAAGTAGTTTTTAGTTAACACAAACTCAAGTAGCTGTATTAAAAATGAGTTAAAGTGTTCTTTTTCCTCATTTTGTGTTTGTAAAAAATACTGGACTGCCATAATACCCTCCTTATGAGGTGTGGTACTATAAAGAGCTTCTACACCTACTAACCAAGACCTTTCAGGAATGGTTAGGTCCTCTAGAGCTCTAAGTACATCACTGGTGTCTTTTAAATAAGATGGTAAGGCTGTCACTAGATTTTTTTAAGTGATAATCAAGGAAGAAACTGCAGTTTTGTGACAGATTTTCATTTCCAGAGACTATTGGTCTCCCAGGAATAGGTGTTACTTTCTTATGTATTTTCGGTAATGCATAGAAAGTGGAGATCGTTGGTTTTAGAGGTCAAAGATACTCATATGTGGTTCTCAGGATAATATCCTTTTGTAAACCTTCCTCTAGAATTCCTTCTAATATCCCTCTGTATTTAAATGTGGGATTTTGTTCTAAGGTCCCAAAAGTTATACCATATTTTAAGATCTTATTGCACATTGAGATATAGTCCTCAGTCTGCATCAGGACTATATTCCCTCCTTTATCATCTGGTTTTATTTGTATACTTTTACACTGTTCTAGTTCCTGTAAGGCAATATTCTCTAGCCTACTTAAATTAAATGTCTTTTTTTTTGTTTACAATCATATAACTTTTCCAAGTCAGCAGTAACTTATGTAACGCTAATTTCCGTAAGAAAAGATTAAGATCTTTTATATTTGTAAAGAGATCTGGACTGGAGGAGGGAACAAAAGATAGCCCCTTCTTTAACACTGATATATGAGAGGGGTTAAGGTTAAACTTGGATACGTTTATGATTTGTAAGTCATTATCTTTATTGTTGTTAACAGTTCCTAAGAGAACTGAATCATCTCGGGTTTGCTGTCTTTGTATATTTTCTTTTTGGTGCCTCGGCCCCCTTCTAAAAAAGTATTAGTTTGAGGTTTCTCTTGTGCTGATCTAGTACGAGGCCCTGTTCTTACTTCTCTTGTATTAAATGTTTTTTCTATTACTAGAGGGAGGTGGTTCTTCTATGTCAGAAGGATCATAGTCTGATGAGCTTACATCAGCCATAATTGTTTTTCTGGTTGATGTTTGTGTGGAAACTTTTTATATACCCTGTCTGTTTTAAAGTCATTCAGATATCTTGAGAACTTTTTCTGTTTCCTTTCCTTTATCTCTCCTTTAAATCTTTCCAGATTTTTTTTCAATTTGGCATAGTTGTTTGTATCTTCAGAGGCATCCTTAAACTTGTCTGTACTTTTTGTATCTCAGGAATTTTCAAATTGATTTCTTCTAGATTTGTTTGTTCGGTTTCTATTATAAGGTTCATTAATTCAAGTGAACATTTTGATATAATCGATTGCCATTTCTTTATAAATTCATAATTTGTTAATTTTGAGGCTGGGATTACCTGTATTCTGAGGCCTCTAGGTATGAGTTCATTTTTTATCATAAAGTTTTTATTAAGAATAATCAAGAAAAAACTTGTACAAAAATAAGCACATACTATAAAACATAATTCCACATGTCAAGAAAGGATAATTACTATCCTAAGCAACTGCTTCTCTTTGTTGAATTATTCCTTAATATAATTTTAACGTTTTCAGTGCACAAATTGGTTTAAATAAACAATCGTGTTACAATCAATATATTCTATGAACACATGATAAGAGAGAAAGAGGAAGAAGTGAAGAAAAGAAGAGAAAAATAAACAAATAACCAAAGAAATGAAGAAGTAAGGAAAAGAGCAAATAGTAGATAATTGCTTCCCATCCGCTCTTCTACTACAAAAGGTCAGGATTTGACTATACCGTGGCCTTTTCAGTTCCTGTGCTACCCAATCTTAGTTTTACTGTTGTTACCTTTCGTCCGAAGTAGCCTCCAGTATCCTCTCCCGCTCCGCCTGTTCCAGTCCGCCCCCCGCTCCACTCCTCTTCCAATTGTAAAGAGCCTCCCTAGCAAAAATTCAACTCGTCCCCCCACTACCTAAGGAATGCAGTCGGGGGAGGAGATCCAGGGTCCCCAAATTTCCAGAAACTTTTGATGTGTGTCCAATAGTGTATGAGTCATTCTCTCATGTATAAATAGGAAGTTTATTTTGTTTTTGATTTCCTGGAAGTTAATGGACTTGTCCTTCCACCTTCTCGCTATGATGTTTTTTACTGCCAGATAAATCAATTGTGTCAATTTATTGCCTACCCCTCCCAGTTCCTTATAATTCCTGCCTAAGAGACATGTCGCTATGGAAGGTTTAAGTGGGATACTAAATAATCTGGAAAGTAGATCAGCTGCTCTAGCCCAGGTTTCTGAGACTAAAGGACATTTCCACCACGCGTGAATGAAGTCCCCTCGTTCTTGACATCCCCTAAAACATTTATCCGAAGTTGTAGGCACAATTCTATTTAGTCTAGCGGGGGTCATATATGCCCTATGTAGGATTTTCAGCGAGGTTTCCAATAAGCTAAAATTAAGGGACCCTTTAGAAAGGCTAGAGAAAGCTTTAGACCAGGAGGGCTCATCCCAAGTCTGCTCCAAGTCCAGTTCCCACTTCAGCATAAAGGAAGGCTTTGGTGAATCAAAGGGGGGAGCATTAATTATGTTATATATTGCTCCCAGTGTACCCTTAGTAAGGGCTGAGTGTCTGCAAATTGTGGTGAGCCAGGAGTCTTTAGGCGGGCCAAATTCCCTGAGAACTTCTTCTACCCAGTGCCTGATTTTAATATAGTTAAATATTTCCGTATCAGGAAACTCCCTCCCTCTGCAAATTGTTCCTAGAGAAATAATCTTCCCCCCTTCCAGCCATGAGCCTAGTTTATCTAATTTTTGCAGAATCCAAAATTGTTTAGAGTTAGAAGAGAGGGTAGCTGAGAGGGTGGGGGAAGTGAAAATCGAGGTAAGAGGAGTTACCGGGTATGCTAGATTGTGGGTTTTCTTGGCCCAGTTCCAGATTTTTAAAGTAAATTTAGTTATTGGATTACTTATGTAGGACCTAAGAGTATTCGAATTTGGTGCCCATAGGATAGTACCCCACGTGAGGGGGGGCATTTGTGCCTCCTCTATGAAAACCCAATTAGGCTGGAGGGAAGTGGAATGTGCCAGAGGAATAAAGGCCAGTTGCGCCGCTCTGAAATAGCTAGAAAAATTTGGGCATGAGAGACCTCCCTTGGATTTATGTCTATACATGATCTTCCTTGCTATTTTCGGGGGTCTATTCCTCCAGATGAACTTGAACACCAAGGACTGAAAGCGAGCTAATTCTGAGTTATTAACTTGAACAGGAAGGGTTCTGGCTAGATACAGGAGCCTCGGGAGGATGTTCATCTTTTTTTTTTTTTTTTTTTTTTTTTTTTTAATTTTTTATTCTTTAAAAAAAACATACAAAACATATACATACATTTCATCTCTTATTGCTCTCAATTATAAATACATTATAATGAACATTGTTGGAATAGCAGAGAAGAGGGATAGCATCTTTTAAATGTAAAGTGATCCTCCCACGTTTTTAAACCTCTGAATGCTTATTCTAATACGTCCCCACCGCTTATGGAAGGATCTACCAACTTTTCCACAACCCTTCCAACAGTAAAGGGAAATCTGGTAAACGAACATATTCATAATAACAGGGCCTATATACTTCTTTTATATTAATTTAAGGTATAGCTCCCTGTATAAATTATTTATAAAAGGTTTTTTATTGATCTTACCTCGCTTTCCCCTTCTATCCTCTCCATTTCTAACCCTTTTCTATTTTTTTTTTTTTTTTTTTTTTTTTTTTTTTTATCACATAACATACATGCAATTACCCAACAAATACAAGCAACCAGGTTCAACACAGTGGTCCACAATCGAAATAGACATATCTATAGACACAGTATACCAATATTTAATTCTAACGAAGGTAAATAGTAGGAAATATTTCCTTTATCTCTGGACTATTTGACAGCGTTTGTAACTCTATCAATCATAGTAGACATCGACTTCAATTATATCTTTATCCATGTTCCCCATTAATATTCTTCCATATACTGCTCCCAGATAGTCCAATTAAAATTGTTTATATTCTTGGACTGTTCATCTGTATTTTCTTTCATCAGATCTTTATTGTAATTGATTTTATTAATAATCTCTTTCCACTTAGGAATTTCCAATTTGTTCCAATATTTAACTACCATTGCTTTAATGATCAATAATATGTGAGATATCAAGAATTTATTACTGGGGAAGTATGTATCTATCCCTATATGGAATAATATCAACTCCGGGGAACACGGGCATCTTGTCCCTGCAATTATTGTCAGATGTCCACAACATTCTTCCCAGAATTCCCTTATCTTATCGCATCCCCACCACATATGTTGTGTATTGCCTTCTTTACCACAACCTTTCCAACATAATGATGATTGTTGGGAATCAAACTTTTTCATAGTTGTTGGTACTATATACCACTTTTGTGTTAATTTAAAATACAATTCTCTATACATGGAGTTAATAGAAGATTTCTTTATTATCCTTAGAGCCCTTAACCATTCTTGCTCATTATAGTCTATATTAAGGTTATATTCCCAGTCTTTTATACTCTTAGTTTTCTCAAATTTCATAAGTTTAATCCTACTTTTGCTAATTTTTGATACCAGATGATTCACCTGACCTCTAATCATAATTGCTTCCAAGTCGTACAATTTATCTATTTTATCATATATAAATCCCTTTTGTTTCATTTTTTCTAACAATATTCCATAATTTATCCATGAGAAGGATTTTGTTACTCCTTTCTCCTGAAGTTCCCTTTGCTTTAATAGACTGCCTGCTGGGTATAAATCAGCTATATACATAATTGATGCTTTTTTCAATAAATTTATTTCTAAATTAAATGATTCATCTCTTAATATATCTATAGGTGTGGTAGCGGAAGGTATATGGAATAACTCTGCTCTGATTTTACTTTTCCCCCAGAATTTTATAATAGATCTTATACCTTCTGGTAATTTATCCCATATTGTTTCTTTTCCATTAAATTTCCCCAGCAATGTTCTTATTGGGGTAATTCCCACTAGATCTTCCTCAATAGTTTTCCATCCTATTATCCTATGTTGTAAGTTCATATTAATTATGTGAGATATTGCTATATTTTCGCTGATCCTTTTCATATCTGGAGATCCCATGCCTCCCAGATCAAACTTTCTATTTGTTATAGTTTTTTTAACTCTCACTTTTTTCCCTGCATAAACAAATTTGTCTATTATTTGCTGTATTATTTTAATGATATATTCCGGGACTTTCTCCGGGACACAACTCATTAAATATGTTATTTTAGGGACAATACTCATATTAACTATGGCTATTCTTGCCGACCAGGAGAATCTTGTTAAATTCCAGTCATATAGCAGTATTCTAATCTGTTTTAATATTTCTGTTATATTATTTGCTATAATTTTATTATTTTGGAAGCTAAATTTAATACCTAAATGAGTGACATATTTAGTATTCCAATTAAACGCATATAGTTTTTTTAATTTATTTAATGTATCTTGCTCTATATATTTATGTATAATATCTGATTTCAGAGGATTTATTTTGAAATAAGAAACTCTACCAAAGTCTGTTAGCAATTGTTGTAAACTAGCACAAGAACCTATTGGATCTGTTAATGTTAACATGATATCGTCCGCAAATAACATTATTTTGTAATCATTATTACCTATTTTTATACCTTTGATATTTTCAGCTTTCCTTATTAATGATGCTAATGGTTCCATAAATAACAAAAAAAGCAGTGGGGAAAGGGGGCATCCCTGTCGTGTTCCGTTGCTGATCCCAAACTTCTCTGTTTCGAAGTTTGTACCTGCAATATAAGCTGTTGTATCCTTATAAATAGCTTTAATTGTTTTAGAAGCAAAATTTGTGAACCCAAACTTTTGTAATACTGCGTTCATGAATTCCCAACTAACCCTGTCGAATGCTTTTTCTGCATCCAATGACAGGATTAGTGTGGGGATCCTTTTTTTCCGAATGGAGAACATTAGATCAATTAAACGTCTGGTGTTATCTGATGCCTGACGGCCTTGTACAAAGCCCGATTGATCGAAATGTATCAACTTTGGAATAATTTTATTTAATCTATTAGCCATGATTTTTGTGTATATTTTTAGATCTATATTAATAAGGGAAATAGGGCGATAACTAGTTACTTCTTCTGGATTTTTCCCTGGTTTTAAAATGTTAATTATTTTAGCTTCTGATAGTTCTGACGGCATTTTTCCATGATCTTTAATCTCATTAAACATATTTTGCAAATGTTCACCAATTTCATTTTGAAACATTTTAAAATATAAATGATCGAAGCCGTCTGGACCTGGGGCTTTGTTAACTTTTGCTTTATTAATTACCTCCTTTATTTCTTTCAAAGAAATATCTTGATCTAAGAATCTTTGATCTTCTTCTTGTAATTTTGGTAGAGTTACTTCGCTCAAAAATGTATTTATCTCTTCTTTACTAGGTTTTTTAAATGTGGAATTACTATTTAGATTGTATAATGAACTATAAAACATCTTCATAATATCGCATATTTTATCAGGGTGAGTGTATAAAACATTGTCTGGACCTCTTAAACTATATATTTTATTTTGATTTTTTTGTCTTTTTAGTTTATTGGCCAGATATTTACCTGTTTTATTACCCATTAGAAAATTGGTTTGTTGGAATTTCCATATCAGAGAATCAACCTGATTTTGTAATATTTTATTTATTTGGGCTTTCTTTTTAGCAATCAGCTCTGATCTTTTCACAGATGGGTTCACTCTATTTTCTCTTGTTAGTTTCTCCAAATCTATATACAATAGTCTCATGGGTTTCCCCCTTTCCCTATGCATTACTGCTGTCCGTGATATCATTTGGCCTCTTATAACGGATTTATATGCGCACCAAAGCATGGATGGTGAGTCTACAGTATTTTTATTAATTTTAAAAAATTCGTTTGTTTCCTTTTTTAAGAATTCCATAGTTTGTTCATTCTTAAATAAGAAAGGGTCTAACTTCCATTTTTTTTTATTTTTGCTTCTATTTTCTTCTTTTAAATTCATACAGACCATTGAATGATCTGACCATGTAGCGGTTGTTATTTCTATATCCTTAATTTGTCTTATTGTGTTTATATCTGTTAACAAATAATCTAATCTTGAGTAGGATTTAAAACGATTTGAAAAAAATGTATAGTCCCTCTCATATGGATGTAGTAGTCTCCATGCGTCAAAAAGGTCGTCGTTTGATACTATTTTTCCAAAGTCTTTAGACGTTTTTTTAATCTGATTCTCTGAGTTTTTTTTTAATGTTCCTATTCTGTCTGTTAACGGATCTAGCACCATATTAAAATCCCCTCCAATTATTAATTGTCCCTTTCTAATTTGTTTTATTTCTTTCAAAATCTTTTTGAGATATCTACTTTGTTTTACATTCGGAAGGTATACATTAGCTATTGTCATATTTTCTCCATTTATTTTGCCACACCAAATTATATATCTTCCTAGGGGATCAATAATTTTAGCTTCCTCATAGACTTCTATATTGTGACTAAAACAGATTGATACTCCTCTAGATTTTTTATTGTATGTTGAATCTATTTTAATATTAAAGTTTTTATTATTTACATATCTTAAGGTGTCATTTCCCCAATGTGTCTCTTGTAGTAGGAGAATATCTGCTTTATTTTTTATATAAGTATTATATGCTATTTTCCTTTTTGCTGGTGAATTTAGTCCATTAACATTATGCGTTATTATTTTAACCATTGTTTATAGTTATTCCTTTAACCTTCCGCTTTTGTGTCCATATATCTAATTCCATCTCGCCTCTCACCAATTGTTGAACCTGAGCCATTCGCATTTCATTCATTCGTACTTCCTTACAAACCTTAGGCATGCTCTTCTTTGGACTTAAGCTAAGTCCAAGTTTACCTATTCCTATATTATTTCCCTCCTTTTTGATATAATATTTTAGGGCTATCATGTCGATTTTAGGAAATGTTAGGAGTTTTTAATAAACTTACTAGTTTATTAGTTGGGAGATCATGTATTCTTGTTTCCCTATTATTTACCATTATTAATTATTATTTTATCTTTTGTAATGTTTTTAATTTCCACTTCCTCTCATTTACCCCTCCTTACTTCCTTTGATCTTATGCCCAACTCAGGTCTATAGAGGAGTATATGGAAACATTTCCTTAGCCTCAGAGACCATATTATTCCCCCCTGTTATATTTTATTTGATACCAACCTCCAGAGTTAAATTTATGGATATGTTTAATTTTATATAAATCTAACATTGGATTTATCCCTGTTTTTCGTTTGCTTTTCTTTCTTTCTTCTTTTTTTTTTTTTTTTTTTTTTTTTTTTTTTTTTTTTCCTTTCATCTTTTATTTATTCTCCTCTTTCCTTCTTTCTCTCTCCTTACTCTTATCTCTCTTATTTCCCTCCCCTTTCTTTTCTTTTTTGTATTATATCTCTTCTCTTTTCGCCCCATATCTTAGCCAAACCTTCCTAGCTCCTCAGTCATCATCCCCTTCGTATCTCTTAAGAAATGAATACCTTTACTTTTCTTCTTATATTGATGTCTATCCGAACTTTTACCCAAGTGTAGTGATTAAATTTTTTTATAAATTTCCCCTTTGACCTTTTACCATAAATTAACAAAATACCTTGAATTCCCCCTAGGTAGCTATCTCCAAGAGGGGGTCCATACCATTTACTCTAGTTGTTATAATCTACTCTAACTATGGCTTTACTATTGGCCACTATCCTGGTAGTAATGTTCCCAGAAGTCCCCTTTTTCCTTTATCTTATTCTACTTTTCTTTTCTCTTTTCCTCCTTTACTCCCCGAGGAATGATATGGACTCCCCCACTACAAATAGCTTCCAAAATGCAAACATAAATATCCATAAAGACACAAAAACAATCATATTTCCATAACGAGTTAATAAACCAATCTTAAAATCTTACTACTTTATGTTTCTTATTTTTTTTTTTTTTTTTTTTTTTTTTTGGTGTTTATTAATCTATTTAAATTTTTCGTATATCAAAAAGGTGCATATTAATAAGGTGCTAGGTTTCCCCCCAATGTGTCCGTGTTCTCTCAAAAATTTCCATCAGGATTGTGAATTTATATTAGCAATAATCACTATTTTATAAAATACTAGTAGTTAATTTTAAATTCACTAAATTCGTGTTATGATTCCTGATATAATTTTCATTATCCTTTTTTTTTTTTTTTTTTTTTTTTTTCCTGTACCCCTATGTGTATTGATGTTCTTCATCTTCTATTAGTAAACTTCTGTAACTCTATAAAGTGCATTCAAATAAAGTGCTTTATATTTCACCCCCATATTATAAATAATCTCATGGAGGATATTTATATCCTATCCCCTATATACTGTAACCATTAATATAAATCTCAAATTTTCAGTACAACAGTATACAATCTAAATTTCTTATGGGACCATTCTACAATTTTTACTCCTTTGTGTATTTAAAGTGCTTTATATTTATATAAAGTGCATATAACTAAAGTGCTTATATTAACCACCTTATTTTAGATAATCTCTTAAGAAGTGTTTATGTCATTTTCCCTGTGTGCTATAGCCATCACTACTAAACATATTATAATTATAAACCAACCCAAGAGGAAAATATTTTAGAAACAGTGGTAGATACATCAATATATAGTCCAAATTTCTTATCAAGTCTTTTCCTCTCTTCCTTAACCTCTATTATTTTACGACCCATTCAGGGTTCTTTAAATTTAGTTCTGTATGGATTTTAGGAGGAGTGGAAAGATCCACTTCTATATTCCATTTTTGTAGTAACAACAGTCCTTCTTTAACCGAGTCTATTTTGTTCCATATATTGTCTTTCATTATATATAGTCCCATTGGATTTTTCCATCTGTATTTCATTTCTGCTTTCCTTAAGCTTTGGGTTATTGCCATATATTCTCTTCTTTTATTCAATGTATATTTAGACAGATCAGGAAATATTTTTATTTTATCATATGGAGTGTCCATCGGTCTTTTCATGGAGTTAGCTTTAATTATTTCATCTCTATAAAGAGAAGATTGAAGATTGACTATAACATCTCTTGGAATTTTCTTGTCAAATCCTCTAGGAAGGGGAATTCTGTAAATATTTTCTATTTTAGTATCATCTTTAGGTGTTTGGGTTGATAAACTATTAAATAGATCTTTAATATATCCTAGCAGATCTTTTTCCAATATATTTTCATTTATTCCCCTTATTCTTAGATTTTTTTTCCTTAGTTTATCTTCCATAAGATTTATCTTCATATTTAATTCTTCTATTTTGTATTCCAAATTATTTGTGTATTTCAATAATGCATTATTATCCATGATTAATTTATCACCTTTAATTTCCAATTCATTTATTCTTTTACTTATTTCTTTAACTGAGTTTGTGTTTTCTACCATCTGTTTTGTTAATTCCATCGTGATCTTTTCTTGGAAATCATATAAAAGGTCTTTCATTTTTGAATATGTTAATGGTTCCTCTTGTAACTTTTCAGAATCTTCTAGTGAGGATTGTACTGTTTTCTTCGGGGAGGAATTTACAGATTGTTCCAAGAAAGAGGATTCTGATTGTGTTATTTCTAATGTATTAGTTTTTTGTTTTGGTGAAAAAAATTGATTAGTTTCTGGAGCACCTATCTTCTTCTCCTTACTTTTTATTTTCATGGCATTTGAAGGTTTCTTATTTGCCATTTTATTATTTTTGGGATATAATCCAGTGGATTTTTGTTTTAATCTTCTCCACTTATCTTTTTAAACTGGTTGTATCACCTTTTATATTGTCTTAGAGGGGTACTTTACAATCTTCACCCTTTGCCTCTTGTCTCTTACGTATTTTCGTAAAGCTTATTGTTTTACCTTATCCCTTACTCCTCTACTCCCTCTACCTTAACATAGTTTCATTTTTCTTCTTTTTTTATTTGTTATTTACCCCTCTTTTAGCTTACTAGCGGGTTCTAGTTGTTTCTGGCCGTTCCTTCTCAGTTCGGTAATCCTGTGGCATTATATGCCTTTTACAATCCCTTCACCTTTTGTTTTTTTGATTTTTTTTTTTTTTTTTTTTTAGGCCTTGTATCTTCTTATAAGTGTTTGTTTGCTCAAACTTTATCTCCCGTGACACCTTGGCGCGTTTTTTCGCGTCTTCTCGCGGGAACTTCACGGGGACTGTCTCCGTCCTCCGACTTCTTCCCGAACTCAGCTTAATAAACTTTTGGGCTTTTGGCCTCACTTTTATCCCTGCTAGTAGCTTTAAGTAGCTTTAAGCCTAGGGGTTTTTATCTTTTTCTTTATTATGGCATAAGGGGAGAAGGGGAGATGGGAATGGTAACGCTGATGACACAGTACATGTTATTTGTTTATTTATAAGGCTTTACTTAGCTGTATTGTGCTGGAAGAGTCCTTCTCGAGGCTTCAAGGGCATCTGTGTAGTGTCTGTATCCTTGTATCCATGGATCAAGTCTGGGCTCAGGGCTCAGGGTGACCGCTGTTAAGCGTGCATGACCTCCCAGCTCTCCTACCACCAGCTCATCTCCGATCTGGTGTGTGTTCCACTTCCGGTACCGCCCCCATCATGGGAGGATGTTCATCTTCACCGAGGTTATCCGACCCGTCCAAGAAATATGCTTCCTCATCCAAGTGTTCAAATCCCTCTGAAGAACCCTGAAGAGGGGGGGGAAATTGGCCTTATAAATTCCAGCTAAAGAGCTAGTAATATTTATCCCCAAGTAGTGAATATGATTGGCCGGCCAGATAAACTTATGGCTTGATTTCAACTGGGATAGAGTATCTAAGGGTATGCCTATGCCTAGTGCCTCTGTTTTGTCCTGATTTAATCTAAGTCCGGAAAGTGAGCTAAATAAACCTATTGTGTCCAGCAGAGCTTCAATAGAGGAGCAAGGGTTAGTAAGAGTACACAATAGATCGTCAGCAAATAAGGAGCACTTTAAATGCTGGTTTCCCACTCGCAGACCCTCAATAGAGGAATTCGCCCTAATCGCCTGAGCCAGCGGCTCTATTGCAAGGGCAAAAAGGAGAGGGGAAAGAGGGCATCCTTGTCTCGTTCCACGCCCTATCTCTATAACCGCCTTCTGGGAGCCCGGGAGTTTTAAGTTAGCTTTGGGAAGATTATAATAGGTGCGAAGCAGGTTTAAAAATTGGCCTTTGAACCCAAATTTATCCAGAGCGGCATATAAGAAAGGCCATTCCAGGGTATCGAAGGCCTTCTCTATGTCCAATGCGAGCAGGCAAACCGGGGTGTTTCTATGTCTAGCCAAGTGGATGATGTTTAGGGTCCTTCTAATATTATCACTCGTCTGCCTGTATGGGATAAAGCCAGATTGGTCCTTGTGAATCAGGGAGGGCAAAAAGACAGAAATCCTTTGTGAGAATATTTTCGCAAGGAGTTTGATATCCCCATTAAGGAGCGAGATCGGTCTGTAATTCTTTGCCTCCTTTGGGTCCCTACCTTCCTTGGGGAAAAAGGGTCAGATCCGCGAAGTTAAGTTCCGGGGGCATTGGATCCCCTTTCAAAATTGTGTTGAAGAGGCTGCATAAGTGTGGGGACAAAATGTCCGAAAACTTTTTATAATAAATGTTGGTAAAGCCATCAGGGCCAGGAGACTTCCCCATTTTTAGGTCTTTGATTGCCTCCCTAACCTCCTCTACCGATACCTCTTTGTTTAGGTTAAGAAGATCTGACTCTGATATTCTAGGCAAATCTAAGGAATTCAGGTAGGACCTAATAGCGTTCTCTGGAGGGGAGTTGTGGGAGGAGTAAATGTGCTGGTAGAATTCCCTAAAGGTCTTTTGAATCTCATTTTGGCTAAACGTGAGTACTCCCTCTTTGGTTCTAATTTGAGAGATTTTGGACTGAGAGTACCTTGCCCTCAGACTTTTTGCCAATAATTTGTCTGGTTTATTCGCTTTAGCATAGAAGAGATGCTGCGTTCTTCTCAGGGCTTTATCTGTTCTAATAGATAAAATACCGTCTAGCTCCAGCCGAGCCTTGTCAATTTGGTCTCTTAACGAGGAAGAAGGGGAAATTTGATTCTGTTTCTCTAATTGAGCTAAATTTTTGACGAGGTTTTCCTCAGTTAGACGAATTGCTTTTTTATGTTGTGAAGCCAATTGAATGCACGTACCCCTAATATAAGCCTTATGAGCCACCCAGACCCAACCTGGCGAAGTTTCCCCACCCGCATTGGACACAAAGTAGGCTGCCAGTTCAGAAGTAACTTGTTCCTGGTATGTGGGTATCGAGAGCAAATATTCGTTTAATTTCCAGGCAAAAGGTAGTCTGGATTGGGATCCCAGGTCAACTTCTAGGAAGACTGCAGCATGGTCCGACCACGTGCAGGGAACAATATCTGCCTTATCCGAGCTATCAAAAAGTGCGGTACTAATAAGAAGGGCATCAATACGGGAGTAGGACTTATGGGTGGAGGAGAAGAAGGTGTACTCCCTTTCTTTCGGATGGTGACCCCTCCAAGCATCCACGAGGTCTAAAGAATGGAGCAGTTTTTTGATTTGTTTAATCCTTTTAGAAAAGCGGATGTGCTTAGAGACGTTGGACTTATCCATGGTCTGGTCTAAGACCAAATTTAGGTCCCCCCCTATTATCAATTTCCCCCACTCCCCCCCCTCCAATGTCCTTAAAAGTCTAATCAACGCTTTGTGTGGGGCTACGGTGGGGGCATAGAAAGAAATAAGCGACGTAGGGGTGCCTAAGACCTTCCCTTTCAAGATCACATAATACCCTTCCCGGTCTATAATTTTGGAGTCTAGCTGGAACTGAAAATCCTTGTGCAAAAGGATCGCTACTCCCTCTTTTTTCGAAGCCTGGGTGGTGCAAAAAAATTGGGGATAATCTTTATTCAGGTAGGCAGGAGTTTTATTCTTAGCAAAATGGGTTTCCTGGAGAAAGATAATGTCAGGTTTGTGGGTTTTATAATACAAAAAAGCCTTCCTTCGCTTGAAGGGGGAGTTAAACCCTTTTACATTGTGGGAGAGTATCTTTGTGGGAAATGTCATGGGTGTGCAGTTGGCGTAAGCGTGTGTATAACTAAAAGCCACATACCTTCAGTAGCAGCTGGGCAAGAGGGAACGGGAGGCGGCTTTCCCAGGCCAGGGCGAGGAGGAGCTGGAGGGTCCTGTCGGATCTCATTGGACAGAGTTGATCTGATGGAGATGAAAGTGGGAGTAAAACGACAAGAGTTAGTTGGGTTTAGCCGTGATAACCAGCATAATCTAAAGCCATTACTTAAGGGAAGTACCTCCCTATCAAGTCTACTCTGAATAAGACCCATAAGACCTAGCCATCCGCCCGGCGGACATAGGACTGGTTTTACCATAGATTGGGACAGATAGTACCTCTCTAGGCCCACCGCCCCAGGGTGAAATGAGAAGCAAGAGAGAGGGGAAAGAAGAAGAGGTAGCTTTTGCAGCCTTGGCTTTGAGGGGACCAGAAAGTAGAGAAAAGTAGCAAATAGCCTGCCCAGATCAATCAGAGGAAAGAAGAAGAAAGTGAAAGCAATAAGACATAGAGAGAAAATACAATTTACCATTGTGTAATTCCTAACTTAATGAGCAAATCTAGCCCAACCGAATGCTAACCGTTTTCCTCAAATCTAGTCTAAAACAATCTAAAACCTAGCCGGTAGGGGTATTAAGAAAAGGCTAGAAAAACATTTTTGGGTGAACCTTGCTGAGCATGAATACTCTTAACTATAACTTGGAGTGAGAACTCCCTTAGCTGAGACATAGCTGGAACTACAGTCCTTCTTATATCAGTTGTACACTTCAAAAGCTCTGGAGCTACTACCGTAGCCTAAGGTAGTGAGACCTGCTCAGGGGAAAAAACAAACAAGAAAAAAGCATTTAAGAGACAATCAGCATAACTATAAAACATGGTAACCAAAACAAGAGTCCCGTGGTAAAGTCACTGTCTGAAAGGAGACAATGTGCCTCCTTAGGCCAGCTCCTCGTCCAGCTCCAAGAGTCAAGTAGCCCCGGCCTCCAGTTCCTGCCTCAGTCTTTGAGAAGCTGTTAGGGGAGTTGGGTCAGCCGTCCTCCTTGGTTTGGAGGAAGGAGTCCACTGTCTCTGGGGAAGGGGGAGCGGCAGGGAGGCTCCCTGTGTCTGGGCTGTTGCTCCAGTGGTCAGGTTCAGTCTCTGAAGGAGATCCAGACATTCCTCCAAGGAGCGCACAGAGTGGGAAGCGCCACTGTGGGAGAACATAAGGGCAAAAGGAAAGCCCCATCTGTACCTGATGCCATGTTGAACAAGAATCTCCAGGGCAGGCTTCATCAGTCTCCGTTTTTGTAGGGTTGGAGGTGAAAGGTCCGCAAAGAATTGCAAAGGGGATCCGTCGGGACCCTGGATGGTTGTCATTTTGCGGGTGGTGGCAAGAATTAAGTCTCTGGATTGCTGACGGAGCAGTCTCACTATTATGTCCTTTGGCAAATCAGGATTTTTATTTCCACCCAGGGCCCTGTGAGCTCGCTCCACTTCCCAAATATGATCCGGGAAGCCTGCCAGGATCTGGTCTATAGTGGCTTTGAGATACCGGGGCAAGTCAATGATTGCAGTTGGTACCCCCCTAATCCGGATATTGAATCTACGAGAGCGGTTCTCCAAATCTTCCAGTTTGTCTTCAAGGGAAGTAATGCGAGAGGTATTCTCCCCAATGGCACTCCTATCTTTTTCCAGGGCCTCAACTACTTGATCCATTGACTCCTCCAAAATATTGGTTCGCTGCCCAATGTCATGCAGATCTTTTTGTAGAGCTGTGACTGCTCTATTGATATGGGACTCTAGAAGGGCCTCAAACTTTGCCATAGAATTGTCAGCGATGTTGACCTCCGGGTGTACTGCGTCTGATACCGAATCAGAGTCAGATTGGTCCAAATGTTCCGGGCAGGGAGTTTGTATAGATGTCTGTGAGGCCCCAGCCATCTTGAAATGCTCTTCAATTTTTTTGGAAGGCAGGGCTTTCTTATTTTTCCCCATCTTGCCTGAAATCTTGACACGCCGTATATTAGTTGTGATGTTGATGCAAGTCTTGGTCAGGAAGCAAGGTGCGGACTCCAGTAGCACCCCTCACAAGGCCCAAGCAGGTTGTTCCCACATTGTTGCAAAAGAAGAATTCAGATCATACTCAGAGGTACGCTTAGCCCCTACCGGCCAGCTCCATTCACTACATTAGCAAACCTCTTCCAGGTTGCCGGGTGGCTGAAGGGAGACTTAGAAAAAATTCAGGCCGCACTGTGGCAGAGGCGCCACTAGATGGCAGTGTCGCTTCTCCAAGCTGGAGATAAGGTTGTTGTTTTGCAGGAAGCACTCTTAGGGCGCGGCAGGCCAAACAAAAAACTGAAGCACAGTTTGAGCAATGAGAAAAGTTCAGCATAAAAGTCACCCAGCTCCCAAAAGCCTTGCAGACTTGCAACCTCTCCAGTTCTTATATGTCACACTTCCTCTTCTCTACCCCTCTCTCCCCTATTGCAGATGTCAGGAGAGTAAGACAGGGTACAAGTTGGGGATAAATCCTTTAGGGGTTCTGGTACCTGCTGCTGTCACAGGCCAGACATCCAGGATGCCCCCTGAGGGCCCTGGGGAATAGAGTCTCTAATCTTCCTCCTCCTCCCCTCACTTCCTCCCCCAGCACTCAGTAGGGGGCTCCAAGCACAGGGCCAGGTTCCCCTCTTACCCCCTGACGGTCCTCGGGGTTCCCAGCTCCTGTCCCGGTCTTCCGGTGTGGTTGGGGGGGAGATGCTGCCTCTTGGCGCTCTTCTGAGCCTTGGCGCGCTTCCAAGCGCCGGCTCCTGGCTTCTGATGGCGGCAATCCGCCACCGCGTCCCCCGCTGCAGCCTCCGGTACACACTTTCCCTGACACAGGGCGACTGGCAGCCTCACCTGCACCCCCCCGTGCTGGTATACGGGGGAGAGCTAGAAGGGGTCTGGGGGGAGGTCAGCGTTGAAGGCCCCGACAGGCCTCGTCGCCGGATCCTCCCGACGGGGTATCCGGAGGTAGGGAGAACGCTCCCAGATAAACTCTGGAGGTGGGGGAGCCTCCTCTGGGGATCCCTGCAGCTTTGGCTGCCGAATACGGCCAATTTGGAAGCCTTTCTCAGTAGGCCGACACGGAGCTCCAGCTCAACGCGTCCTCTTACTTTGGCTGCTTAGCCACGCCCCGTATGAGTTCATTTTTGATGTAATTCTTTAGACTACTGATTTTTAATACTTTTTGTAATTCATTAAATGTATTTTTCACATTTGAGTCAGTGTCTTTCTCAGGTATCTTTTTACAGAAAAAGCTCTCCTCTGCCTCATTCTGTAGCTTGGTTAGATCCCAATCCATAAGGCCTATAATTGAGTGGATTTATTAAATTAACTTGTAATTCAGTTTATTATCTAGGTCTTATATTACTTTCTTTTCTGAGAATTACTTAAAAGGTTATTTCTTCTTTATGAATAATAATTACCTATTTTTCTGGATTAAACCAGTAATGTAAAGTATAAAGAGACTTATAGGAGTTTTACCTCCCACTAAAAGTGCTTAACACTATGTAAATGTATACTTGAAAAAAAGGGTGTTTATAACATAGTGGGAAAATGAATATATTTATTTACATTTATTTACAAGAACAACAACGCTAACTTCAACATTTAAAAACAATTAAAAAACATAAATGGGATAAAAAAAACTTTATTATCTATTTATTGTCTTATTTTAGAAAATAGACTTTATATACTCTAGAAAACCCCAGCTAATAATTTTTGGAGGATTATAATTAAGTCAAGATCATGTATGGTGGCAGACTATAGCCCCAAACTCCTTATCTATAATATAGAAGGAATTAAAGAGAGCACTGCGTCTTGAAATATATATAATAAATAAATATATATATTGGTCAATTCATAGAAAAAGACATATAGAATCTCATTTAAAAAGGATCAATCTGTTTTTTTAGTCAAATGCAATCTAGTGGAGATAAAGTCTATTTTCTAAAATAAGACTTAATAAATAGATAATAAAGGGGGTGTTTTATCCCATTTATGTTTTTTAATTGTTTTTAAATGTTGAAGTCAGCATCTTTGTTCCTGTAAATAAATGTAAATAAATATATTAATTTTCCCACTATGTTATAAACACCATTTTTTTCAAGTATATATTCCAAAATACAATAAATAACAAGGACTATGCAGAGCTTGCCTACAAAGTAATACTAACATGCAAAAATAAGGATGCATTACTCCTCAATAATGAAATCTAAAAATAAATGCACCACAAAAAAATTGTTACAGTGCTGATTCTGTACTTGGTGATGACAAAGAAAGTCAGACAAACTTTTCAACTGAATTCATTAACTCCCTCTGGAATGCCACCACATATTTTGCAGCTAAAGAAAGGTGCAATTGGCATGTAACTGCGAAATATGAACCCAAAGAAAGGCCTATGTATAGGGACCAGATTCATTGAATTAAAGGACCATTTCATACATGCTGAAATTCTAACTGGTACACATAAAGGAGAGAAAGTTTTCATACCAAGAATACATTTAGCACCAAGTGAAAGTAGCCTCCCTTTTGTACTTCAAAGGAGACAATTTCCCATCATCACGGCATTTGCCATGACCATTAACAAATCACAAGGACAAACTTTCAAATCTGTGGGTATCTTTTTAGAAGAACCAGTATTTGCACATGGCCACCTGTATGTTGCATTCTCAAGATGCAAGAATCCAGAGGCTATTAAAGTTTACATTGAAAACAACCAAAGTCAAGGTGATTTATTAGATGATGGCCGCATTTTTACAAAAAAACATTGTCTACTATGTGGTACTATAACCTTAATTCAACAAAATATAAAAATGCAAGACATGGCACAGAACAAAAAAAATAATACTTTCACCTTTCATCTCAAGAAGAAATTTACAACAACAACAACAAAAAAAAATATAGAGAACAGTGGTTTGATTTAGAGGACGATATATTATGTCACTCAGACTATTTTTAGGGGACCACCATTTCCATAAGAAACTCTATAAAATGGCAAAAACCATAGAGAACTGTGGTTACACCCAGCGGACGAACTTTGATGTCTGGTGTTCTCTTTTTAGAGAACCACTATTTCACATAGGAAACTCTATGTGCCATTTTCACAAATTACAACAATAACAACAAACTGTCATCCATCAAAAATAAACAAAGACAAAATAAGATATTATAATTTCATGGAAGTAGCTTTTTAGCATGATTAGCCCCACAAAACCCGTTGCTTGCATTTTAGAACAATTACAGTTTAAATGTTACTTCATTAAGTTACTGTTTATAATGTTACTATTTTTGGAAAAAAGTGTGCAAAGTTGTTTCATTGCATATATTTCAAAGTTCATGTTAAGAGGAGGAGGAGCTTTTGTTGTACAATTTAAATTTATAATTCAATGGAGAATATTTATCCATGGAGTAAACCGATCGCAAGTTAATGGGGTCAGGAAGGAATTCATTTTTTCCCCCTTTGATACAATTGGGTGAGTTTCAATGGGGTTTTCCGCCTTCCTCTGTATTCAATACATATTTTGTTTACCAGTTGTTAACCTACAAGTTGCATGTTACAAAACATTATGTCATGTTTACAATTCTCATTAATACAATGTTGACCTGTTCTTACATTAAAATGTTACTATGATTTACCAGTTGGTCACCTACAAGTTGCGTGTTAAAAAAATAAACATGTTTCATATAATAATTGTATTTCTTTATAGATAAGAAAAAGGTTAAAAGTATTACCTGCAAAACAGAATTCAAAACGTACACATTTAATTGCCGTCATTTTTTGACGGGCAAGTCGCTAGTGTATATATAATTACTATATAATAATATGTATGTACTGGCTGTATAATAATGTATATATAATGACCGTATAATAATATATATGTACTGGCTGTATAATAATGTATATATAATGACCGTATAATAATATGTATGTACTGGCTGTATAATAATGTTTATATAATGACTGCATAATAATATGTATGTACTGACTGTATAATAATGTATATATAATGACTGTATAATAATATGTATGTACTGGCTGTATAATAATGAGATATTATAATTGTCAAACTGCGATTTTTTGTCACGCTTGCTCGCCTTGCAAAGCGAGCCGTTTGCGGCACAGAGGCATGGAAAAAACACGTGACGTAGGCTGAAAGGAGCGCCAAAGGCACTCCTGCAAGCCTTGCGAAGCAAGGTGAGCACTTGTGGCATGGAAAAACGCAGGACTTAGGCTGAAATGAGCGCTAGGCTGAAAGCAGTTGAGGAACGTGGGACTTACTTAGGCTGCATACACTTGAGAAACGTGGGACGTAGAAAAAAAAATCAGAACTTGGAAAAATACGAATGTAACGGCCGAACCGCAGAAATCAAAAAACGACAATAAAAATAAATAAATAAATAAATTAAACTACACTCACACACAGCACAGAGGGAGAGCCAGGAAGCCTGGGAGTGAGGTTGCAAGCAAATTTGAGGTGTTTCGTCACTCGAAAATTGCCTAGGCGAGGAGAAAAAAAAATCGGACGAAAAACTACAAAAATTCTGAAACTGGATGAAAACAAGGCTTTGCAATGCCAGGCGAGCAGACCTTGGAAAATGCATGACGCCACACACAGTAACACTTACATGACCAATGCTAGGCACGCGGGACTTAGAAAATACACAACACCAAAGACAGTAACACTTGCACAAACAAAATCCGATCTTGGAAAAATATGAATGTAACGGTCGAACTGTGGAAATCGAAAAACACGAAAAGCAAAATAAAAAAGGAATGTAAACACACTCACACACAGCACAGGGGGAGATCCAGGACTCCTGGGAGTGAGGTTGCAAGCAAATTTAAGCCCAATTTGCCATGTTTTGTCACTCGAAAATCGACTTAGCAAGAAAAAAAACGGCAGACGAAAAACTTTTAAAAATCTGAAAACGGAACGAAGACAAGACACATTTCGACCTCGCAAAAACTCTGAAATATATGCGTGACTAAGAAAATACACAACGCCAAAGACACTAACACTTGCAAGAACAACGCCAGGCACGCAGGACTTTGAAAATAAAATCAACGGAAAGATTCAGCAGACACACAGAGGAGAAAGACACAGGGAAGGGACAGGGGGGAGATGCTGGAAAAAAAACACATAGCATTACCAAGCACAACATTTGCAGGTTAATGAACCCTGCAATGAGCGGCCAGTACAGTAGGCAGGAGAGGATGAAAGGTAGGCGCTTATCGTGGGGTTCTCGATGAGCGCCGAAGGTGATCATTGCAAAGCTGTAAAGTTGAAGTATACAAGGAGAGAGGGTCGCAGTAAGCGCCACAGGTGCTCATTGCTTGCCACTCGATGAGCCCCAAAAAGCTTAAATTGTGTGGCAAACAGCATTGCCAGGCTTCAAATTTTATTGCCCTCATTTTTGACGGGCAAGTCGCTATTGTATATATAATGACGGTACAATAATATGTATGTTTTGGCTGTATAATAATGTATATATAATGACTGTATATCTATCCATCTCCGCCTCTGTCGTCCCCTTCGATCTTTCTCAGCATCACAGTCTTTTCTAGGGAATCCTGCCGTCTCATGATATGGGCAAAGTATTTGAGCTTCGCCTCATGATCATATCTTCTAGTGAATAGTTTGTCTTGATTTTCCTGAATCAACACCACAATTCAAAGTCGTCAATTCTACAGCGCTCAGATTTCTTTATGGTCCAGCTCTCACATCCGTATGTTACTACTGGGAATACCATAGTTCGAACTATGCAGACCTTTGTTGATAGTTTAATATCTTTACTTTTTACTAGCTTGTCCAAGCTTGCCATAGCTCCCCCCCCTACCCCAGGAGCAAATTTCTTTTACTTTAATGACTACAGTCACCATCTGCAGAGATCTTGGATCCAAGGAAAATAACATTTGTCACTGCCTCCACTTCTTTGCCGTCTATTTGCCAGGAAGTGAGTTTACCGCTTGCCATGATCTTCGTCTTATTAACGTTGAGCAGCAGACCAACTTTTGTACTCTAATTTTTTTACTCTCATCAATAAGTCCTTTAGTTCCTCCTCACTTTCAGCCATCAGAGTAGTATCATCAGCGTATCTGAGGTCATTGATATTCCTTCCAGCAATATTGATTACAACTTTGGATTTATCCAGTCCAGCCTTACGCATGACGTACTCTGCATATAAGATGAATAAATAAGGTGACAATATACAACCTTGTTGCACTCCTTAAACCATTCTGTTGTTCCATGTTTGGTTCTGACCGTGGCTTCTTGGTCCACATACAGATTCTTTAGAAGGAGGATGAGATGATCTGGTACTCCCATCTCTTTAAGAACATGCCACATTTTGTTGTGATCCACATAGTCAAAGGCTTTAGAATAGTCTATGAAGCAGAAGTAAATGCCTTCCTGGAACTCTATTGCTTTCTCTATTATCCAGTGGACATTGGCAATTTTAACTCTTTTGCCTCTACCTCTGCAGAACCCGGCTTGCACATCTTGTAGTTCCTGCTCCATATATTGTTGGAGTCGAGCTTGTAGAATCTTGAGCATTACCTTGCTGGCATGTGAAATGAGTGCAAATGTTCCATAATTGGAGCACTCTTTGACACTGCTTTTTTGGGGGATTGGGACGTAGACTGACCTTTTCCAGTCTATTGGCCATTGTTGAGTTTTCCAAATGTGTTGGCATAAGGCAAGCAACACTTTCACAGCATCATCCTGTAGAATTTTGAATAGTTCAAGTGGGATTCCATCAACTCCTGCAGCCTTGTTAATAGCAAGGCATCCTAGGGTCCATCTCACTTCGCTCTCCAAGATATCTGGCTCTAGCTCATTGGACAAACTATTGAGGTCGTCATTGCTGAATAGATCTTCAGTGTATTCCTGCCACCTCTTCTTTATCTGATCTACCTTCTGTTAAGTCCCTACCATTTTTGTCTTTTATCACGCCCACTTTGGCATGAAAGGTGCCTTTTAGGTTCCCAATTTTCTTGAAGAGATGTCTTGATTTACCCATTTGGTTATCTTCTTCAATCTCTTTACATCGCTCATTGTAGAATGTCTCCTTGTCTCTTCTTGCTATCCTCTGGAATTCTGCATTCAGTTGGACAAATCTTTTCTTATCTCCACTACCTTTCACTTTCCTTCTTTCTTGGGCTACTTCCAAAGCAGGCAGCCAGTTTGCCTTCTTGCTATTCTTTCTTTTAGGGATATTCTTTGTTGCTGTTTCCTGGATAATGTTTCAAACTTTGGTCCAAAGTTCCTCAAGCAATTTATCTTCCATGTCTTGTTCCTTAACTCTTTTCTTTACTTCCACTGCATATTCACAAGGGATATTATTTATTTTGTATCTACTTGGTCTGATGGTTTTCACTCTTTTCTTCAGTTTATTTTTTAACTTTGCAATAAGAAGCTCATGGTCTGAGCCGCAGTCAGCTCCAGGTCTTGCTTTTGCTGACTGTATAGAGCTCCTCCATCTTTGGCTGCAAAGTATATAGCAATCTGTTTTTTATGTTGTCCAACTAGTGATGTCCATGTGTAGAGTCGTCTCGGAAGCTTTTGGAAGATGAGCGCTGAAGTTGCTCAAGCTCAAGGCCTATAAAGTACACAGGGGGAGAGGCTTGCAATGAGCACCGAAGGAGCTTGTTGCGAGCCACGCAATAAGCGCTGAAGGCGCTCATCATTGGGCTCACAATGAGTGCCGAAGGTGATCATAGCAAAGCAGGAAAGTTGAAGTACACGGGGGAGACGCTGATGTACCGTATTTTTCGCCCTATAAGACGCACCGGCAGATAAGACGCACCTAGTTTTTAAAGGAGGAAAACAAGAAAAAAAAAAATCTGAATCAAACACAAATACACTTTACACACAGATACACACCTACATTACACACAAATATATATATATATATATATATATATATATATATATATATACACATACATACATATACATACACACATAAATATACATACACATACATGCACACATACACACACATACACATACACACACACACATACACACACATACATACACACACACATACACACATACACACATACACATACACATCCATATACTGCAGCATTTGGGAGCCCTTGACCCTCCCTGACCCTCCCTGACCCTCCTGATCCTCCCTGACCCTCCTGATCCTCCCTGACCCCCCTGATCCTCCCTGACCCCCCTGATCCTCACCTTTCTTCTGATCTCTGCCATCTTGATCTCACCCCAGCGCTTCCTACCAGCACTCCTCGTGTACTGCAGCGTTGCGTGTGTGACGTCACTAGGACGCACCGGCCGACGCGATGCTGGTAGGAAGCGCTGGGCTGAGATCAAGAGGACAGAGGCAGTTTGAAACGGTATATTCGCCGTATAAGACGCACCAACTTTCCTCCCCCAGTTTTGGGGAAGAAAAAGTGCGTCTTATACGGCGAAAAATACGGTATATATAACGACTGTATAACAGTATGTATAATAATCACAGCAATACGGGTTGTTGCTAACGCTTGCCCGCTTCAACTGTGGCCCTCGTGAAGTGAGGGCCGCAGTTGCTGGCAAGGAGCGCCTTGGGCAGTGAGCACGAAGCCGCTCACTGCGCTGGTGGAGATGAGCACTGTGGACGTTCATCGATACGACCCACGGAACTAAATCTCACTTAGACACTGAAACTCGCAGCCAAGCGAGGCGAGAAGTGAAGGCAATGAAACACGCGGGACACCAAACACTTAGTAAACGTGGGATCGCCTCAGCCTCCAAGCACTTGACAAACGCTGGACTTAGAAAAAAAAAATTAGGAGACGTGGGACTTTGTAAAAAATATGAGTTGCGGAGATAGCAAGAATACGAGGATAACGGCCGAACAGCGTAAATACAAAAAACATAAAAAGCAAAAGGAAAAAAAAAATACAACAAAAACATCCCACACAGCACGGGGGAACAGCCAGGATGTCTGGGAGTGAGGTGTAACACAAATTTAAGGCGATTTTGACGACTTTCAAGCAAGAAAAAAAATGGCCGCCAAAAAAAAAAAATGAAAACAAGGCTACACGACCCCAGACCACGCAAAACACTGCCAAATGCGTAGCACTTTCACACAGGAACGTACGAACTATGAAATACACTATTACAAATGACGGAAAATGCTTGTGAGCCGCGTAACACATTAATAACATTACAAATCTACAATGGTGCTTTACACAAATAAACAAACGGATTTCCCTCGCGCACGCAGCCTATTTCTAATGCACAGTTGGGACATTCATTACACTTTATCATCAGAGCACCAACACTCACTGTACATTGTATGCTGCCGGAAAATACAAACAGATTGTTAGCTCTTCAGGCTATTGATTGCTGCATATATTAATTACAAATACGTAAAGTATATTAATTTATTCAAGAACTAATTAATTCATTATTACTTAACTAAATGTAGATAAATATATATCTCTCTTTTGGATAAGTGACGAAGGTGCTCAGAGGAGCAAAAGTAGACGAGAGGAGAGACTCACAATGAGCCCCGAAGGTCCTCGGACTACAAAAAGGTTTACATTGTGTGTCAAACAGCATTCCCATGGCTTCAAATGTTATTGCCCCGTCATTTTTGACTGGCAAGTCGCTAGTGTATATATAATGATTGAATAATAATGTATATATGCTGACGGCATATTAATGTTTTTATGGTGACTGTATAATAGTATATATGTACTGACTGTATAATCATGTATATATGCTGATTTCATAATAATGTGTATATATATATAGACTGTCAAAAAACAAAATAGATATCACGTGTATGGGTGTCTCTTCAAAATGCATCATATTATAACAACTGTTGGAATAGTGATATTACTTCTAGTCAGTACAATTAGCGAGTGGGATACTAACAGAATGTAGGAGGAGAAAGACAATCTTTGGCTAATTGTTCACCCAAAAAATATAAATACTTGTGGGCAAAATTTAATAAAATAAATTGTGTATTTTTTACAGTTGAAACAAAAAACAACGATAACTAAAAAGAGAAACAATAGGCCACATCCGTTGATGTCGTCAAATAATTATATAACATAGTCTAAGACTGCAATATATAATTTGTGCAGAAATACAATTATGAGAAATGCAGTATTGAGAAATCAGTCAACAACATATATTGATTCTAATCAAAAACTGGGTTAATATATAAAAACTACTAACTATAATTTTTATTATATAGAATAATCACAGAGGAAACATGAACATCATAAATCGAGCACACTATATTGTAAATTGTAAATCGATATTGAAATTATAGCTTATGATTTTGATATTGCATAATATTAATTTGTATCAATATCAATAATATTAATTTGTAATATCCCAAATCTAAACAAAAAAGCTTACAAAAATCTTCTTACAAAAAAGAAGAAAATTATCTTCCCATAATTCAAATATTATATTAAACAATTAAATGGTGGCTCAAAAAATAATATATATAAAAAAAATCTCATTGTTAGGTATAACTATATAGCATATTGTGCATATGTATTTTAGGGAGCTAATACATAGGATTATTAATTAGTATCAGTAATGGATGATTAATGATTTACAATTGGCAATAAAATTGCTCAGATATACATATATGTAATGAAATATAGGGATACACAATATAGTAATTGATATTGATCCCAAATTCTGAACCACAACAATTCACCATAATAAAATACATATAAATTGTGTAATTATATTATATAAATCATGACAAAAATATTAAAGTGCTAGTGCATATTGAAAAAAAAATACAGGCTTATATAAATTTTACTCCGTATTATTGATGTAATCAATAACCATGTCATCAACATATTTATAGATCTTTCTGTGCAGTATATTTTGGTTGTTAATACGGGAAGGGTATGTATAATATACTATAGCACTATATATATTTAAATCACTGCTTGAATTTATTGAGCTATATTTGTTGTGATACTCTGTAAAATGTATATACCATAAGTCTGTAAAATATATCTAAAATGTATATATATTTTTTTCAATAGTGAGGTAACCATGAGTGTCCAGTAAACCAGATGAATAATCAGTAGTCAGAGTATTGCAGTATATAGTGATACCATTTTTATTGGACAAGCATATTCATAAATATTGTGACAAGCTTTCAAGAGCTTCCTTTCTTTCTCAAGTCCAAAGCAATACTGATATTCCCATTGAAATAAAAAATAGCAGTTTTTTTTTTAAGGAAAAGGAATGATCTGTTCAGTCTGCTGTGAACAGTACATCATATTGCAGTCATGCCCTTCCATCAAGCTTCTGCTGTCCTCCTTAGCCTTCAATCTTCTTCTGCATCACAGTCTTCTCTCTCTTCTTAGGTAATCCTGTCTCCTCATTATATGGCCAAAATATTTGAGCTTTAGCCTCATGATCACACCTTCCAGTAAACTGTTTGGCTTGTTTTTCCTGCAGTATAGATTTATTGGATCTTCTTGCAGTCGAAGGGACTCTACGCAGTTTTCTCCAACACAACAATTCTACGGCGTCAATTCAACGGCGCTCAGATTTCTTTATGATCCAGCTCTCACACACGTATGTTACTACTGGGATTGCCATAGTTCTAACTATGCACATCTTTGTTAATATTGTAATATCTTTGTAATAATTCGAAATAGACTTGCTTTCCTCCTTAGAAGTCAACATCTTTTAATTTCATGGCTGCAGTCACCATCTGAAGAGATTTTGGAGCCCAAAAAAATAAAATCTGTCACTTCCTCCATTTCTTCCCCATCTATATTCCAGGAACTGAGTTTGCCGTTTGCCATGATCTTTGTCTTTTTAACGTTGAGCAGCAGGCAAGCTTTTGCACTCTCTTCTTTCACCCTCATAACTAAGCCCTTTAGTTCCTCCTCCCTTTCAGCCATCAGAGTAGTATCATCGGTGTGTCTGAGGCTGTTGATATTTCTCTCAACAATATTTACTCTGGCTTTGAATTAATTCAGCCTGGCAGTACACATGGGGCCCTATTAAATTTGCCAATTTGGAATTCCAGGAGCCCGCAAAAGTTACAGCTATTAAATTGGCCTCTTTTAGTTACCCGCAAATGATCTTACAAACTAAAAATCCCTACAGGTTGTCAAAATCTGAACTCCTTCCCAGCTAAGCCTTTGATCTGTCAAGCCCGTAAATGTTACAATCATAAATCAATATTAAATTGCTCAAGCCCGCAATTGTTTTCACACCCAAAAATGACAAATGTAGCCAAAAATCCTACGGGTAGTAGAGAGGACTCGCAAGGGGGATAAACTCCTGTCCATAGCACAGTAAAAGCAAATATAAACACACTACTATATTTTAAATTACAGGGAAAGCGATGAAAGGTATTAAAATTAATAGCACAACATTCTGAAGCTCGCAAATTTACAATAAAAATATTTATTTTTTATGTTTAATTTCTGTATTATATCGATCTCTGCAATCAATGTGTTAACACATATAATAGAATTTGCATGGACTAGAAAATCATAGTTAATGATTTTGTTTTTCATATTGCATTATTTCTGGATTGCGGGTCCAATCGCAACTCAGACCTCCATGTGTAAGTGATGTAATGATAACGGTCTCTTTTACTATTGGCTCTGTCTAAAACCATAACTACGGGTTTGAATAATTTATCATGTTCACGCCCGGGAAATGCTATGTGCGGAAGCATGCTTTACGGATTTGGATTCCGTCCATCTCGTTGCAGCATTTTCTAATTTAATCGCTCTGTAACTCTGAAAATGTCAAGCCCGCAGACATATGGGCTGTACGACGCCCTTGGTATTTAAAAGGACACATGGTGTATTAAACGTATAATTGAATAAATAAGGTGACAATATACAACTTTGTCACACTCCTTTCCAGATCATTCAGTTATTTCATGTTTGGTTCTTGGCCCACATACATCAGGAGGCAGTTGAGATGGTAGCCCCAGCTCTTTATGAACTTATTATAAGCACAGGCTGCGCATTGGCTATTACAAGCACAGGATGCAGATTGGCCCTTATAGACACAGGCTACACATTGGCTCTTACAGGCACAGGCTGCACTTGGGCTCTTACATACAGCGACAGGATAAAGGTTGTCACGAGCGCGTCAAGTTCCTAGCAATTTATCAGTCCCATGCGCGGAGTACCCAGCAAGTGTCGAGTTTCAAGCAATTTTCCCCCTGTGAGACGTCGTGAGTACTGAAAACAACGAAAGCCGGAGCAGATGGGAACCGAGGTACCACTGTTGTTGCTGTTTTCTGGACAATGTCAGAAATTTATTTCCAAAGTTCTTCAGGCATTCTATCTTCTATGTCTAGCCCCCTTAATCTATTCTTTACTTCCACGGCATATTCACAAGGAATATTATTTATTTCATATTTGCTTGGTCTGATGATTTTCCCTATTTTTTTTTCAGTTTAATTCTGTTTTTTTTTTTTGCGATAAGAAGCTCATGTTCTGAGCTGCAGTCAGCCCCAGGTCTTGTTTTTTGCTGATTGTATAGAGCTCCTCCATATTTGGCTGCAAAGTATATAGTCAATCTGATTTCTATGTTGTCCATCTGGTCATGTCCATGTGTAGAGTCGTCTCGGAGGCTGTTGGAAGAGGGTGCTTGCTACAACCAGAGAATTATCTTGACAGAATTCTAATTTCTGACCTGCTTCATTTTGTAGTCTAATGCCAAATTTGCCAGTTATTCCAGGTGTCCTTTGGTTCCCTACTGTAGCATTCCAATCTCCTATGATGAGAGTAACATATTTTCTTGGTGTTATATCTATGACATGTTGAATGTCTTTGTAGAACTGGACAACTTCAGCCTCTTCAGCATCCATGGTAGGAGCATAGATGTGGATCACTGTGATGTCAAATGTCCTGCCTTGAATTCAAATTGAAATCATCCTGTCATTTATTGGGTTGTAACCGAGCACCGTTTTGGCCACTCTTTGATGAATTATGAGGGCTACTCTATTTCTTCTGCAGGATTCTTGACCACAGAAGAAGATCTGGTGGTTCTCTCATATGAAATGTACCATTTGAGTTCTCTAATTCCCAAGATATCAATGTTTAACCTTGTCATCTCATTCTTGACCACATCTAGTTTGCCTTGGTTCACAGTTTAATGTTCCATGTTCTAATCCTGAATTGTTCTTTGCAGCATCTGACTTTTCTTTCCCCACCAGACCCACCAGACCACATTGACTTTGGACTGACCACTTCATTAAATGTGGTGCTCGTACTCACCGTCTGCTCTTCCACAGTAATGTGGTAGGCACAACCCTATCCGAGGAGCTTATCTTCTGGTGCCATATCGTTATGACTCTGGTTGTGCTTATTCATAAGATCTTCTTGGCAAATATACTCTACTGGGTTGCCAGCTCCTTCTCAAGTGGACCAAGATTTGTCTGACCTCACAGCTATTACCTTTCCAGTTGCCTGATGACTGCCTGTATAATATCCACTATAAGGTCTGTGTAATAACCTCCGTACTGCCTGTATAGTAACTTCTACACTTCCTATATAATAACATGCATACAGTATTATAATAACCAGGGCAGGATATTGGCTGAGGAAGTAGTGAATGGAGGGTTGGGGGGGGACAAAAACATTCTGTTTTGTTTATATATTATAACAGATACAATATATTGCCAAAGTGCAATCTAATTAGGTTTTAACCGTTTTTTTTGTGTAGAGCCCACCCACCTCGGCCCCTGCTCCTTCGAGCCCCCTGGATGCCCCCAGCATCATCAGGACCCCCCCCCCCCCACCCCCTTTTTTTTCCTCTGCAGCACCTCCCCTGCCTCCACATCTTTTTGCAGAGTTAGGGAATCCTGAATAATGTCACAATGCCATTTGGGATTCCCTGCCCCTAAAATGTATTTTTACTCTGGGCCTTTCCATTCACTAGCTCTGTCACTGCTATCAGTGGAAGTAGTGGTGGGGGAAGAGGAAACAGCCCTTGTTATATTATTAAGTCTGATTAAAATTGATACCAAACTCCTTCCCTCTCACTGGCACAGAAGCACACTGCTTTCATCACAAAATTCAAGCATTTCTATGCAGAAGTGTAAATGCTCCTATCACACACACACACACAACTTCCACCAACTTATTGTGGATGTCTTCAGGGTCCAGCAGACTCATCAATTTATTTTTCTAATAAAAAATTAACTTAATTACTTTCCCTGCATAATTATGCTGTTAGAATTATAGTTTTCAAACATATATACAATTTTTTTTTTTTTCAGTGGTCCTTTAATATGTATATAATGCTCCATAAAGACAATAACCCCTATTAAATTCCAAGCCCGCAGCGGCCGTGGTACAGCCCGTATGTTAGCGGGCTTGAAATTCGGTGAAGTTACAGAGCGATTAAATTGAACGAAGCCGCAAGAGGCCATAGCTGCAAACCTATAAACCCTTCCCGCTTCCGCAAGCTGTTAGGGCTCCGGAATAGATGCATGCCCCATTTCCAATCCAAAGCCGTAATCATAGAGTGCGACGCAGACCTCAGAGCCAATATAAAGCGGGGAGCAGCAATTAACGCAGCAGAAAGGGGTTTTAAAGCCCCCAAAAAATGTAAATCATTGACTGTGCTGTAGCTGAGCAAGTGAACACACAGGTCTAGGCGTTGGTGGGTTTTTGAGCTTTGGAGAGAGAGAGAGAGAGGAGCTGTTTTGTGAGTTTCTAAGATGTATGAACCCTTAATTTACAACTGCTACTGATATCACATAATTCACACACATAGATTAATAAGTACACATAGCTACATATAGTGGTAGGCCACAACACACCTATTACCCCCCCCCCCCCCCCCCATACAATTACTATAATTCTATTGTTATATAAATATATAATTCTTGTTTCATACACATGCATGTATATATTATATTGATTTATCCTTATATTTATTTCATAAATTCCAGGAGGGTAGAGGAGAGAGAGGGGAACACCGGAAGAGGAGAGTGAGGAGAGGAGGAGAGGTAGAGGTATGGAGAAAGGGAGAGCCAGGTCAGGGAGGGGAAGTACAGGTGTAGAAAAGCAGGAGGGATGTGCCCCCAGATGTAGGCACACAAGGAGTAGGGGCAGAGTTTCAGAAGCCTGATTACAGGGGGGGAGGTAGTGGGGATGAGGGACCGCCCCAGGGAGAGAACAGGGAGGCCAGGTACCCCAGGCATAGTTGGGAGGACATGAGGCTGAGGCAAAGTACAGGGCTCCCAATTACAACCCAGAGGAGACGGACGTCCTCTTCAGGGAAATCCGTGCCCACTATCGGATAATACATGGTGGGAGAGATGCGAGGCCTAGCCAGAAGGCCTGGAGTGAGATAGCTCCAGCTGTTACAGCATTAGGGGTTGCAAACAGTGATGTCAAGTCTGTCAAACATGGGTATGACAACAGCCGGCTGAAAGTGAAGAAGATGGCAGAGGAGGCAAGAGCTGCACATGCAACCGGTGGTGGCCCACCAGACAACATCACATACTGTGGGTGGGAGCGGATCCTGAAGGAGTGGATTGAGCCAGTGGCAGTAGTGGGCCTTCCAGGACAGGTGGACATGGGTGTGCCGAGAACCATGAAATGCGAGTAACATATACACCATCACACCCTCATATGCACACATATGAACCGCACATACATGGGTGTATGAACTGGGGGGTGGACAAATACCCCCGCAGATTTTAATATGTTTGTGTATATGTATAATTAAGCTTTTTAATGGCCGGTGTGTACAATGAGCTGTATTTCCCTAGAATTATTCAGGCTCCTACACCCTTGCCCACACACATAACTGACATACAATAGCACTGTAAGCACTATGGTTATGACTGAAGATATATGGGGCATCAATAACCATGTAAATCCTGGTAGCAAACATATCATTTTTATAATTTGTATCTATGAAATGTCTGTCCAATACCTGCAGTTAAAACTGATTCTGAGTACAATTCGCAAATAGATCAAGATTGATTTGACCTTCAAAGGAGAGTACATGTATGGGTGTGCGCACTGTGGCATATGTGGATACAGACTCTGTATGACTGCATGTGTGTGTCATACTGCCCTAACCTGGACCATTTAATGAAGTGGTCAGTCCAAAGTCAATGTGGTCTGGTGGGTCTGGTGGGGAACAATCATTGCTGGGAACATGTCACAGATTGGTCAGTCTCAAACACTGCACAGCAGATCCAGCAGAGCATGTGTCTGATTCAATGGTTGGGAGGTTGGGACATCCACATACATCACAGTAAACGAATGAGCACTAGTTACTAGGCAGTAGGTTAATACATATGATAACAATAATAATAGTAATAATACCAAAAGATATCATATCATCATATAATATCATATAATAATATCGATCATATATAATAAAAAAATGGTAATACACATGCCAAGTCCAATTTGTAATACTGTGGAGTATCAACATTCCCATGGGGGCCTGATAAGAATATGAAAGGTGATAATGTAAATTGATTGATAGCAAAACTTATTGGTAGGTCACCATATGATAATGGGTATACATCTTGGCACATGGCCACCAGCAATGGCGTGGGACTTTCCAGGATGGGAGTAGTGGAGATTATCCCTGATGGAAGTGAGTTGGCTATTGCTCCACTTGCCTCTGCGCAGCCTCCATATGTTTGTGTGGCCCTTCCTGATGGGTTAGAGTAGATTAGTGTGGTGCATGTTCCCCTTCTGGATTGCTGCCATGTGGTGGTGCAGGGGCTTGTGTACTTCAATGAAGCTGTGAGCTATACCATGTAGGGTCACTCTAGGTGGGTAGGTCATAGAAGAGAGGTCAGACAAATGTCAGTCCACTGGAGAAGGAACTGTCAACCCACTCCAGTATCTTTGGCATGCAAACCTTGTGGAACAGCACAGGCAGAGACCTAGCTAAACGTGCTGAATCCATAGGGTTACAGAGAGTCGAACACGACTGAAGAACTAAACAACAAATATTAAATTGTTCCCCTGGTATTTGATATATGTGATGTGGCGGTGTCATTTGGCCACTATTTATTTTCCCAATGTAGATGTGATGAGCGAGATGTATATGTAATTATATTTATATTTCTGGGTTCACTTTAGAGTTTCCATGAGTGAGAGAGGTTTAATATGGCATCAGTTTCATGTTTTTGTTTTGCAATTTAATGAGGTAGTGTGTCTAATTGCTTTATGCATGTGCAGCATGGCTTTTCATATTGGCATATGCATGACAATTCCAAGATATAATAATATTTTTTTTTAATGCCTATTCTTTTATTTGGGAATTATTGTGCAAGTAATTGTAATGTAACATAGATTGGACACCAGGGGCCTCATTCAATTGCGATTTGGCCAATTGAATAGCGCTCTAAATAAGCACATAGCATTTATGTTTAAAGAAGTTGTTAGTTAGTGAAAATCTTGCTTTTGGATAGATGCTTACTAACTAAAAACTTCTTTAAAAAAAATATGTTATGTGCTTATTTAGAGCCCTATTCAATTGGCCAAATCGCAATTGAATGAGGCCCCAGATAAGAATCAAAGGCCCATTTGATCTGTCCATTCTATCTACCTATTCTATCTACCTAAAAGTTTGGTTTAAAAATCCTCAGGGTTAACCTTATGCTTATCCCACATATACTTAATTATTTTACCTATATTTCACCCTATACTTCCGCTTTAGAGCTGTTCAACTTATCTACTACCTAATTAACTACTACTCAATCACCTGTTTTTTTTCTCTCTAAATACAGGAGAAAAAGAGAGGCCTGGAGCATATCCCTTCAACATTTCCAGGGCCTGGATCCTGGTGCATTGAGCCACCATATAGTACATACCACTCCATTGGAAAATGGGTAGGGGAATTATATTGCCACATAGGAAATGTGGGCAGGTGGGTGGTGGGGTGAATAGCCCAAAACATAGGGCCATGCTTCATATGGTCTTATGGCATATGTCTCTGCCTTATCATGTATACTATATGTAATTCCCATGTAATATTGCTGTGTTCTGTTTAAACTGTGACTGAGTGATCATGATGGGATTAAAACAGTGTGTGCTGAGTCTGCAGTGTGCAGACACCTCTATTGTACTGTTAAGTGTTCTGGCTCATTGTTAACAAATTAAGTTAATCACATCTGCCATGTACTCTATCTAAGGTCTGGACCACTCTGTCACGGACCAGGGCCTGGATCCTGGTGCATTGAGCCACCATAGAGGACATACCGCCCCATTGGAAAATGGCTAGGGAAATAATATTGCCACCATGATCTGTGTTCTGTGTCATGTTTAAAATATGTAATATGTGTATATATAGTTACTGCCATGGTTTCCTGATTACAATGTATATGATGTTTTTGATAGCCTGATGCAATTCCTAGAAATAACTTCCTTTTCCAGCCATATAAGTCCCTCAGGCCTAATCAAAGGAACAGCCATCACGTTTGAAGCTGGTTTATGGCCCCTCGGTAAAATATAGTAAGAAAAATCTACCTCCCCTCCCATTGACAGCCGATATATACCAGATCAATGAGGGGGGAGGAAGGAATGTGGGTTTACGACTACTGGGGGTGGCCATGCATGCATACTGTCTAGATGGGATGTTGGGAGACTTAGTGACAAAGGGGGTTGGTAGCTTTTTTGTGTGTGTTTTTCTGTGCAGAGAGAGTATAAACAGGCAGTTGGTGTGTGGAACTGAATAAAGACAGTTCATTCTTAGACATACAGAAATATTGTGTCTATTTGTTTTCCTGGTTGGATCCAGTGAGGTACTGAGAGACTCTGTAGGATCCTGCTGGAGTAGGTCTGATTGTAACAAATCTTATCAAGCCCCATCAGAAGAAGCAGGTCTGGAGTCTCTTGGTAGCCTGGAAGTGCTGATTTCTAATGTAAGGATCCTGACCCATACAGAATCCAGATATCTTGTTCCTGGTGCAGAGATTTGAAAGAACCCAAACGGTCCTAGTTGGTAGTAACCTGTAGTTTAGGTGGGCCTGGGCTTGTATAGCCCCTGTCACTCGGATTGTCACACACTCAGACACAGAGACGGAAGGATGTGTATTACAACGTAGGCATATTGTTCTCAGGTGCCAGCTATCAAGGTACCCTGTGTTTGTTTGCCTCTCCCTGTTATTTTTGTGTTGTATACCCCCCTTCCTGTATCTATCCCCTATAAATATTGTTTGACACTTCAAAAATAAGACAGTTCACTGCTGGAGACATATAGTAATTGTGTCTCTGATTCTGTTCCTGGTGGCTAAAATACAGATCTTATCTCCACCTTACAAGTAACCTGTTCTGGTCACTACCACAGGAAGATTACTGTGACTCCTGAAAGAGCTAATTCCTGATGGAGAGACCCTGACTTGAACAGAAGCCAGATATCAGGGTGCTGGTGACAAGATTTCAAAGAACCCAACGGTCCTTGTGGGTAGTTAACCTGTAGTCTATAGCAGGTGGCTCTGGGCAGTAATTGCCCCTACTCCTGGAACGTCACAGCAAGTTTGTGAGTTTTCAATCTAATTAGGTGCTTTTGAGAAAGCACTTTGTATACTTCAATTTAAACTCAATAACAAGGCCCTCCATTCTTTTGTAATTGTTGACTTGTATCTACCCTCCATTTCCTGCTGAGTGTAGAGGCCTGATTAGTAAGTTTATACAATATAATATTTTTTCACTAAAATGTTTTTTTTGTAAGGAGATATTGGTAGAAAGTAGCTCCTCAGTAGTATTTATTCTTAGAGATACGTTTTTAGCATGTATTTTATGTACTTAAAAACTAACATGACTTTTTCCTGATTACTAGCTTATGACTTTTTCCTGATCACACAGAAAAATATAAATAGTGTGGCCTACCATCACAAGAATTTAATAAGCAAGTAATAGCTTAGCGTCTGTATGAGTAACTATGGTGTAAAAATGGCGGACATGTCGGTGATTTACTCACACAGCAAGAGAGTGATGTGCATGCACAGAAAAGGGAAAAATGGGTGCGTGCATACCTTGCATACAAAATGTTTTCGTTTGTTTTTTTTAAAAAAAAAGCAATGCCTAATGTTGAAAAGGTAAAGACAGTGTGGGACAGTTTTCCCCTCTTCTGCCCTGGCAGGATACAGAAACAGAGGGGAAGGGTTGTTTTCACTGCAATAATATTGTGCTTTTATTGCTGTTTCTTTGAATATAAATCAGATTTTAAAAAAATAAATAGATGACAGACTCTCCATAAATCCTTTTTTATTTGTCACTAGGAAATTGCCCGTCAAAAATTACAGGAGTAAAATTGTAAGCCTGGCAATGCTGTTTGCCACACAATGCGAGACTATGGGCCCTCTGAGCACCTTTGGCGCTCATTGCAAGCCCCGCACTTAGCTCCTTCGGCGCTCATTGCAAGCTGCAACTTTCCTGCATTTGAATGATCACCTTCGGTGCTCCTTGCCAGCCCCACGATGAGCACCTTTGGCGCTCTGCGTGGCTTACAATGAGCGCCTTTGGCGCTCATTGACAGATTCTCAACCTGTGTACTTTATAGGCGTCACACTTGAGTGTTACTGTCTTGGGTTGTGTTACTGCCTTGGGTAAAGTGTTACTGCCTTGCGTTAAGTGTTACTGCTTAGGGCTCATTTTTACGTCCTACTGGCTAGTTTTACGTCCTTCGTGATAGTTTTAGGTCCTTCGGGCACGTTTTCGTCATGTTGCATTTTGTCTGCAGCCATTTTTTGTCTCGCTTAGGCAATTTTCGGTCGTGAAAAAATTTCAAATATGGCTTAAATTAACTTGCAACCTCACTTACAGGCTCCCTGGCTCTCCCCCTGTGCTGTGTGTAAGTGTGTATGTTAATTTGAGGCATATTTTTAGTTTTTTCATGTTTTTACAGTCCATATATGTGCCTCTGGTCCTAACGCCTACGGGCCATAATTTTGCATCCCTCGCTAAGTCCCACAGGCCTTGCGATGAGTGCCTGCGGCCCTCTTTGCCAGCCCTACAATGAGCACCTTCGCTCATTGCAGCCTAAGTCCCGTGTGTTTCAACTGCTCGCCTCGCTTTGCGAGGCTCGCAGTTGGTCCTGCAGGTGCTCATCGCATGCCCTGCAATGAGCGCCAAAGGCGCTCATTGCAGCCTAAGTCCCGCAGGTTTCAACTGCTCGCCTCGATTCGCGCTATGCGAGGGCTGCAAAGCATGACAAAGCCGCAAACGTGACCAACGTTCTTGGACCAGAACTATTATAGTGATTGTTTAGTCATTCAGTCATGTCCAACTCTTTGTGACTATATGGAGTGCAGCACGTCATGCACATCTATCAACCATTGCCCCTCTGAGCTTTAGCAAGCTCATGTTCATTGCTTAATTTACTTCATCTGCCCATCTCCACCTCTGTTGTAACCTCCTTCTCTAGGGAATCCTGTCTTCTCATATTTGAGCTTCATCCTCATGAACAGTTTGGCTTGATTTCCTGAAGTACTGCTTTATTGGATCTTTTGAAGTCCAAGGGACTTTAAGCAGTTTTCTCCAACACCACAACTCAAATGCATCAATTCTACTGCGCTTAGACTTCTTTATAGTCCAGCTCTCACATTATTATTATTATTACTAGCGAATTGCCCGTCAAAAAATGACGGCAATGAAATTGTAAGGTAGCTAATGCTGTTTGGTGTATAATAATCAAATAAATAATACATTAATAAATTAATATACTTTACCCATTTTTATGCATTGTGTTGAAGAGCTGCAATGTGTTTTGATGTTGCTGCAGCATTAGTGGTGTGGAGCTGCTGTGTAAGCATGCTGAATGTGTGCAGTGTAATAGTGTGCGTGCGCGAGACCAAACCGTTAGAGTAGTTGTGTACTTCCGCATTGGCATAAAATGCTCACTATATATGTGATACACACACATTATATATACACACATACACAGACACAATATATTGTGTGTGTGTGTATATATAATGTGTGTGTGTATATATAATGTGTGTGTGTATGTGTATATATAATGTGTGTGTATACACACACACAATATACACACACATTATATACACACACAGACAACATACACACACAATACACACTCACACACACACACTATATACACACACACACACAATAAGATGGAGATGAGGCACATATACAATGACTGACTAATGTACGGTGTAATATATGTTATACATGCACATATAGGTGTATGCACTGACTGTATATCTGTACACACACACACACATTATACACACACACACACTATACACACACACACACTATATACACACACTATATATATACACACACACACTATATACACACTATATACACACACTATATATATACACACAATAAGATGGAGATGAGGCACATATACAATGACTGACTGTAATGTACGGTGTAATATATGTTATACATGCACATATAGGTGTATGCACTGACTGTATATCTGTACACACACACTATATACACACACACACACTATATACACACACTATATACACACACACACACACTATATATACACACACACACTATATACATACACACACACACACACAATAAGATGGAGATGAGGCACATATACAATGACTGACTGTAATGTACCGTGTAATATATGTTATACATGCACATATAGGTGTATGCACTGACTGTATATCTGTACACACACACATTATACACACACACATTATACACACACACACTATACACACACACTATATATATATACACACACACACACACACACTATATACACACACTATATATATACACACACACACAATAGGATGGAGATGAGGCACATATACAATGACTGACTGTAATGTACCGTGTAATATATGTTATACATGCACATATAGGTGTATGCACTGACTGTATATCTGTACACACACACTATATACACACACACACTGTATACACACACTATATATACACACACACACTATACACACACACTATATATACACACACACTATATACACACACACACACTATATACACACACACACTATATACACACACACACAATAAGATGGAGATGAGGCACATATACAATGACTGACTGTAATGTACCGTGTAATATATGTTATACATGCACATATAGGTGTATGCACTAACTGGATATCTGTACACACACACATTATACACACACACAAATTGTACACACACACACTATACACACACACACTATACACACACACACACACTATATACACACACACACACACACACTATATACACACACTATATATATACACACACACACAATAAGATGGAGATGAGGCACATATACAATGACTGACTGTAATGTACCGTGTAATATATGTTATACATGCACATATAGGTGTATGCACTGACTGTATATCTGTACACACTATATACACACTATACACACACACACACACTATATACACACACACACACACTATATACACACACTATATATATATATACACACACATACACACACAATAAGATGGAGATGAGGCACATATACAATGACTGACTGTAATGTACGGTGTAATATATGTTATACATGCACATATAGGTGTATGCACTGACTGTATATCTGTACACACACTATATACACACACACACATTATACACATGCACACATATTATTCATATACACACACATTATACACACACACACACACACTATATACACATGCACACACATTATTCATATACACACACATTCTACACACACACACACACACTATATACACACACACACACTATACACACACACACACACTATATACACACACTATATATATATACACACACACACACAATAAGATGGAGATGAGGCACATATACAATGACTGACTGTAATGTACGGTGTAATATATGTTATACATGCACATATAGGTGTATGCACTGACTGTATATCTGTACACACACACTATATACACACACACACACATTATACACACGCACACATATTATTCATATACACACACATTATACACACACACACACACTATATACACATGCACACACATTATTCATATACACACACATTCTATACACACACACACACTATATACACACACACACTATACACACACACACACACACTATATACACACACTATATACACACACTATATATATATACACACACACACACACACAATAAGATGGAGATGAGGCACATATACAATGACTGACTGTAATGTACGGTGTAATATATGTTATACATGCACATATAGGTGTATGTACTGACTGTATATCTGTACACACACACTATATACACACACACACACACATTATACACATGCACACATATTATTCATATTCACACACATTATACACACACACACACACTATATACACATGCACACACATTATTCATATACACACACATTATATACACACACACACTATATACACATGCACACACATTATTCATATACACACACATTATATACACACACACACACTATATACACATGGACACACATTATTCATATACACACACATTATATACACACACACACTATATACACATGCACACACATTATTCATATACACACACATTATATACACACACACACACTATATACACATGGACACACATTATTCATATACACACACATTATATACACACACACACTATATACACATGCACACACATTATTCATATTACTATGTAATATAGACAAATCAGAAGTTAGAAAATTGGATGACTGTGGCAGAGATTATTTAATCGAGTTAAATGGGATGGAGTCAAACTATGAAGAATAGTGGAGCACTGTGATAAGTTTTGGTGTATAAAATAGCTTGTAATTTCTAAGGAAAGTGAATTAGTATGATACCAGAGGTTAATTTGATGTAGGTAATAGAAGAGGGGGACATAATAGAGAACAGAGTAGAGTTTGAAGGAGATGGTCTGACCTGTGAGGGAAGATATGTTCCATGAGGCAGTCGTACAATATGGAGGGGTCTAAAGAAATTATGTAATTCATGAGGGAAAATGGCGCTGGATAAAGGTTAGTGTTTAATATGAATGGAAATAAATAAGAATAGTAATAGATTTAGAAAATGGAAGGTGAGCTATGAAAGCATGGTGTGTACTATAAGGAAGGAAATGGAAGTGCTGCTTTATTTGTGACTGAATTTACCTGTGACGTAGACCAACACTGTTATGGAGGCTGATAGATGAAGTAGGCATGTTTATTATGGAGAGGGTTTATTAAAGGTGGGTTTGGGGTATAAGGCTGCAAACTGTACTATGTGACAGGCAATGCTGCTTTAACAGTTGGACAGTTTCCAAGGACCTGTCACCATAATAAGAAATTCTGATTGTCCAGCCACTTACAGTCTCATACCCCTCCGTCCTACAGAAGGCACCAAGTGCTGCTTTCTTCCCCGGGGAACAGAAGAGGGAAACACATTGCAAGCCTCTGTGCTTCTTCTGTACAGCTCCATTGAAGAGTGATCCTCCCACTGCTTCATTGGTACAGGAGTCCAGCCTCCATGCCTGCCTGCTCGCCGGCTGCATTGTGGGAGTCTGACTCGCCGACACACAGCGGCAGCGCCGCAATGGGAGCAGTCACAGATGGTAAACTGGCTGGGACAGGCCTCTCAACATGGGGGTATAGAGACACCACAGCCCGCTTACCGAGGCCCGCAGTTGCCCTATCAGGCTCCACTCACCTGTCCAGCCCGGGCAGGCCTGTGTGTGCTCGGGGGAGGCTTCGCGAAAGGCGCTCCATGCCAGCAACTGCGGCCCTCGCTACGCGAGCCCGCAAGCGTTAGCAACGGCTTAAGCGGGCTCGCATGCTCACAACTATATATGTGATTATTATTGTTTATTTGTAACGCACCAACATATTCCGTAGCGCTATACATAAGTTCTGTGGTACTCCTTTTTTATACTTCCTGGTAATACAAAGGTGAATTGAACAGATTGGTTTTTTTTATCTATGTATTGTTTAGTGTTAATCTGTTTAGATTAATGGAATTTATTTTCTTTGCAAAATGTGATCTAAGACACATTTACTTTAAATGCATTGAAAACAGTGACCCTCCATTTTTTTTACATAGTTACATAACAATTAAGGTTGAAACAAGACTTTCAGTCCATCAAGTTCAACCTTTTAAGATCTCCTCTGATCTGCAATATGAGTATTAGTTATTAATGAATTAGTTGTTAATTGTTAATTAATTATTACCCAACTATTTATTTATTAAGTTTTTTTTAATTATTAATTAATCCAGAGGAAAGCCAAACCAATTGTGTCAAAGGAAAAAAAAATGTATTCCTTCCTGACCCCAGATACTGAGATTTCTCCCTGGATCAATACACTCTCTCTAATTATCCAGCATAACCCTGAATTCCCTTCTTAATTAGAAATAAATCCAGTCCCCTTTAAAAAGTTATCTATCAAATCCGCTGTCACCACCTCCTCTGGTAGAGAATTCCACAGATTAATCACTGTTACTGTGAAGAACCCTTTTCTTTCTTTGAGGTGGAATCTTTTTACTTCTAACCTCAAGGGATGTCCTCTTGTCAGTTGAAAACCTCTTGGTACAAAAAGCTCCCTTGACAAATCTTTATACTGACCCTGGATGTATTTATATAAGGTAATCATATCTCATCTTAGACGCCTTTTTTTCTAGAGAAAATAAGCTTAATTTGGTTAGTCTTTCTTCATAACTTAGCCCCTCCATTCCCCTTATTAGTTTTTTTGCCCTCCTCTGTACCTTTTCCAGCTTTAAAATGTCCTGTTTATGAAGTGGTGCCCAAAACTGTATTCCAAATGAGTGCGTACTAGAGATTTGTATAGTGGCAGAATTATATTTGCTTCCCTTGCTTCTATACCCTTCTTAATACATGCTAATATGTTATTTGCCTTTGCAGCTGTTGCTTGGCATTGAGCACTGTTACCTAGGTGGTTGTCCACAAGCACTCCCAAATCCCTTTCAATATCTGATACACGTATATTTGCTCCATTAACATTATAAATTGCATGGCTATTTTTCTTTCCCAGATGCATAACTTTACATTTATTTGTATTAAATCTCATCTGCCATTTAGATGCCCATTCCTCAATTTTATGTAAATCCCTTTGAAGGGAAAGCACATCATTATCTGATTTAATTACCTTGCACAACTTCGTGTCATCAGCGAAAATGGAGACACTACTTTCCAGTCCCACCTCTAAGTCATTAATAAATATGTTAAAAAGGAGAGGACCTAATACTGAACCATAAGGAACCCAACTAACCACATTAGTCTAATCGGAGTATGTCCCATTTACAACAACCCTTTGCTTCCTGTCTTTTAGCCAGCTCTAAATCCATGAGCAGATATTTACTGCAATTCCTGTATCCCCGAGTTTGCACAATAGTCTCCCATGTGGCACTGTATCAAAAGCCTTTGCAAAATCCAAATAAACTACATCCACTGAGTTGCCTTGATCCAGGTTCCTATTAACCTCCTCATAGAAACTAATTAGATTTGTTTGACATGACCTATCCCTCATAAATCCATGTTGACTCCTACTTATAATCCTGTTCAAATAGACATATTCTTGTATATTATCCCCTATTAACCCTTCTAAAAGCTTTCCCACTGCTCTTGCTCCTTTTTTAAATATTGGTTTCACATCTTGTTTTCTCCAGTCACCTGTGTTGAGTGAATCTTGAAAAAATTAAATATAATGGTTTGTCTATTACAGAGCCCAGTTCCCGCAGTACCCTTGGATGTATTCCATCAGGACCCGGGGCTTTATTAACATTCATTTTTTTCTTTCTTTTCTTTTGGATTTCTTCCTGCGTTAACAAATTAGTTGGCAAAGGTAGTGTAGCCCCATTATGTTGCGGTGTCCCAACCACTGGTACCTCCCTTGTGTATACCGAAGAAAATAACCTATTTAGCTCCTCTGCCTTTTTCCGGTCACTAATTATCAGATGGCCTGTGTCACATTGTAATGAACCTATAGCTTCCTTCCTGGCCTTCTTCCCATTAATATACTTAAAAATATTTTAGGGTTAGTCTTACTCTCGTTTGCAATTCATTTTTCATTTTCGATTTAAGCCAGTCTAATAGCCTTTTTGCAAGCCTTGTTGATTTCCTTGTACTCATGTAAAGCAGTCTCTGTCCCCTGTTGTTTGTATGATTTAAATGCATAATTTCATCCCATGTTTTCTCTCGTTTCTCTTGTTGTTTCTTCAGGGGTAATAGAAATAACAGAAATGCATTTATTGTGCAGTATGTATGAATAAGATAATGGCAGGAGCTTGTGCAGTATGTGTTTTCAGAAAGAGCTAAGGACCAAGAAATGTGAAGGATAAATTAATATCTCATCTTAAATGAACAGATTTTCCAGTCTTCCAGTCTTATTTTCCATTCCAGTCTTATTTTTACTGGGAATCCTGTTCTCTCATTTATACTTCTCCCATTTGTTATATAATTCTAAATATTGCAAGGTTGCAACCCAGGCAATGAATCTCTATATATATTTCAATTAGGGAATGTGATACCAAGCATTAACTTTTAAAGGCACATGGAATGAAACTGTTTGTTTCAAGCATTTAAAAGAACATGATTTAACAATTACAAAACGATTCTTGCTTGCTTAAATATTGTCAGGTCATATGATCACACCCCCTGAAATCCGACATACAAAGGCAGGGTTTAAGTGTAAAACGAAAATTGTGAGCTTGAGACAGTAGAATACATCTAAACATTTAGAGAAAAAACACCCACAGCCAAAATTATGGGTTAGAGTCACTTACAGCCCTCTAATAGAATAGGGCGCTGTGTCCGTAAATAATAAAAATAAAATAAATCATAGCTTGAACTGTCTGCTCAGATAAGCTTACTAACTAACCCTCTAACATCTATTACATGCTCTCCCAACAAGGTAAGTTGTTCGAGTCGGCACAATCCACTCCTTTATGCACTGAGATCTCTTTTACAATGGATCCTGCTGCTTTACTCGACCAGTGCCAAATAGTTTACTCACTTTTATGCCATCCATAACTAACTCCTAGATTGCAAACTCCCGGGGGTTAGGGGCCCTTTGCATGGGGGTAGGAGGTACCCCAATATAATGAAAAATTAAATATATATATATATATATATATTTATATTTATATATATAGACATACACACAAGATAAATTATGGGTCAAAGCTTTCATGGGAAAGACCTGCTGCTCCATAGTAATACATGATTAAATTTAATTTTGCAATTTTTTGTGTCCCCTATTCATTTAATCTGGGGGGGATTTGTCCCCCCCAGTTACCGCACCCCTGGCCCTTTGATTTGTACTGTATTGGTATTTATATTATATTTATATGTAAGGTATGCCCCTATAATAGACCTTTATAAATAAGCTGTAATAACAAATAACTAAAAAAAAAAAAAAACTTACTATCAAAAGTAATATCAAAGTCTGTATCTCTATTACAAAATCAGAATTTCAGAGTTATAAATGAAAAAATATATAAGCCTGCCTACATTAGGCTATGAAAATATGAATGTTAGATAATTGCTTTATAACGTTCCAAAATTGCTGCATAAAGGATCTCAGGAGAGATGATATAATAAAGGAAACATTTAGCACAGAATAAAACAGTTTGGCAGGACCCGATGTATAAATTCTACCCAAGAGCTTTGCAGCTTGATGAAACATGAAAGCTGAAAGTTTAAAGGGTCATTGACAAATGGTGTCATTAATTACCCTATTAACTGGGGGATCAGTATTGAGTTCCACTATAGTTCCTACTCTAGTGAATCTGCTGAGTATTTCATCTGAATATAGTATTCATATCTGAAAAATTGATGCAATGGTTAAAAAAGGGTCTATAGTACCTCAATAAAATGTAACATACATTGTAGAATGAATGTGAATTTATAGTAAAACTTCCTTATTTTGCTTACCAGAGAAGTGTTAATAAAGCATACATAATTAACATTTCAAGTCTTGATCCCGTGGGGAGCATTAATGGAACCAGCCAATTAGAAGTAGATAGAACGATTGTCCTGTATTTTATGTTGTGGTGTAACCCATTCCGGACAGGATATGGATCCTTGTCAGAGCTCTGTAGGTGTGAGACTGAACTCTATTGGACCTATACGAATGAGAACCTCTCCAATGGGGAGAAAATTCCTCAGTGTGAACATTGGTCAGGAAAATGAATAACCCTCTACGGGCATAATATTAACATGTTGAGGGAGTCCTTGTTGGATCATTAGGTTTGTTACCATACACTAGAGCACAAACTAGCATTTATTGTAGTTAAGGAATTATTTTGAATGAGTTACATATCCTTGTACTTGCGTAGAGAAGATATTCATCCAGAAATATAAACTATTTATACATGCAATTATATATGTTAATTTATACATGCAATTAACAATGTCAAACATATGAACTGAGGTGCTGCAATGTGGTGTGTTTTTTTAAATAGGATAACGAGGCTTGGGTTAAGGACATGTATTTGTCCATCTGCCTCAATATTTGTTGGTCATGCTTCAATGACTTGCTATGCATCACTGCCTGTGTTACCCCAAGAGATGGAAGGGAGGGCATTCAAAATGTACACATGGTGTGCTCAAATATCTGTAATGGATCTCCCATAATTGACCTTGGCTTGTGAGCTCCACTATCTTTTTTTGACCACTGATTATTCAGTTTTATGCTTGTTATTTCATCTCACTTGTTTGCTTCTGCTCCTAACCTCTTCCTATGACCTCAATTCTGTTATCTGCTGACAGCCCTTGCCCAAAGATCAGACTCTAATATTCTTCAACTAAACTGATCTAGAAATTGGTGAAAGGGAAGGTCTCATCTTTCTACACAGTCCAGTGACATTATTATGATTACCAGTGTGGTAGTGAGTCAATAAGATGCTGGAAGGCTGGCAAGGGTATCTGGATCCATGCAGATTGCAGTGGATCTGACAGCTGCTGAAGAGTGCGTGGTGGAGGATCCATACAGTGAACATGGCGATCAAGGTGGTCACACAGGTGTTCGATGGGGTTCAAGTTCGGGGAATTTGGAGGCCAGGGAAGTACTTACATTATATATAATGTATATATAAGGTATATATATATTTGCATGTATATATATATGATGTATAAATATATATATATATATATATATATATATATATACACACAGTAGATATAAAAAGTCTACATAACCCTGTTAAATGTCAGGTTTCTGTGCTTTAAAAAAAATGATACAAAGATAAATCATTTCAGAACTTTTTCCACCTTTAATGTGACCTATAAACTGTACAACTCAATTGAAAAACAAACTGAAATCTTTTAGGTGGAAGGAAGAAAAATAAAAAATAAAAATAATGTGGTTGCATAAGTCTGCACACCCTCTTATAACTGGGGATGTAGCTGTGTTCGGAATTAAGCAATCACATTCCAAATCGTGTTAAATAGGAGTCAGCATACACCTGCCATCATTTGAACTGCCTCTGATTAACCCCAAATAGAGTTCAGTTGCTCTAGTTGGTCTTTCCTGAAATGTTCTTAGTCGCATCCCACAGCAAAAGCCATGGTCCACAGAGAGCTTCCAAAGCATCAGAGGGATCTCATTGCTAAAAGGTATCAGTTAGGAGAAGGCTACAAAAGAATTTCCAAGGCATTAGATATACCATGGAACACAGTGAAGACAGTCATCATCAAGTGGAGAAAATATGGCACAACAGTGACATTACCAAGAACTGGAGCTCCCTCCAAAATTGATGAAAAAACGAGAAGAAAACTGGTCTGGGAGGCTACCAAGAGGCCTACAGCAACATTAAAGGAGCTGCAGGAATATCTGGCAAGTACTGGCTGTGTGGTACATGTGACAACAATCTCTCGTATTCTTCATATGTCTGGGCTATGGGTAGAGTGGCAAGACGAAAGCCTTTTCTTAAGAAAAACATCCAAACCAGGCTACATTTTGCAAAAACACATCTGAAGACTCCCAAAAGCATGTGGGAAAAGGTGTTATGGTCTGATGAAACCAAGGTTGAACTTTTTGGCCATATTTCCAAAAGATATGTTTGGCGCAAAAACAACACTGCACATCACCAAAAGAACACCATACCCACAGTGAAGCGTGGTGGTGGCAGCATCATGCTTTGGGGCTGTTTTTCTTCAGCTGGAACTGGGGCCTTAGTTAAGATAGAGGGAATTATGAACAGTTCCAAATACCAGTCAATATTGGCACAAAACCTTCAGGCTCCTGCTAGAAAGCTGAACATGAAGAGGAACTTCATCTTTCAGCATGACAACGACCCAAAGCATACATCCAAATCAACAAAGGAATGGCTTCACCAGAAGAAGATTAAAGTTTTGGAATGGCCCAGCCAGAGCCCAGACCTGAATCCGATTGAAAATCTGTGGGGTGATCTGAAGAGGGCTGTGCACAGGAGATGCCCTCGTAATCTGACAGATTTGGAGTGTTTTTGCAAAGAAGAGTGGGCAAATCTTGCCAAGTCAATATGTGCCATGCTGATAGACTCATACCCAAAAAGACTGAGTGCTGTAATAAAATCAAAAGGTGTGCATACTTATGCAACCATATTATTTTATTTTTATATTTTTTCTTCCCTCTACCTAAAAGATTTCAGTTTGTTTTTTCAATTGAGTTGTACAGTGTATAGGTCACATTAATGGTGGAAAAAGTTCTGAAATTATTTATCTTTGTCTCATTTTTTTACACCTGACATTTTAACAGGGGTGTGTAGACTTTTTATATCCACTGTATATAAATATATAAATATATATATACATATATAATTATATATATATAAAAAATGTGTATATATATATATATATATATATATATATATATATAATCATTTAATTTATGGTGGGCAAAAGAGCGACAGAAGCCCTTCACCGTACAGTAAATAAATAGTAAATTTGAGTTCACATTTGAACATCTTTGCTCTTGTAATCCATAACCATTTCAAACATGGCTTCCTTTAAGCATATGCCTGTTGAATTACACAGCTTTGGGCAAAGCTAAGGACAAGCCAGAAATACCACCCACGTACAGCTGGGGCCGGTTAACACAGATGTACTATTTATTTCCTGTACTACTGTACGGTGGAGACTTCTATCGCTCCTTTGCCCACCATAAATTCAATTATTGTTGTGGTGAACTACCTCCTCATAAGATTCACAACACAAGCTAAGATCCCGCTCCACGCTGATGATAGGCAGTAACCTTGAAACAGCTGTCTGTGGGTGGGATTCCTAGCTTGTGTATAATCCAACCTTAGATTTGTCCAATGGCATTTGCTTAAAGGAAGCCATATTTGAAATGATCATGGATTGCAAGAGTGAAGCCTTTGTGGGCCATTTGCATGTCCCTACCAAGGTTCCCAGAATGCACTGGAATTAATTTTGAGCAGGAAACAATTTTTTTAACTTGTTTTAGACATTCAAATATGAACACAAATGTACTATTTATTTATACACTAGGAAATTGCCTGTAAAAAATGACGGGAGTAAAATTGTAAGCCTGGCAATGCTATTTGCCACACAATGCGAGGCTATGGGCTCTTTGAGCACCTTTGGCGCTCATCGCGAGCCCGCGCTGAGCACCTCTGGTGCTCATTGCGAGCCGCAACTTTCCTGCTTTTGAATGATCACCATCGACGCTCCTTGCCAGCCTCTCACCCTGTGTACTTTATAGGCCCTGCGCTTGAGTGTTACTGACTTGGGTTGTGTTACTACCTTGGGTTAAGTGTTACTGGCTTGTATTAAGTGTTACTGCTACGGGCTAGTTTTAGGTCCTTCGGCCTCGTATTCGTCGTGTTTGTTTTTTCGGCAGCCATTTATTTTCTTGGCATTCCCAAGCACAAAACTTGCAGGTTAACGAACCCTGCAATGAGTGGCCCGTATAGTAGACAGGAGGAAAGGCGCTCATTGTGGGGCTGCAAAGCAGCCTGGGATAGATTCAGCTGTGTGCTTTCTTTTCAATTATTGTGCCTGTTAACTATTAAACTTCATAAATTGCATCTGTTTGCCTTTGATCATTTAAGTAACCACAGAGTACATAGGAAGCAACAAACTGACACAATTGTTTTACAGCCACTTTAGGAAAATGCAGGTTAGTGAGTCACTAATACTTTCATATACCACCATGCCCTGACAATCTAAACTGGCTCCTAACTGGCTCCTAACCTTCACAAGAATATGCATATGTGGATACATCATAATAGCTTCTTATCATAATCATAATTCTAGTCTATAACAACTGGACATGCTTTTGTGTCTAATCAGTCCCGCTGTGATATAAAGACATTAGGGACATTTCCTGTTTTGTGCTCGCCAGCAGTGGCGTGCAATAGCTCACTGACACTTTGTTCAATTTCTTAGGATTAGATTTAGAGGCTAGGGTTTAGGGTTAGGGTAGTGGAAGATGCTAAGCTTTACATAGTAAAATAGTGGCATGCTATGCATGCCCTAAAATCATATTGAACAAAAGCTTGTTGCGCCACCTGCTGGCAGGCACAAAACAGGAAAGGTTAGGATAAATTATGCTTAAAATAATCTTAAATTTTTTTAATTATCTAACAGGTCCACTCAAAAGTTTTAATAACAACCTTTGGTGGGTCCAGGGCCTGCAGGAAGCGCCATGTTCCAGCACTGAACAGGAAGTGCTAATTGCCCTGGGAGTCGGAATAACAAGGCTCATTACTGAATTGAGCTGCTTATTAAGACATTTTCACTCTGCTCTACCTAACATACTTGGAAATTAAGTACTTTTGCAATATACTTTTGTACTTTTGTAATATCATCTATATCAAGTCCAAGTCCCACAATAATGAATGTGAGGTAAGTCATTTTGGGAGGGTCACAGATCTGATTCCATGAGATATAGACAGAGACTGCAGATGAGGAAAAGCTGAGAGCACAGTGTCCAGGAAAAACTGACAGACCTCTCAGACTAGCTAGTAAGGTATCACATATATAGTTGTGAGCATGCTGGCTCTTGCTAACGATTGCGGGCTCGCGAAGCCGAAGGCGCTCCTTGCCAGTAACTGCGGACCTCGCAAAATTGACGTAGTTACGAAAGCAAAATACGAGACACGTTACGACTCATTACGACCTTGCAAAAATCGTCTGAAACCTGTGCACATGAAAACATGAAAAACACAATAAATACACACAACAAATACATAAAAAGCTTACCTACACCTCAATTTAACTCCAAATAAAAGAGTTTAGACACTCAAAAATCCCCTAAGCGAGAGCAAAAATTGCCGGCGAAAAAAACGAAAACGAGACTACAGCAGTCTAAAGACGCAAAACACCACCAAACACCTATGTATTTCCCGAAAAAGACGTACGAGATCCGAATACAAGGACGCAACCCGCGTAACCCCAAAAACATTACAAACACAATAAATACACACAACAAACACATAAAAAGGTTACCCACAGCAAGGTGGTGCACCCAGGACCTCTGCAAGTAAAGTTACACCTCGATTTAAGTCCAAATTTCGGAGCTTAGACACCCGAAAATCACCTAAGCAAGAGAAAAAATGGCAAAACGAAAACAAGGCTAAAGGACCCTAAACACGCAAAACACCACCAAACAGCTACGGATATTTCGAAAAAGTTGGACGACATCCGAAACGAAGGACGATAAATCAGCCACAGACGCATACCAGACATTAGCCGCCATTTTAGAACACTAACTTATACAACCCAGAAGTACACAGCTACCCTAACGGATTTTCCTCGCGCACGCACACTATTACACATTCATCACGCTTACACAGCAGCTCCACAGCACTGAAAACACACCCTGTATGCTGCAGCAACATCAATACAGATTGCCAGCTCTTCAATACAATGCTTCCTGCATATATTACTTGAAAATAGGTATATTACTTTATTAATGTAGTATTTATTTACCATACACCAAAAAGCATTAGCTCACTTACAATTTTATTGCGGTCATTTTTTGACAGGCAATATTGTAGTTTACATTATATTACATTGTCCCTTAAAGGGCAATTTACCTCACTATAAGTGCTCTTCATGGTGTGAAAGAGCACAAGATTATATGTTAAAATTATCTATTTTTTTATTCAAACTAAAAAATGTGAAGTTTAAACCTCTGTTTGCATACAAAGTGTATTCTGCCTACTGGCTGTTGCATGAGTAATAACAGATAGCAGTGGTGTGCTGACTGTCTAAAGGGAAGACAGTGATTCATAGCCAGTTTCCCTGGACTCAGGACTACACTGTCCAGTCACCTAATATCTGACCTGTTTCAGTAAGTCGAGCATCCCATGCCTGCACAAATATATTTGTTAAGTGTTATTTTTTTTAAATGCTGCTCTCTACATTGAAAGCTCAAGAGCAGCACAATGACCCCCATGTGCTGCTCTGCATTGTTCAAATCCCAGAGAGGCAAGAAAGCAGAAAGCTGAATTTTCTGCCATAAGAAATTACAACTTCTGTTCCCTTACCATTGACATGAACGGGGAACACACCCCTGCAACCTGATTGGCTGCAGTAATGCCAAAACAAGTGGGCAGACTATTACACATGTTAACACAGATTTTATTTTATTTCTCAGTGAAAGCTGTTAGGAGATCTGTACTGTGATGTGGTCCTAATTGTGCTGAATTGAGTGGCCCTTTAACCTCATCTCTGCCAATGGTAACAAAAGAGCAACGCTGGTATTAAAAGCTGAATGGGCATCTTTCTCTCTACAGTGGTCCAAAAATGAGGAGTCTCAGATGTAAATCTGTCCCTGGCTGTCTTACTGGAATGCTATGAAATTAATTTAGAAATAAAAACAACCCTTCATAAATTTAAAGTGTGGAAAAAGTTTTAATAAAAATATGTTTTCTTTCAGAAAGAGGGTGTTTGATAATATATAACTGTGTGTTTTCTTTTTTTAAATAAAGGTTTTAGAGCACAAAACCTTATTCAGAAGTTTAACTGCTCTTGGGGGCTTGCCCTCTGCCAGATAATCACTATAATAGTTGTGGACCAAGATCGTTGGTCACATTAGTGGCTTTGTCATGCTTTGCAAGCCTCGCAAAGCGAGGCAAGTCGTCAACCACGAGCCTCGCAAACTGAGGTGACCCGTGACTTAGCCGAAACTGTGAGCAAAACTAGCACAAAGGATGTAAAACCAGCCCGAAGGACATAAAAAGTGCTCAGAGGGCCCATAGCCTCGCATTGTGTGGCAAACACAATTGCCACACTTACTATATTACTCCCGTCATTGTTGACGGGCAATTTCTTAGTGAAATATAAAGACTAAGAATGCTCTCTGTATTTTTTGTTAGTATCCATAAAGTTTAATATTTTGTCATACACAAAAAAATACTTTTGAAATGTTTAAAACATGCTGTCTTAAATTCATAAAGAATTAGGCTACTATGGAATCTGATATTTTGGCTTCATCAGATCAACTTTTCCTGAGATGTGAGGAGACTTTTAAATACTCAGGCAGTTTCTCAAATGTTGTCAAGAGGACAAAACTGAAGTTCATTAGTTTACAGGGACATACCCACATGAGGAAGTAACACTAAGCAGCAGGGAATGAAGCAAAATACAGCCACAGAGTAAAGAACAATTGCATATACATGTTGCAAAATCTGTGGGTTACATTTAATTATTTAGTTTTTTAAAAACATATTGCCCATTATTATGTTTAGTTATTAAAATAAATAATATAGAAAACAAATTGACCACAGTGGTCCTAGTACCATACAACTAACGGACACACAGGAAAGAAGTGAATATTGAAGTGTTTCAATGGTGTGCTTTCAAAGGGTCATATGCTGCATAAATTGCATTAAATATCTACTTCCCTTGTGGATATAGCCTTGTCACCAATGAGCAGTAATATAACTGTATAACTGAGTAATGAGTTTCAGTCAACATGAACATCAACATGAACTGTGCATATCTTACAAGTGTCCAGCAAGTTTATGCAAAGATCAACAAGTATAATGTTTAAAACCTGTTCTTTTCAATACACGTGTATGTTACTTTAATCATTTAGTAATTTCAATTTTAAAAAAAATAGTTTAATAAAAGTGTCTCCAATACTCACTATCTATCTATCTATCTATCTATCTATCTATCTATCTATCTATCTATCTATCTATCTATCTATCTGTCTATCTGTCTATCTATCTATCTATCTATCTATCTATCTATCTGTCTATCTATCTATCTACTCTATCTATATGTCTATATGTCTATCTATGTCTACTATCACTACCCAGGGATGAGGTGCCACGTGCATCCCAAGGCTCTCCTACTTTTGCTTACAGGAGCAATCTCCAGCGCCCAGCATGCCAGTTCACATACAAAAAAAAGAAATACACATGCACCTTTTCTTATTGCAGCATACAAACTGGCCTTTTTTATTTCTTTTCACACAAAATCCAAACAATAAATCCACATCTTACCCTCCCCACTTTCTTCAGTCAAACCCCGCCTGGTTTTGCTCTGCTGTCAGGAGTGGTGGGGGGTATTTATCCAGTCAAGCTTATCAACTGTTTTGAGTATCTGATGCCAGACAATCCCACCACCAAAAGTATACATCTATACTGAGGAAAGGTAGTTGAAATAATCCTTAAATGACAGATAAACAGAAAAGGCACACAGAGCACAAAAACACTGATATGAGATTAAACCCTCGGTTTAAACATAAACAGTGATGTAGTGAGCGTGGGGGCAGCATCTGACATCAGCAGGTAAATGCATATAGGGGGAATATGTGTATATATGTTTGGTCTGGGCATGCATGAGTGCTGCCGGCACTGGGAAGCTACAGTTCATTGAGGGAACCATCAATGCCAACATGTACTGTGACATACTGAAGCAGAGCATGATCCCCTCCCTTCGGAGACTGGGCTGCAGAGCAGTATTACAACATGATAACGACCCAAACACACCTCCAAGATGACCACTGCCTTGCTAAAGAAACTGAAGGTAAAAGTGATGGACTGGCCAAGCATGTCACCAGACCTAAACCCTATTGAGCATCTGTGGGGCATTCTCAAAAACGGAAGCTGGTGAGTGCAAGGTCTCTAACATCCACCAGCTCTGTGATGTCATCATGGAGGAGTGGAAGAGGACTCCAGTGGCAACATGTGAAGTTCTGGTGAACTCCATGCCCATGAGGGTTAAGGCAGTGCTGGAAAATAATGGTGGCCACACAAAGTATTAACACTTTGGGCCCAAGTTGGACATTTCCACTTAGGGGTGTACTCACTTTTGTTGCCAACGGTTTAGACATTAATGGCTGTGTGTTGAGTTATTTTGAGGGCACAACAAATTTACACTATTATACAGGCTGTACACTTACTACTTTACATTGTAGCAGAGTGTCATTTCTTCAGTGCTGTCACATAAAAAGATATAATAAAATATTTACACAAATGTGAGCCGTGTCCCCACCTTTGTGAGATACTGTATATCAGTGTATGCCTGTATTACACAGACATATATATCAGTGTATCACTGTATTAGTCATATATAATATATCAGTGTAGCACTGTATTACAGTCATATATAATATATCACTGTATCACTGTATTACAGTCATATATAATATATCACTGTATCACTGTATTACAGTCATATATATCAGTGTATCACTGTATTAGTCATATATAATATATCAGTGTAGCACTGTATTACAGTCATATATAATATATCACTGTATCACTGTATTACAGTCATATATAATATATCACTGTATCACTGTATTACAGTCATATATATCAGTGTATCACTGTATTACAGTCATATATAATATATCAGTGTATCACTGTATTACAGACATACATATCAGTGTATCACTGTATTACAGTCATATATATCAGTGTATCACTGTATTACAGTCATATATATCAGAGTATCACTGTATTACAGACATACATATCAGTGTATCACTGTATTACAGACATACATATCAGTGTATCACTGTATTACAGACATATATATCAGTGTATCACTGTATTACACAGTCATATATATCAGAGCATCACTGTATTACACAGTCATATATATCAGTGTAGCACTGTATTACAGTCATATATAATATATCAGTGTATCATTGTATTACAGACATACATATCAGTGTAGCACTGTATTAGTCATATATATCAGTGTAGCACTGTATTACAGTCATATATATCAGAGTATCACTGTATTACACAGTCATATATAATATATCAGAGTACCACTGTATTACATTCATATATATCAGTGTAGCTCTGTATTACAGTCATATATAATATATCAGAGTACCACTGTATTACAGTCAGATATATCAGTGTAGCTCTGTATTACAGTCATATATAATATATCAGAGTACCACTGTATTACAGTCAGATATATCAGTGTAGCTCTGTATTACAGTCATATATAATATATCAGAGTACCACTGTATTACAGTCATATATATCAGTGTAGCTCTGTATTACAGTCATATATAATATATCAGAGTACCACTGTATTACAGTCATATATATCAGTGTATCACTGTATTACAGTCATATATATCAGTGTAGCACTGTATTACAGTCATATATATCAGTGTAGCACTGTATTAGTCATATATAATATATCAGTGTATCACTGTATTACAGACATATATATCAGTGTATCACTGTATTACAGTCATATATATCAGTGTAGCACTGTATTAGTCATATATAATATATCAGTGTATCACTGTATTACAGACATATATATCAGTGTATCACTGTATTTCAGTCATATATATATCAGTGTAGCACTGTATTAGTCATATATAATATATCAGTGTATCACTGTATTACACAGACATATATATCAGTGTAGCACTGTATTAGTCATATATAATATATCAGTGTAGCACTGTATTACAGTCATATATAATATATCACTGTATCACTGTATTACAGTCATATATAATATATCACTGTATCACTGTATTACAGTCATATATATCAGTGTATCACTGTATTACAGTCATATATAATATATCAGTGTATCACTGTATTACAGACATACATATCAGTGTATCACTGTATTACACAGTCATATATATCAGTGTATCACTGTATTACAGTCATATATATCAGAGTATCACTGTATTACAGACATACATATCAGTGTATCACTGTATTACAGACATACATATCAGTGTATCACTGTATTACACAGTCATATATATCAGAGCATCACTGTATTACACAGTCATATATATCAGAGTATCACTGTATTACACAGTCATATATAATATATCAGAGTACCACTGTATTACATTCATATATATCAGTGTAGCTCTGTATTACAGTCATATATAATATATCAGAGTACCACTGTATTACAGTCAGATATATCAGTGTAGCTCTGTATTACAGTCATATATAATATATCAGAGTACCACTGTATTACAGTCAGATATATCAGTGTAGCTCTGTATTACAGTCATATATAATATATCAGAGTACCACTGTATTACAGTCATATATATCAGTGTAGCTCTGTATTACAGTCATATATAATATATCAGAGTACCACTGTATTACAGTCAGATAGATCAGTGTATCACTGTATTACAGACATACATATCAGTGTATCACTGTATTACAGTCATATATATCAGTGTAGCACTGTATTAGTCATATATAATATATTAGTGTATCACTGTATTACAGTCAGATATATCAGTGTAGCTCTGTATTACAGTCATATATAATATATCAGAGTACCACTGTATTACAGTCATATATATCAGTGTATCACTGTATTACAGACATACATATCAGTGTATCACTGTATTACAGTCATATATATCAGAGTATCACTGTATTACACAGTCATATATATCAGTGTAGCACTGTATTACAGTCATATATATCAGAGTATCACTGTATTACACAGTCATATATATCAGAGTATCACTGTATTACAGACATACATATCAGTGTATCACTGTATTACAGTCATATATATCAGTGTAGCACTGTATTACAGTCATATATAATATATCAGAGTACCACTGTATTACAGTCATATATATCAGTGTATCACTGTATTACAGTCATATATATCAGTGTATCACTGTATTACAGTCATATATAATATATCAGAGTACCACTGTATTACAGTCATATATATCAGTGTAGCACTGTATTAGTCATATATAATATATCAGTGTAGCACTGTATTACAGTCATATATAATATATCAGAGTACCACTGTATTACAGTCATATATATCAGTGTAGCACTGTATTAGTCATATATAATATATCAGTGTAGCACTGTATTACAGTCATATATATCAGAGTATCACTGTATTACACAGTCATATATATCAGTGTAGCACTGTATTACAGTCATATATATCAGTGTATCACTGTATTACAGTCATATATATCAGTGTAGCACTGTATTACAGTCATATATATCAGTGTAGCACTGTATTAGTCCTATATAATATATCAGAGTACCACTGTATTACAGTCAGATATATCAGTGTAGCACTGTATTAGTCATATATAATATATCAGTGTATCACTGTATTACAGACATATATATCAGTGTATCACTGTATTACAGTCATATATATCAGTGTAGCACTGTATTAGTCATATATAATATATCAGTGTATCACTGTATTACAGACATATATATCAGTGTATCACTGTATTTCAGTCATATATATATCAGTGTAGCACTGTATTAGTCATATATAATATATCAGTGTATCACTGTATTACACAGACATATATATCAGTGTAGCACTGTATTAGTCATATATAATATATCAGTGTATCACTGTATTATAGTCATATATATCAGTGTAGCACTGTATTAGTCATATATAATATATCAGTGTAGCACTGTATTACAGTCATATATATCAGTGTAGCACTGTATTAGTCATATATATCAGTGTATCACTGTATTACAGTCATATATAATATATCAGTGTATCACTGTATTACAGTCATATATATCAGTGTAGCTCTGTATTACAGTCATATATAATATATCAGTGTATCACTGTATTACAGTCATATATATCAGTGTAGCACTGTATTAGTCATATATAATATATCAGTGTAGCACTGTATTAGTCATATATAATATATCAGTGTAGCACTGTATTACAGTCATATATATCAGTGTAGCACTGTATTAGTCATATATATCAGTGTATCACTGTATTACAGTCATATATATCAGTGTAGCTCTGTATTACAGTCATATATAATATATCAGTGTATCACTGTATTACAGTCATATATATCAGTGTAGCACTGTATTATAGTCATATATATCAGTGTAGCACTGTATTAGTCATATATAATATATCAGTGTAGCACTGTATTACAGTCATATATATCAGTGTAGCACTGTATTAGTCATATATATCAGTGTATCACTGTATTACAGTCATATATAATATATCAGTGTATCACTGTATTACAGTCATATATATCAGTGTAGCTCTGTATTACAGTCATATATAATATATCAGTGTATCACTGTATTACAGTCATATATATCAGTGTAGCACTGTATTACAGTCATATATATCAGTGTAGCACTGTATTAGTCATATATATCAGTGTAGCACTGTATTGGTCATATATAATATATTAGTGTATCACTGTATTACAGTCATATATATCAGTGTAGCACTGTATTACAGTCATATATATCAGTGTATCACTGTATTAGTCATATATAATATATCAGTGTATCACTGTATTAGTCATATATAATATATCAGTGTAGCACTGTATTAGTCATATATAATATATCAGTGTAGCACTGTATTACAGTCATATATATCAGTGTAGCACTGTATTACAGTCATATATAATATATCAGTGTATCACTGTATTACAGTCATATATATCAGTGTAGCACTGTATTAGTCATATATAATATATCAGTGTATCACTGTATTACAGTCATATATATCAGTGTAGCTCTGTATTACAGTCATATATAATATATCAGTGTATCACTGTATTACAGTCATATATATCAGTGTAGCTCTGTATTACAGTCATATATAATATATCAGTGTATCACTGTATTACAGTCATATATATCAGTGTAGCTCTGTATTACAGTCATATATAATATATCAGTGTAGCACTGTATTACAGTCATATATATCAGTGTAGCACTGTATTGGTCATATATAATGTATCAGTGTAGCACTGTATTAGTCATATATAATATATCAGTGTATCACTGTATTACAGTCATATATAATATATCAGTGTATCACTGTATTAGTCATATATAATATATCAGTGTAGCACTGTATTACAGTCATATATATCAGTGTAGCACTGTATTACAGTCATATATAATATATCACTGTATCACTGTATTACAGTCATATATATCAGTGTATCACTGTATTACAGTCATATATAATATATCAGTGTATCACTGTATTAGTCATATATAATATATCAGTGTAGCACTGTATTACAGTCATATATATCAGTGTAGCACTGTATTACAGTCATATATAATATATCAGTGTATCACTGTATTACAGTCATATATATCAGTGTATCACTGTATTACAGTCATATATAATATATCACTGTATCACTGTATTACAGTCATATATATCAGTGTATCACTGTATTACAGTCATATATAATATATCAGTGTATCGCTGTATTACAGACATATATATCAGTGTATCACTGTATTGGTCATATATAATATATCAGTGTATCACTGTATTACAGACATATATATCAGTGTATCACTGTATTACAGTCATATATATCAGTGTAGCACTGTATTAGTCATATATAATATATCAGTGTATCACTGTATTACAGACATATATATCAGTGTATCACTGTATTTCAGTCATATATATATCAGTGTAGCACTGTATTAGTCATATATAATATATCAGTGTAGCACTGTATTAGTCATATATATCAGTGTAGCACTGTATTAGTCATATATAATATATCAGTGTAGCACTGTATTACAGTCATATATATCAGTGTAGCACTGTATTAGTCATATATATCAGTGTATCACTGTATTACAGTCATATATAATATATCAGTGTATCACTGTATTACAGTCATATATATCAGTGTAGCTCTGTATTACAGTCATATATAATATATCAGTGTATCACTGTATTATAGTCATATATATCAGTGTATCACTGTATTATAGTCATATATATCAGTGTAGCACTGTATTAGTCATATATAATATATCAGTGTAGCACTGTATTACAGTCATATATATCAGTGTAGCACTGTATTAGTCATATATATCAGTGTATCACTGTATTACAGTCATATATAATATATCAGTGTATCACTGTATTACAGTCATATATATCAGTGTAGCTCTGTATTACAGTCATATATAATATATCAGTGTATCACTGTATTACAGTCATATATATCAGTGTAGCACTGTATTATAGTCATATATATCAGTGTAGCACTGTATTAGTCATATATAATATATCAGTGTAGCACTGTATTACAGTCATATATATCAGTGTAGCACTGTATTAGTCATATATATCAGTGTATCACTGTATTACAGTCATATATATCAGTGTAGCACTGTATTACAGTCATATATAATATATCAGTGTATCACTGTATTACAGTCATATATATCAGTGTAGCTCTGTATTACAGTCATATATAATATATCAGTGTATCACTGTATTACAGTCATATATATCAGTGTAGCACTGTATTACAGTCATATATATCAGTGTAGCACTGTATTAGTCATATATATCAGTGTAGCACTGTATTGGTCATATATAATATATTAGTGTATCACTGTATTACAGTCATATATATCAGTGTAGCACTGTATTACAGTCATATATATCAGTGTATCACTGTATTAGTCATATATAATATATCAGTGTATCACTGTATTAGTCATATATAATATATCAGTGTAGCACTGTATTAGTCATATATAATATATCAGTGTAGCACTGTATTACAGTCATATATATCAGTGTAGCACTGTATTAGTCATATATAATATATCAGTGTATCACTGTATTACAGTCATATATATCAGTGTAGCACTGTATTACACAGTCATATATATCAGTGTAGCACTGTATTACAGTCAGATATAATATATCAGAGTACCACTGTATTACAGTCATATATATCAGTGTAGCACTGTATTACAGACATACATATCAGTGTATCACTGTATTACAGTCATATATAATATATCAGTGTAGCACTGTATTACAGTCATATATATCAGTGTATCACTGTATTAGTCATATATAATATATCAGTGTAGCACTGTATTACAGTCATATATAATATATCAGTGTATCACTGTATTACAGTCATATATATCAGTGTAGCACTGTATTACAGTCATATATAATATATCAGTGTATCACTGTATTACAGTCATATATATCAGTGTAGCACTGTATTAGTCATATATAATATATCAGTGTATCACTGTATTACAGTCATATATATCAGTGTAGCACTGTATTAGTCATATATAATATATCAGTGGATCACTGTGTTACAGTCAGATATATCAGTGTAGCACTGTATTAGTCATATATAATATATCAGTGTAGCACTGTATTACAGTCATATATATCAGTGTATCACTGTATTACAGTCATATATATCAGTGTATCACTGTATTACAGTCATATATAATATATCAGTGTAGCACTGTATTAGTCATATATAATATATCAGTGTAGCACTGTATTACAGTCATATATAATATATCAGAGTACCACTGTATTACAGTCATATATATCAGTGTAGCACTGTATTACAGTCATATATATCAGTGTAGCACTGTATTACAGTCATATATAATATATCAGTGTATCACTGTATTACAGTCATATATATCAGTGTAGCACTGTATTGGTCATATATAATATATCAGTGTAGCACTGTATTACAGTCATATATATCAGTGTAGCACTGTATTAGTCATATATAATATATCAGTGTAGCACTGTATTACAGTCATATATATCAGTGTATCACTGTATTACAGTCATATATAATATATCAGTGTATCACTGTATTAGTCATATATAATATATCAGTGTAGCACTGTATTACAGTCATATATAATATATCAGTGTACCACTGTATTACAGTCATATATATCAGAGTATCACTGTATTACACAGTCATATATATCAGTGTAGCACTGTATTACAGTCATATATAATATATCAGAGTATCACTGTATTACACAGTCATATATATCAGTGTAGCACTGTATTACAGTCATATATAATATATCAGAGTATCACTGTATTACAGTCATATATATCAGTGTAGCACTGTATTACAGTCATATATATCAGTGTAGCACTGTATTACAGTCATATATAATATATCAGTGTATCACTGTATTACAGTCATATATATCAGTGTAGCACTGTATTACAGTCATATATAATATATCAGTGTATCACTGTATTACAGTCATATATATCAGTGTAGCTCTGTATTACAGTCATATATATCAGTGTAGCACTGTATTAGTCATATATAATATATCAGTGTATCACTGTATTACAGTCATATATATCAGTGTAGCACTGTATTACAGTCATATATAATATATCAGTGTATCACTGTATTACAGTCATATATAATATATCAGTGTAGCTCTGTATTACAGTCATATATATCAGTGTAGCACTGTATTAGTCATATATAATATATCAGTGTATCACTGTATTAGTCATATATAATATATCAGTGTATCACTGTATTACAGTCATATATATCAGTGTAGCACTGTATTACAGTCATATATAATATATCAGTGTATCACTGTATTACAGTCATATATATCAGTGTAGCTCTGTATTACAGTCATATATAATATATCAGTGTATCACTGTATTACAGTCATATATATCAGTGTAGCACTGTATTACAGTCAGATATATCAGTGTATCACTGTATTACAGTCATATATAATATATCAGTGTATCACTGTATTACAGTCAGATATATCAGTGTATCACTGTATTACAGTCATATATAATATATCAGTGTATCACTGTATTACAGTCATATATATCAGTGTATCACTGTATTACAGTCATATATATCAGTGTAGCACTGTATTACAGTCATATATATCAGTGTAGCACTGTATTACAGTCATATATAATATATCAGTGTATCACTGTATTACAGTCATATATATCAGTGTAGCACTGTATTAGTCATATATAATATATCAGTGTATCACTGTATTACAGTCATATATATCAGTGTATCACTGTATTACAGTCATATATAATATATCAGTGTATCACTGTATTACAGTCATATATATCAGTGTAGCTCTGTATTACAGTCATATATAATATATCAGTGTATCACTGTATTACAGTCATATATATCAGTGTAGCACTGTATTAGTCATATATAATATATCAGTGTATCACTGTATTACAGTCATATATATCAGTGTAGCACTGTATTGGTCATATATAATGTATCAGTGTAGCACTGTATTAGTCATATATAATATATCAGTGTATCACTGTATTACAGTCATATATATCAGTGTAGCACTGTATTAGTCATATATATCAGTGTAGCACTGTATTGGTCATATATAATATATTAGTGTATCACTGTATTACAGTCATATATATCAGTGTAGCACTGTATTACAGTCATATATAATATATCAGTGTATCACTGTATTACAGTCATATATATCAGTGTAGCACTGTATTAGTCATATATAATATATCAGTGTATCACTGTATTACAGTCATATATATCAGTGTATCACTGTATTACAGTCATATATAATATATCAGTGTATCACTGTATTACAGTCATATATATCAGTGTAGCTCTGTATTACAGTCATATATAATATATCAGTGTATCACTGTATTACAGTCATATATATCAGTGTAGCACTGTATTACAGTCATATATATCAGTGTAGCACTGTATTAGTCATATATAATATATCAGTGTATCACTGTATTACAGTCATATATATCAGTGTAGCACTGTATTAGTCATATATAATATATCAGTGTATCACTGTATTACAGTCATATATATCAGTGTAGCACTGTATTGGTCATATATAATGTATCAGTGTAGCACTGTATTAGTCATATATAATATATCAGTGTATCACTGTATTACAGTCATATATAATATATCAGTGTATCACTGTATTAGTCATATATAATATATCAGTGTATCACTGTATTAGTCATATATAATATATCAGTGTAGCACTGTATTACAGTCATATATATCAGTGTAGCACTGTATTAGTCATATATAATATATCAGTGTAGCACTGTATTAGTCATATATAATATATCAGTGTATCACTGTATTACAGTCATATATATCAGTGTAGCACTGTATTACAGTCATATATAATATATCAGTGTAGCACTGTATTACAGTCATATATAATATATCAGTGTATCACTGTATTAGTCATATATATCAGTGTAGCACTGTATTAGTCATATATAATATATCAGTGTAGCACTGTATTACAGTCATATATATCAGTGTAGCACTGTATTAGTCATATATAATATATCAGTGTAGCACTGTATTACAGTCATATATATCAGTGTAGCACTGTATTACAGTCATATATATCAGTGTAGCACTGTATTAGTCATATATAATATATCAGTGTAGCACTGTATTAGTCATATATAATATATCAGTGTAGCACTGTATTAGTCATATATAATATATCAGTGTAGCACTGTATTACAGTCATATATATCAGTGTAGCACTGTATTAGTCATATATAATATATCAGTGTATCACTGTATTACAGTCATATATATCAGTGTAGCACTGTATTGGTCATATATAATGTATCAGTGTAGCACTGTATTAGTCATATATAATATATCAGTGTATCACTGTATTACAGTCATATATAATATATCAGTGTATCACTGTATTAATCATATATAATATATCAGTGTAGCACTGTATTACAGTCATATATATCAGTGTAGCACTGTATTAGTCATATATAATATATCAGTGTAGCACTGTATTAGTCATATATAATATATCAGTGTAGCACTGTATTAGTCATATATAATATATCAGTGTAGCACTGTATTACAGTCATATATATCAGTGTAGCACTGTATTAGTCATATATAATATATCAGTGTAGCACTGTATTAGTCATATATAATATATCAGTGTATCACTGTATTACAGTCATATATATCAGTGTAGCACTGTATTAGTCATATATAATATATCAGTGTAGCACTGTATTACAGTCATATATATCAGTGTAGCACTGTATTGGTCATATATAATATATCAGTGTAGCACTGTATTACAGTCATATATATCAGTGTAGCACTGTATTAGTCATATATAATATATCAGTGTAGCACTGTATTAGTCATATATAATATATCAGTGTATCACTGTATTAGTCATATATAATATATCAGAGTACCACTGTATTACAGTCATATATATCAGTGTAGCACTGTATTAGTCATATATAATATATCAGTGTAGCACTGTATTACAGTCATATATATCAGTGTAGCACTGTATTAGTCATATATAATATATCAGTGTAGCACTGTATTAGTCATATATAATATATCAGTGTAGCACTGTATTACAGTCATATATATCAGTGTAGCACTGTATTAGTCATATATAATATATCAGTGTAGCACTGTATTAGTCATATATAATATATCAGTGTAGCACTGTATTAGTCATATATAATATATCAGTGTAGCACTGTATTAGTCATATATAATATATCAGTGTAGCACTGTATTACAGTCATATATATCAGTGTAGCACTGTATTAGTCATATATAATATATCAGTGTATCACTGTATTAGTCATATATAATATATCAGTGTATCACTGTATTACAGTCATATATATCAGTGTAGCACTGTATTAGTCATATATAATATATCAGTGTATCACTGTATTACAGTCATATATATCAGTGTAGCACTGTATTAGTCATATATAATATATCAGTGTATCACTGTATTACAGTCATATATATCAGTGTAGCACTGTATTAGTCATATATAATATATCAGTGTATCACTGTATTACAGTCATATATATCAGTGTAGCACTGTATTCCAGTCATATATAATATATCAGTGTATCACTGTATTACAGTCATATATATCAGTGTAGCACTGTATTAGTCATATATAATATATCAGTGTATCACTGTATTACAGTCATATATATCAGTGTATCACTGTATTAGTCATATATATCAGTGTATCACTGTATTAGTCATATATAATATATCAGTGTATCACTGTATTACAGTCATATATAATATATCAGTGTAGCACTGTATTACAGTCACATATAATATATCAGAGTACCACTGTATTACAGTCATATATAATATATCAGTGTATCACTGTATTACAGTCATATATAATATATCAGTGTAGCACTGTATTACAGTCATATATAATATATCAGAGTACCACTGTATTACAGTCATATATAATATATCAGAGTACCACTGTATTACAGTCATATATAATATATCAGAGTACCACTGTATTACAGTCATATATATCAGTGTAGCACTGTATTACAGTCATATATAATATATCAGTGTATCACTGTATTACAGTCATATATATCAGTGTATCACTGTATTACAGTCATATATATCAGTGTATCACTGTATTACAGACATATATATCAGTGTATCACTGTATTACAGACATATATATCAGTGTAGCACTGTATTACAGTCATATATAATATATCAGTGTATCACTGTATTACAGTCATATATATCAGTGTATCACTGTATTACAGACATATATATCAGTGTAGCACTGTATTACAGACATATATATATCAGTGTAGCACTGTATTACAGTCATATATAATATATCAGTGTATCACTGTATTACAGTCATATATATCAGTGTATCACTGTATTACAGTCATATATATCAGTGTAGCACTGTATTACAGTCATATATAATATATCAGTGTATCACTGTATTACAGTCATATATATCAGTGTATCACTGTATTACAGTCATATATATCAGTGTAGCACTGTATTACAGACATATATAATATATCAGTGTATCACTGTATTACAGTCATATATATCAGTGTATCACTGTATTACAGTCATATATAATATATCAGTGTATCACTGTATTACAGTCATATATATCAGTGTATCACTGTATTACAGTCATATATATCAGTGTAGCACTGTATTACAGACATATATAATATATCAGTGTATCACTGTATTACAGTCATATATATCAGTGTAGCACTGTATTACAGACATATATAATATATCAGTGTATCACTGTATTACAGTCATATATATCAGTGTATCACTGTATTACAGTCATATATATCAGTGTATCACTGTATTACAGTCATATATATCAGTGTAGCACTGTATTACAGACATATATAATATATCAGTGTATCACTGTATTACAGTCATATATATCAGTGTATCACTGTATTACAGACATATATATCAGTGTAGCACTGTATTACAGTCATATATAATATATCAGTGTATCACTGTATTACAGTCATATATATCAGTGTATCACTGTATTACAGACATATATATCAGTGTAGCACTGTATTACAGTCATATATAATATATCAGTGTATCACTGTATTACAGTCATATATATCAGTGTATCACTGTATTACACAGTCATATATATCAGTGTAGCACTGTATTACAGTCATATATATCAGTGTATCACTGTATTACAGTCATATATATCAGTGTATCACTGTATTACAGACATATATATCAGTGTATCACTGTATTACAGACATATATATCAGTGTATCACTGTATTACAGACATATATATCAGTGTATCACTGTATTACAGTCATATATATCAGTGTATCACTGTATTACAGTCATATATATCAGTGAATCACTGTATTACAGTCATATATATCAGTGTATCACTGTATTACAGTCATATATATCAGTGTATCACTGTATTACAGACATATATATCAGTGTATCACTGTATTACAGACATATATATCAGTGTAGCACTGTATTACAGTCATATATAATATATCAGTGTATCACTGTATTACAGTCATATATATCAGTGTATCACTGTATTACAGACATATATATCAGTGTAGCACTGTATTACAGTCATATATAATATATCAGTGTAGCACTGTATTAGTCATATATAATATATCAGTGTATCACTGTATTACAGTCATATATATCAGTGTATCACTGTATTACAGACATATATATCAGTGTAGCACTGTATTACAGTCATATATATCAGTGTATCACTGTATTACAGTCAGATATATCAGTGTAGCACTGTATTACAGACATATATATCAGTGTAGCACTGTATTACAGACATATATATCAGTGTAGCACTGTATTACAGTCATATATAATATATCAGTGTATCACTGTATTACAGTCATATATATCAGTGTATCACTGTATTACAGACATATATATCAGTGTAGCACTGTATTACAGTCATATATAATATATCAGTGTAGCACTGTATTAGTCATATATAATATATCAGTGTATCACTGTATTACAGTCATATATATCAGTGTATCACTGTATTACAGACATATATATCAGTGTAGCACTGTATTACAGTCATATATATCAGTGTATCACTGTATTACAGTCAGATATATCAGTGTAGCACTGTATTACAGACATATATATCAGTGTATCACTGTATTACAGACATATATATCAGTGTATCACTGTATTACAGACATATATATCAGTGTAGCACTGTATTACAGTCATATATAATATATCAGTGTATCACTGTATTACAGTCATATATATCAGTGTATCACTGTATTACAGACATATATATCAGTGTAGCACTGTATTACAGTCATATATAATATATCAGTGTAGCACTGTATTAGTCATATATAATATATCAGTGTATCACTGTATTACAGTCATATATATCAGTGTATCACTGTATTACAGACATATATATCAGTGTAGCACTGTATTACAGTCATATATAATATATCAGTGTAGCACTGTATTAGTCATATATAATATATCAGTGTATCACTGTATTACAGTCATATATATCAGTGTATCACTGTATTACAGACATATATATCAGTGTAGCACTGTATTACAGTCATATATATCAGTGTATCACTGTATTACAGTCAGATATATCAGTGTAGCACTGTATTACAGTCATATATAATATATCACTGTATTACACAGACATATATATCAGAGTATTACAGTAATATATATTACTGTATGTAGCCCACTCTCCTCACTGTATTTATTGCACAACACTCTGATCTCTGCAATGACAGGCATGTGCAGGGCTGTGACAGAATCGTCCAATCAGGGTGCAGGGCGTCCTGGCCAATCACAGCGCGCGTTGCATCGTGTTGCAGGAAGTGTTGCAGAGTCCAGGTGGGAGCTGTGCTCAGGTGACAGGAGGAGCAGCGCAAAGCCAGGTATTAATAATAATAATACTATGGAGAGGCGGGGGTTAGAGCCAGGTAATAATAACAAAATGGAGAGGAGGGGGTATAGAGCCAGGTATTAATAATAATATGGAGGGGAGGGGGGATAGAGCCAGGTATTAATAATAATATGGAGAGGAGGGGGGATAGAGCCAGGTATTAATAATAATATGGAGGGGAGGGGGGATAGAGCCAGGTATTAATAATAATATGGAGGGGAGGGGGGATAGAGCCAGGTATTAATAATAATATGGAGAGGAGGGGGGATAGAGCCAGGTATTAATAATAATATGGAGAGGAGGGGGGATAGAGCCAGGTAATAATAATAATATGGAGAGGAGGGGGGATAGAGCCAGGTATTAATAATAATATGGAGGGGAGGGGGGATAGAGCCAGGTATTAATAATAATATGGAGGGGAGGGGGGATAGAGCCAGGTATTAATAATAATATGGAGAGGAGGGGGGATAGAGCCAGGTATTAATAATAATATGGAGGGGAGGGGGGATAGAGCCAGGTATTAATAATAATATGGAGGGGAGGGGGGATAGAGCCAGGTATTAATAATAATATGGAGGGGAGGGGGGATAGAGCCAGGTATTAATAATAATATGGAGAGGAGGGGGGATAGAGCCAGGTATTAATAATAATATGGAGAGGAGGGGGGATAGAGCCAGGTATTAATAATAATATGGAGAGGAGGGGGGATAGAGCCAGGTATTAATAATAATATGGAGAGGAGGGGGTATAGAGCCAGGTATTAATAATAATATGGAGGGGAGGGGGGATAGAGCCAGGTATTAATAATAATATGGAGAGGAGGGGGTATAGAGCCAGGTATTAATAATATGGAGAGGAGGGGGGATAGAGCCAGGTATTAATAATAATATGGAGAGGAGCGGGGATAGAGCCAGGTATTAATAATAATATGGAGGGGAGGGGGGATAGAGCCAGGTATTAATAATAATACTATGGAGAGGAGGGGGGTAGAGCCAGGCAATAATAATAATAATATGGAGGGGAGGGGGGATAGAGCCAGGTATTAATAATAATATGGAGGGGAGGGGGGATAGAGCCAGGTATTAATAATAATATGGAGGGGAGGGGGGATAGAGCCAGGTATTAATAATAATATGGAGGGGAGGGGGGATAGAGCCAGGTATTAATAATAATATGGAGAGGAGGGGGTAGAGCCAGGTAATAATAACAAAATGGAGAGGAGGGGGGATAGAGCCAGGTATTAATAATAATATGGAGGGGAGGGGGGATAGAGCCAGGTAATAATAATAATATGGAGGGGGGATAGAGCCAGGTAATAATAATATGGAGGGGAGGGGGGATAGAGCCAGGTAATAATAATAATAATAATCTGTAGAGGATGGGGGATAGAGCCAGGTAATAATAATAATATGGAGGGGAGGGGGTATAGAGCCAGGTATTAATAATAATATGGAGGGGAGGGGGGATAGAGCCAGATAACAATAATAATATGTAGAGGAGGGCGTATAGAGCCAGGTAATAATAATAATAATATGGAGAGGAGGGGGGATAGAGCCAGGTATTAATAATAATATGGAGGGGAGGGGGGATAGAGCCAGGTATTAATAATAATATGGAGGGGAGGGGGGATAGAGCCAGGTATTAATAATAATATGGAGAGGAGGGGGGATAGAGCCAGGTATTAATAATAATATGGAGGGGAGGGGGGATAGAGCCAGGTATTAATAATAATATGGAGGGGAGGGGGGATAGAGCCAGGTATTAATAATAATATGGAGGGGAGGGGGGATAGAGCCAGGTATTAATAATAATATGGAGAGGAGGGGGGATAGAGCCAGGTATTAATAATAATATGGAGAGGAGGGGGGATAGAGCCAGGTATTAATAATAATATGGAGGGGAGGGGGGATAGAGCCAGGTATTAATAATAATATGGAGGGGAGGGGGGATAGAGCCAGGTATTAATAATAATATGGAGAGGAGGGGGGATAGAGCCAGGTATTAATAATAATATGGAGGGGAGGGGGGATAGAGCCAGGTATTAATAATAATATGGAGAGGAGGGGGGATAGAGCCAGGTATTAATAATAATATGGAGAGGAGGGGGGATAGAGCCAGGTATTAATAATAATATGGAGAGGAGGGGGGATAGAGCCAGGTATTAATAATAATATGGAGAGGAGGGGGTATAGAGCCAGGTATTAATAATAATATGGAGGGGAGGGGGGATAGAGCCAGGTATTAATAATAATATGGAGGGGAGGGGGGATAGAGCCAGGTATTAATAATAATACTATGGAGAGGAGGGGGTATAGAGCCAGGTATTAATAATAATAATATGGAGAGGAGGGGGGATAGAGCCAGGTATTAATAATAATATGGAGAGGAGGGGGTATAGAGCCAGGTATTAATAATAATATGGAGAGGAGGGGGGATAGAGCCAGGTATTAATAATAATATGGAGAGGAGCGGGGATAGAGCCAGGTATTAATAATAATATGGAGGGGAGGGGGGATAGAGCCAGGTATTAATAATAATACTATGGAGAGGAGGGGGGTAGAGCCAGGCAATAATAATAATATGGAGGGGAGGGGGGATAGAGCCAGGTATTAATAATAATATGGAGGGGAGGGGGGATAGAGCCAGGTATTAATAATAATATGGAGAGGAGGGGGGATAGAGCCAGGTATTAATAATAATATGGAGAGGAGCGGGGATAGAGCCAGGTATTAATAATAATATGGAGGGGAGGGGGGATAGAGCCAGGTATTAATAATAATATGGAGGGGAGGGGGGATAGAGCCAGGTATTAATAATAATATGGAGAGGAGGGGGGATAGAGCCAGGTATTAATAATAATATGGAGAGGAGCGGGGATAGAGCCAGGTATTAATAATAATATGGAGGGGAGGGGGGATAGAGCCAGGTATTAATAATAATACTATGGAGAGGAGGGGGGTAGAGCCAGGCAATAATAATAATATGGAGGGGAGGGGGGATAGAGCCAGGTATTAATAATAATATGGAGGGGAGGGGGGATAGAGCCAGGTATTAATAATAATATGGAGGGGAGGGGGGATAGAGCCAGGTATTAATAATAATATGGAGGGTAGGGGGGATAGAGCCAGGTATTAATAATAATATGGAGAGGAGGGGGTAGAGCCAGGTAATAATAACAAAATGGAGAGGAGGGGGGGTAGAGCCAGGTATTAATAATAATATGGAGGGGAGGGGGGATAGAGCCAGGTAATAATAATAATATGGAGGGGGGATAGAGCCAGGTAATAATAATATGGAGGGGAGGGGGGATAGAGCCAGGTAATAATAATAATAATAATCTGTAGAGGATGGGGGATAGAGCCAGGTAATAATAATAATATGGAGGGGAGGGGGTATAGAGCCAGGTATTAATAATAATATGGAGGGGAGGGGGGATAGAGCCAGATAACAATAATAATATGTAGAGGAGGGGGGATAGAGCCAGGTAATAATAATAATAATATGGAGGGGAGAGGGGGGGGGGTAGAGCCAGGTAATAATAATAATATGTAGAGGAGAGGGGATAGAGCCAGGTAATAATAATAATATGTAGGAGAGGGGGGATAGAGCCAGGAAATAATAATAATATGGAGGGGAGGGGGGATAGAGCCAGGAAATAATAATAATATGGAGAGGAGGAAGGATAGAGCCAGGTAATAATAATAATATGTAGGAGAGGGGGGATAGAGCCAGGAAATAATAATAATATGTAGGAGAGGGGGGATAGAGCCAGGTATTAATAATAATATGGAGGGGAGGGCGGATAGAGCCAGGAAATAATAATAATATGGAGGGGAGGGGGGATAGAGCCAGTTAGTAATAATAATAATATGTAGGAGAGGGGGGATAGAGCCAGGTACTAATAATAATAATAATCTGTAGAGGAGGGGGGATAGAGCCAGGTAATAATAATAATATGGAGGGGAGGGGGTATAGAGCCAGGTAATAATAATAATATGGAGGGGAGGGGGGATAGAGCCAGGTAATAATAATATGTAGAGGAAAGGGGATAGAGCCAGGTATTAATAATAATATGTAGGAGAGGGAGGATAGAGCCAGGTAATAATAATAATATGTAGAGGAGGGGGGATAGAGCCAGGTATTAATAATAATAATAATATGTAGGACAGGGGGGATAGAGCCAGGAAATAATAATAATATGTAGGACAGGGGGGATAGAGCCAGGTAATAATAATAATCTGTAGAGGAGGGGCGATAGAGCCAGGTAATAATAATAATATGTAGGAGAGGGGGGATAGAGCCAGGTATTAATAATAATATGGGGAGGAGGGCGCTATAGAGCCAGGTAATAATAATAATAATATGGGGAGGAGTTGGGTCAATAGAGCCAGGTAATAATGGTAATATGGAGAGAAGGGGGGATAGAGACAGGTAATAATAATAATATGGAGAGGAGGGAGGTAGAGCCAGGTAATAATGATAATATCGAGAGGAGGGGGAATAGAGCCAGATAATAATAATAATATGGAGAGGAGGTGGGATAGAGCCAGGTAATAATAATAATATGGAGATGAGGGGGGTAGAGCCAGGTATTAATAATAATATGGAGAAGAGGGGGGTATAGAGCCAGGTAATAATGATAATATCGAGAGGAGGGGGGATAGAGCCAGGTAATAATAATAATGTGGAGAGGAGGGGGCAGAGCCAGATAATAATAATAATAATATGGAGAGGAGGGGGGATAGAGCCAGGTAATAATAATAATAATAATAATAATATGGAGAGGAGGGGGATAGAGCCAGGTAGTAATAATAATATGGAGAGGAGGGGGTATAGAGCCAGGTAATAATAATATGGAGAGGAGGGGGTATAGAGCCAGGTAATAATAATATGGATAGGAGCGGGGGACAGAGCCAGGAAATAATAATAATGTGGAGAGGAGGGGGCAGAGCCAGATAATAATCATATGGAGAGGAGGGGGATAGAGCCAGGTAATAATAATATGGAGAGGAGGGGGATAGAGCCAGGTAATAATAATAATATGGAGAGGAGGTGGGTATAGAGCCAGGTAATAATAATAATAATATGGAAAGAAGGGGATATAGAGCCAGGTAATAATAATAATATGGAGAAGAGGGGGGTATAGAGCCAGGTAATAATAATATGGAGAGGAGGGGGACAGAGCCTGATAATAATCTTATGGAGAGGAGGGGGATAGAGCCAGGTAATGATAATATGGAGAGGGGGCAGATAGAGCCAGGTAATAATAATGTGGAGAGGATGTGGGGATAGAGCCAGGTAATAATAATATGGAGAGGAGGGGGGTAGAGCCAGGTAATAATAATATGGAGAGGAGGGGGGTAGAGCCAGGTAATAATAATAACATTGAGAGGAGGTGGGTATAGAGCCAGGTAATAATATGGAGAGGAGGGGGAGCAGTTTTCTGGCAAGGAGCGCCAAAGGCACACTTTGCGCTGCTGATGAGCGCCATAGGCGATCATCCCTACGACGGGACTTACACCACAGATTTTACGGACTTAGCATCCACAAATATACGAGCCGCGGGACTTAGAAAAAAAAACATTACGAGCTCGCAAAAATACAACCTTAGTGCCCGAACCCCGCGAACATGAAAACTTTAAAAACAGAATAAATACACACAACAAACACATAAAAAGCTTACCCACAGCAAGGGGGGGCACCTAGGACCTCTGAAAGTGAAGTTACACCTCAATTTAAGTCCAAATACAAGAGTTTAGACACCCCAAAAATCACCTAAGCGAGAGAAAAATGGCTGCCGAAAAAAACGAAAACGAGGCTACAGGACCCTAAACATGCAAAACGCCACGAAACGCATACAGATTTTCAGAAAAAGCTGTACGACGTCCAAGATACACTATTAACAAGGACGCTAAATCATCCACAGCCGCGTACCACACACATTAGCCGCCATTTTACAACACTAACTTACACAATGCAGAAGTACACAGCTACCCTAACGGACTTTCCTTGCGCACGCAGCCTATTTACACTACACACTGCACACATTGCTGACACTTACACAGCAGCTCCACAACAGTGAAAACCAACATTGTATGCTGCAGCAACATCACAACAGATTGTCAGCTTTACAACACAATGCTTCCTGCATATATTACTTCAAAATAGGTAGAGTATATTCATTTATTCATTATTTCATTAGCATACAAAAAATGACCGCCAATGCTGCTCATAGCACACAAACAACCAACAGCCTCGCAATGAGCGCCAAGGGCGCTCAGCGCGAAGTTTGCAATGAGCGCCGAAGGATCTAGGAACACCAACAAAATTAATGTCTCAACGAAACACCATTACCTGCCTAATCTTATTGCCGTAATTTTTTGACGGGCAAGTCGCTAGTACTGAATAATGAGCTGTGAGATTCTAATCTTCAGGGCAATATACCTGCAGTATGTACTGTACTGTAATATGGGGCATATGTCAAATTGTTTAAGGGCCCCTACCTATTATATCTACTGTATATAGATACATGAGGGAACAACCTATAGTGTGCACTGTGCAAGTATAAAGATATACCTACCTGGAAATATAGGAAATAAGTACCTACCAGTTGTATGTATAAATATCTGGATACATGCTTGTAGTATGTACTGATATCAAGGGGAGCTCACCTGCTATGTGTACTGTAAAAGGAGAGAGACACATACCTGTATTGTGTACTGATATAAAGGGGAGCTCACATTCTATATGTACTCTAAAAGAAGTGGCGACACCTATCTGTAGTGTTCACTGTGTACTGATACCAAGGCGCGCTCACTCGGTATATGTACAGTAAAAGAGACACCTACCTGTATTGTATTGTGCAGTGTACAGATATCAAGGGGCGCTCACCTGCTATATGTACTGTAAAAGAAGAGAAATCTACCTGTAGTGTGTACTGATATCAAGGGGAGCTCACCTGCTTTATGTACTGTAAATAAGCAGAGACCCCTACCTATGTTGTGCGCTGTGTACCAAACAGTGACTTCAAGGTGTATTTATCTATCTGTATCTCTTTAATAGCCAAGTCTCCTTAAGTGTGTAATGCTGGCTCTTAAAAAGTTCTCCAGTATATAATGTATATCTATGAAGGGCATCCTTTTATCCTCCCAGGAAACAGTTTGTCTGGCTCCTATAAAACCTTCCTGGTTCATAAGTTTTACATATTTTTGAATTATGATCTGAGACTGAGTGTACTGAGTACTAGTCATCAGGGGAGTATGTATGCTATATGTACTGTACAAAGGTCAGGGAACATCTTACTGCTGTATGGCAAATATGATGGGAATACCTTCATATTATGTGTACTGCACAAAACATCAGACTTGTACTATAGGATGATCAAGGACATATGTATGTGATTTATAAATAGCTACGACACTATACAAGGTTATCAGAGTTACTACTAGATACTACTAAAGATAGGACACATATGGGCTAGTGCAATTACTATATGTGTATACAGTGCCTTGCAAAAGTATTCACCCCCTTGGCATTTTTCGTGTTTTGTTGCTTCACAACCTGGATTTAACATGGATTGTTTGAGGATTTGCATCATTTAATTTACAGAACATGCCCACAACTTTGAAGATGTTTTTTTTTTTATTGTGAAGCAAACAACAAATATGACAACATAACAGAAAAAAGTCTATGTGCATAACTATTCACCCCCCCTAAAGTCAATACTTTGTAGAGCCACCTTTTGCAGCAATCACAGCTCCAAGTCGCTTTGGATAAGTCTCTATGAGCTTGCCACATCTTACCACTGGGATGTTTGCCCATTCCTCCTTGCAAAACTGCTCCAGCTCCTTCAAGTTGGATGGTTTGCGCTTGTGAACAGCAATCTTAAAGTCTGACCACAGATTTTCTATTGTATTGAGGTCTGGGCTTTGACTAGGCCATTCCAACATATTTACATGTTTCCCCTTAAACCACCCAAGTGTTGCTTTAGCACTGTGTTCTGCTGGAAGGTGAACCTCTGTCCTAGCCTCAAATCACACACAGAGTGGTACAGGTGTTGCTCAAGAATATCCCTGTATTTAGCACCATCCATCTTTCCCTCAACTCTGACCAGTTTCCCAGTCCCGGCTGCTGAAAAACATCCCCACAGCATGATGCTGCCACCACCATGTTTCACTGTGGGTATGGTGTTCTTTGGGTGATGTGATGGGTTTGCGCCAGACATAGCGTTTTCTTTGATGGCTGTAAAGTTCAATTTTAGTCTCATCAGACCAGAGCACCTTCCTCCATACATTTTGGGAGTCTCCCACATGCCTTTTCGCAAACTCAAAATGTGCCATTTTGATTTTTGCTGAAAGTAATGGCTTTTTTCTGGCCACTCTGCCATAAAGCCCAACTCTATGGAGTGTACGGCTGAGAAGGTGGGGTGAGAGAGGGGGAGGCTGAGAAGGTGGGGCGAGAGAGGGGGAGGCTGAGAAGGTGGGGCGAGAGAGGGGGAGGCTGAGAAGGTGGGGACAGAGAGAGGCAGAGCGAGCAAGAGGCGGAGGCAGGCAGAGAGGGATTGAGGCAGAGAGGCAATTTTTTTTCAAATGCGTAACTCGAAAGACCGCCAAAAAGAGCCAAATAATTACATGGGGGGGGTGGAGTAGTAAGGAAAAACATAAGACACAGGGCAGGGAGAGAAGGAGAAACAGAAACAGACACAGCGGTCAGAGAATGGGGAGAGGCTTGTGATGATCTCCGAAGGTGATCATTGAGAACCACGAAAGTTGCAGTTTGCTAAGGCTTTCAATAAGTGACGAAGCCGCTCATCGTGAGGCCCGTAAAGTAGACGGGGGGAGAGGCTCGCAATGAGCCACGCAATGAGCGCCCAATGACCGGCATGTAGCTAGGAGTGTGTGTGTATATATACATACACACACACACACATACATATATATAATGAGTGTACAAAGTCCTTTCAAATGAAGTTTTAAATTAATTTTTAATCATTGAGTATATCTTGTAGACTTTAACATCATTAAACAAGACAAATAGAAACCCTTTGTGTGACTGAAATAAGGTCACGTTTAGAGAACCCAAAGTGGGCAATACTGTGTATAAATCTTTGTAGGACTATACACTGAGTTAGTATTTCTACCATGTAGGAATTCTCTAGTGGAATGAAGTTTTCAAAAATGATATATAATGGTATTTTAGGGAACATTTTATTTTCTAATTCTGCAAATTATATTTCATTGCTCAAACCAAAGATCCTTTTCATAAAACACTCCACAAATTCTGCTGTGCGTTAATTAGGGAAAATGTTCCACAATGCTCTAAATCTTGAGCATAGCAATTGTAACTTAATATCCATGAGAATGTTTTAGTGACTTTAAAATAGAAAGGGACCCTTATTAGTCCTAAGTATATTTTCCATGCAATCGCTGCATTTAATATTATTCCATAGCCGTTTCACCCACACCCACAAAGTAATCCAATCTGTATTTTTCCTCTCGTTGCTTGTTTTAAGATTTTAACTTTTTTTTATTGGATGCGACTTACAATTAGGTCTTTCAAAATATAACTAGATTTTTGTGATGAGAGAAAAAAAAATTATTGTGAGGGAATGCAGTTTTTAGCAAGCTTTAATTGATAAAATGCTTGTTATTGCCTATTGATTTATATGATACCATATACGGTACCTTTGCTGTGTCACTTTAAACATATATCAATACGCTTGCAGATAGGCTGCCTTGGAAAATTGTGAGGAAGTACAATATTAAAAGGGCTCTATCACCCCCCAGTCAGGTTGTTGTTTTTGTTGTTGTTTTTTAAGTTATTCTTGAAAAAACTGACTACATTTTCTAACGGAAATAATTATTGAGAAATTCAATATTGCTTGTGTGGGATTTTTAACCTAATTAGTTACATAGTTTAACCAGAATGACAGACAGATGTGCCTGGCGTGCTGCGGCCATGTGGTCACGAGAGTCGGACACAACTGATGTTCTGAACAACAACAACAAAAATTAGCCACTGAGGGCCTCATTCTATTATCGGCTGTAAAACGGCCGCAAGGCTGCGATTCCTTGCGGGGGTTCCGTTATCGTGCAATTCAATTATATGATCTCCCCTTACGGCCGGCCGCATATCTTGGAACCGGCCGTAAGCTCAGAAATCTTTAAAGTCAAATATAAATTGAAGACTGCACTGTAAATCTTTGTAAATGCTAGGGATCATATTGGGGGACATGAGGATTAATAGCAACCCCCTCTCAAGCTTGCACATCAGCCCAAATCCGAGTTTACATTAACTGTTTATTTTCCGGCCGCAGCGTGGGCGGGTCTGAAGTGCTCCAAGCCCTCGGGACTTTTTACATGGATTTTTGACATAAATTAAAAAATAAATTATTTACTGATTTGAGTATAGGGGAATGTTGTGCTATTTTTGCTAACACCTACAATCACTTTATAGTCTCCTCAAAGTGCAGGATGGCTTTATTTTGGCTATTTTATGTGCTTAATTGGTGCTAGCGGGACCTGTTTGCTGCAAGAAAGCTGCGGCTCGCTTTTAGCCTTGCAGAGAGGGTTCCCGTAGCAATAGAATAGCAACCGGCTTTTCTTGCGGCCGAAACTCTTGCGCTGTTATAGATCAAAGGCTTTCCTCCGGCGCGAGCGGCAGCAAGAGATAGCAAGGCACCGGCCGCAAGCCTGCCGGAATCCCCGGCCTGAGGGGAATAGAATAGCCGAATAGCTTGCGGCCGGTCCTTGTGGCCCCGCAACGGCTGCGGCCGATAATAGAATGAGGCCCTGATTGTGTAAGTCTGAGGTTTTATAGCAGGCTGGAGCAGAGTGGGTTGTTGGTAGTTCGCAACGTCTCCATATTATGTGTAACTGCTTCATGTAAATTGGGACTAAAGTTCAAACCTAGCTTGTGTAAATACCAAGCTGATAAGACCCAAAATGATGGTAGTTCATATGAGAGTATGAGCGTCACATCATTTCTAGACCTTGAAAACATCATCATGGCGGACTTGGCTAAGTATCACTGATGACAGCATTACATCTCTTTCTCACTTCACATTATATCCTTTCTGTCTTACCCATGAACTTTTCACCTCTTCCCATAAGTTCTCAATTTCCTCTTCTCCAAATCTTCCTCTTATCAGTCTTTATTATTAACTATCTGCCCCTCCCCAATCCTGTCACACACTCAACATTTGGATGTCTTACTAAACCACATTAGCCAAATTTGCTCATGATCATATTTTTCCAGTTAAGCATTATGTAAAGTATTAACATGCTGCATGTATATGGTGGTGTATACGGTATCAAGGCACCAAAATGTTTATTCATTATATATACAATGTATGAATTTTGTATATTATAATGTTCCATGTTATTTTGAGTCATCCCAGACTAATGAAAAACATAGACTGATTAAAAATGATCACATACCCACACTGTAGACCTATGTTTGCAGAAGATGAGACCAGAGATGTGGATAGACAGTTGTAGTGGTGTTCTGGTATATGGTGATAGGAAAAGTCTCATGGGCCTGATGGTCGGTAGTAGGTGGGTTGAAGATTTCAGAGTAATTTAGTGTTACGATATTCAGTAAATAAACATAAATATGTGATCCAGGTTGCAGAGTTTCTAGAGATTGGCCTCCTGTAATCACTGGGGAGGTAACATTTGGGTTTGATTTGTGGCAACGGTGCATTCTGGGAAGCAGAACAGCGTTGTCCAACTCTAGTATTTAAGGCCCATTATCATGCCAGCTTTTAAATGACCTTTGTCAGTGCTCCAATATGATTAGGCTGATTATTCTCCAAGATCTGCACATGCTCAGTTTTGTCAATTTATTATAGCTGTAGACTGAAAACATTTCAGCCAGGCACCCATAGAATATTTAGCACTTATTGTCAATAATATTATGTAAGAGAGAGAAAACATACCATGTGGGCTGGGTGGCTCACAGGTAAAACTGTTAAATAGAATTTTATAATATGAAAATGCATTTTTTATTAACATTGGATTGCTGTAAATGTGTCGTGTTACATTATACCATTTGTAACACTGTGTCCCTTTAAGTAAAATATAAATCACTGGGGTTTTCATATATTTCAAATATTTGGTGTTAAAAGCAGTCTCAATAAGTGAAAATAGGATATATAATTTGTATTTCATGTGATACAGGCACGTCAGACTGCTGGATTTGCGGCTGCATGTGGCCCAGTCTCTCATTTAATGTATTGCTTCTTCAGATTCAGTGAAAAGAGGCCAACAGCTTCCCAAAATGTGGGCCTTATTCTTTACTAATTCAGTATAGTGAGGTCCTTTTAATCATTCTGGTGCCAGCTTACTAATAATAATACTGGAAAAGAAAAACATATAAAATATCCTCTTATTCTTTTATACTGTACATGTCCAAGACTTCCTCTGCTGTGTCTGAGCTTTCCTACCTGAATACCAATTCTGCCTGTGAGTTCCCCCATTGCACCTCTAAGTCTTTCCATCTCATCCTCCTCTAATTCACCATACCTAGGTATTCGCAAAATTGTTAAACTCTTTGTGGGGGAATATTCTTTAGATAAGGTAAAGAGAAGACAAGATATTGAGTGAAGGTTAGGAAAAGAGAAGACATTTCTTTATTTAAAATATATCCGTTGTACGCCATATACTGTTCTAAAAGATATATATATATATATATATATATATATATATATATATATATGTTTACATTTTATTCAAGTTTATTAACCATATTAATATACTACTCAAAACTGTAGCCCTTGTGAATGCTACTATTTTGAAGTATAATTGTGCAAATTCATAATTTCAGTTTAAAATGCCTTGTCTAGACTTTATCATTTATTGTAAAAACAACACAAGGTATATTCCAAAATAGCAGAGTGCTTTCCGCTTGTTACATTTATTTTGTGACAAATTGACAGCTAAAGCTGTCATCATGAATGGCAAACTCAATAGACTTATTTTTGGATGGAACCAAATGAAATCTAAGATTCAGTTATTGATTTTCTTTGCTGATTTTGCCAAATGTTCAATTTTTTGTTTTGCAGGGCATTTTCCTTCCTCCTTGGAGAGTCAGAGAATGGATTCTACAGATGAATCCCGCTCCAACACTGATAGCTCACCAGAACTTGTAGGGCAGGAAGATGGAACTGAGGCCCCTCAGTCTATAGACAGTGAAACTTCAGTCTCAGAAAAGACACCTCTTATGGACAGCACAGAGGACTTTGAAATAATAGACAGTGCTGTAGAAGAAGATGATGATTTGAGCGATCTTCCTCTTCTGGAGGATGTAGAGAAGAGGGAGATGACAGACAGTGAATCAAACATCACACCATCAGAGGAGAAGAGGAAAGAAGAGCAAGCAGAGGAATGGCTAGATATTCTAGGTAAGTGACCCTGGTGAGTACCATAAACCCAGGTAGCCCTAAAACATTTCTTCTGGCTTCTACTTTTTAGAAGTGTATCCCTTTGAACACACTCCCTCAACAGCTCCAAGAAAATCTAGTTGGCGTCTGTTTTCTTAATATTATACTGTGGAGCCAAAGTACACATTTAAGAAGTCCTGGCGCTAAGACTTCCAGGACATATCCCCCTTGTGGGTGTTTTTATTCAAGATCTGTGTTCAACCAGTCAGTTACTACTCCACATTTTTCCTTATCATGACACCATCCCATGATTTCTTCACACATTATAATTGTGTGCGAGTTTATATTTACGCAGAGTAACAGAAAGTGTCGGATACACTTAAGAGACATCTATCTCTATGTACAGACATTTCTATTCATGTGCATATGCAGTCTGCTGCACACTGAGAAGTTGTTGCCCTAGGTCTGGGCCTCTTAGACCTAGACACAAATAGTACATTTTTAAGACCTTGCAAATGCATAATTTATTCTCTGTACGGTGGAGAGCTTCTCTTACTCTTTTGCTTAATAAATATATATATATATATATATATATATATATATATACATACATAATATTATTTCTGAATTGTGTATGTCTAACACTCTGCATTTAAAGTGTTGCATATTTAAATATATATATATATATATATATATATATATATACATACATACATACATACATACATACATACATACATACGAGGGCAGTGGGCGAGGGCCTCAGTTGCTGGCATGGAGCGCCGAAGGCGCTCCATGCCAGCAACTGTGACCCTCGCAAAATTCACGTCGCAACGCAAACAACACGGCACACCAATTACGACACTCGCTAAATTTTTACGAGCAACGCAAACAACATACGACACACGTTAACACACATTACGGCCTCGCAACACTCGGACGCAACTCGCGAACATTACAAAATTCAAAACACAATACATACACACAGCACATACATAAAAAACTTACCCACAGCAAGAGGGAGCACCCAGGACCTCAAAAAAGCAACTTACAGCTTCATTTCACTCGAAATAAAAGAGTTTAGACACTAAAAAATTTGCTAAGCGAGAGAAAAAATGGCCGCCGAACAAAACGAAAACGAGGCTACACACGCAAACACCATACGAGACACGTTACCAGACATTACGACCTCGCAAACATCGGACGCAACACGCCGACATACAAACATTTAAAACACAATAAATACACGCAACACACACATAAAAAGCTTACCTACAGCAAGAGGAACCATCCAGCACCTCAAAAAAACAAGTTACACCTTCATTTAAATAAAAATAAAAGACTTTAGACACTAATAAAATCGCTAAGCGAGAGAAAAAATGGCCGACGAACAAAACGAAAACGAGGCTACAGCACTCTCAGCACGTAAAACACCACAAAACGCTCGCAAAACACCACACGAAACTCGAAAAACACCACGAGGCACCAACGGATAATCCGCAAAGACGCATACCACAGATAACCCGTCATTTTACTCCAATGCGGAAGTACACCACTACGCTAACGGTTTCGCCTCGCGCACGCACACTATTACACTGCACACATTCAGCACGCTTACACAGCAGCTCCACACCACTAATGCTGCAGCAACATCAAAACAGATTGCCAGCTCTTCAACACAATGCTTCAAAATAGGTAAAGGATATTCATTTAATTAATGTATTATATATTTCATTATTACACACCAAACAGCATTAGCTACCTTACAATTTCATTGCCATCATTTTTTGACGGGCAATTCGCTAGTCATATATATAGTTGTGAGCATGCGGGTTGTTGCTAACCTGCGGACCTGGCAACATTTACGGACTTACGACAAACAAATACGAGACGCGAACATAGAAAAAAAAACACTACGACCTCACAAAGGTACGACTTTAACGGCCTACCCGCGCCAACCTGAAACATTAGAAACACAATAAATACACACAACATACACATAAAAAGATTACCCACAGCAAGGGGGAGGGCACCCAGGACCTCTACAAGTGAAGTTACACCTCGATTTAAGTCCAAATTACAGAGTTTAGACACCCGAAAATCACCTAAGCGAGAGAAAAAATGGCCGCCGAAAAAACTAAAACGAGGCTACAGGACCCTAAAGACGCAAAACACCACCAAACACATACAAATTTTCCGAAAAAATCGGAAGACATCCAAGTACAAGGACGCAAAATCAGCCACAGCCGCGTACCACACATTAGGCGCCATTTTACAACACTAACTTACACAATCCGGAAGTACACAGCTACCCAAACAGATTTTCCTCGCGCACGCAGCCTATTTACACTACACACATTGCTGACACTTACACAGCAGCTCCACAGCACTGAAAACACGCTCTTCTGCACAATGCTTCCTGCATATGTTACTTTATTACTTTATTATTATGTATTCTTTATTTGATTACTATACACCAAACAGCATTAGCCCACTTACAATTTCATTGCTGTCATTTTTTGAATATTCTAGTATTAAATAAATAGCACATTTGAACATCTAAAACAAGTTAAAATATTTTTTTTCTATTCAGAGCTTCAAGAAATATAGTTATTACACTGCATTCTGGGAGCCTGGGCAGGCACATGCAAATGTGCCCAAAGAGGCGTCACGCTTGTAATCTAAATACCCTTTTAAGCATATGCCTGCTGTATTACACAGCTCTAAGCAAAGCCCAGGGTGGATTATGCACCAGCCATTTATGTATAAATATTTATATGTGTGTGTATGTTCAGTCCTTCAGTCTTGTCCGACTCTCGGTGACTATATGCACATGGCATGCCAGGCATATCTGACTGTTTTTGGTTGTGCTTATCCATATGACTTTCTTGGCAAAGATACTGGAGTGGGTTGCCCATTCCTTCTCCAGTGGACCGTTATTTGTCTGACCTCTCTGCTATGCCCTGCCCATCTTGGGTGACCCTACATGGCATAGCTCACAGCTTCAGTGAGGTAAGCACTTTCACCACAACAAGGTAGCGATCCAGAAGGGGATATATATAAATGTGTGTGTGTGTGTATATATATATATATATTATTATTTTTTTTTTTTTTTTGTATTCCGAAATACATGGTTCAAATGCACAGTTATATAATTTATTGGTCAAATTCATATTTAATTAACTTGTTAGAGACCTTTTTCGATAATAATGGTTGATTATATTTTTATATTTTGCAAAGAGTGAATCCCTTCTATAATCAATTTCTCTATAGCCAGCTTGGTTTCTTACAGTTAATTATTCTCCATGAATTTCTATAATGAAGTTGGGCTATTACCGTACATTTTGTAGCTGGGTGTACAGTTGAAAGGCTACGCCTGCCCCAGACTGTAGGTGAGGGGAGCGGGAGACACTGGGGGGGAACAGGAACCAATGATTATTTCCATTCAAAAAGCCATTAATAGCCTGCCTGACTGCCATAGGTTTCAGCGCACAGCCCTGACGCTGGGAATATATTAGCTGTCACCCATGTGAAATATAGAAGGCCCAGAGGAAGCCATTACGGCAGTGAGTATGACGGGAGGAGGTGATTTACGAGATGCCGGGATATTCCAGCGAGCCAGTGAGGACAGAAGGCATTTGCTGGAGTAAGACAGCAGGATATGGGGAAATGATGCATGTTTAGGGACAGGTGGAATGAGCAGCCAGAGTGACTTTAAATCTCCTTATTAAGCACAGGTGGAATAACAAGATGGGGGTTTGGAGATCCCAGAGCTGGGACCTCATTAGCAGCTCTACCTGCGTGTGCCAGGATACGAGGACTTGTGTATTATACAGTGTCCTGTTGCTGAAATGCTCACTATGAGTGACAGCCTCATTCATTAAACAGCAGGACGGCAAATTCCCACTACACAGAAAGTGTCAGCGTGCCATGTGCTTGGCTGTATAGAGGATTTACATTTTACCTCTGACACCTTACTATATTCAGTAATTAAAATCAGGGAAATAACGCTTCTATTTGAATGTATTGGCTGAGACATATGCTATCTGGGCTTCAATATTATTCAGTTTTGTCCATTCTATACAGACATTAACATATACATGTTGTGTGTATGATCTGGTCCATATAACACTATTTGGGGTTATTTATTAATAGGCGAAATAGGTCACTTAACTCTACTTCCTATGTTATTTTAAGGAACCTGTTTATTATAGAGTATTGCAACGCTCAGTTCTTTATGGAATCTAAAAGACTGAATTTAAGAATACTTAGGGCTTCATTCAAATGCAATTTGGAAAATTGAATAGGGCTCTATATAAGCACAGAGCATATTTTTTTTACAGAAGTTTTTAGTTAGTGAAGACCTTGCTTTTGGATAGAAGTTCACTAACTAAAAACTTCTGTAAACAAATATGCTCTGTGCTTATATAGAGCCCTATTTAATTGGCCAAATCGCAATTGAATGACGCCCTAAGGGTGTGTGTTCCTTTTTGATGTCCTAATACTGAATAAACTTCTCTGAATGTGTAAATGTGTAACTGAGAGTGTTAGACATACATCACTAATAGTTTTCTATGTCCCTATGTATACTTTTAATCACTTGGTTATTGTTTGATCTCCCTTTTTATAAATAAACTTTGAGTGCATGTAAAGTCCTTCCAGTTTTTATAATACTAGCGACTTGCCCGTCAAAAAATGACGGTCAATAAAATTTGAAGCCATGGCAATGTTGTTTGGCACACAACGTTAAGCTTTTTATACTGTAAGGACCTTCGGCGGTCATTGCGAGCCTCTCCTCGCGTGTCCTTTGGCTCCTCTCTCTATTTTTTTAAATACTAATTCATGAATTCATTGAATAATAAATTAATATAGTTTACCTTTTTCTAATTAATATATGTAGCAATCAATAGCCTGAAGAGGTAACAATCTCTTTTTATTGTCCCGCAGCATATAATGTCCAGTTGGACTGTTGCTGGCCTGAGGAGATAGTGTTATGTGTGCATTAGAAATCGGGTGCGTGCGCGAGGGCAAACCATTGTTTTATTTGTGTAAACGCTACTTTAGATGTGTAATGTTGTTATTGGCAAGTTAGAGTTGTAAAATTGTCTATGTGCTAGGCTTTTCATTTGCTGTCCTTTGTAATACTGTATTTTGTACCTCGTACGTTCCTGGGTGAAAGTGGTACATGGTTGGCGGTGTTTTGCGCGCTCCAGGGTCGTGTAGCCTCGTTTTCATTTCTTTCTTTTTTTTTTGCTTTGCGCGGTTCGGCCGTTAACTTTGTATTTTTCCTATCCTGTATTTTTTTTTTTTTCTAAGTCCCGCGTCTTGTATTTTTTTGAGGCTAAGTCCTGCGTGTTTCAATGTGTGATCGGCTCACCTCGCTTTGCAAGGCTCGCAGGAGCTCCTTTGGCGCTCATCGACCAAGTGCGTTAACGGCTAGCCTCGCTATGCAAGGCTCATAGGCGATGAGCACCTTCGGCACTCATCGCCTAAGTTGTACGCAGCACGCAAAGCGTGACAACGTCTCGTAGTTCGATAATTATAATATGTGATAAGTAATCTCTACCAGAGGAGCACTTTGTTCCGATGGTGCCTAGAGCAAAACAATTTTAACAACCAGGGCCCTCCATCCTCTAGCTCCACCACTGTAAGTAATTGCTATGTATATGTGTATATATGCACAAGTATGGGTGTGTGTGTTTATAATTATGTATGGTATGTATTATAATATCTGTATATGCACTCTATATACTCAACTTTTGTTTCTGAGCAAAAAGGTTGCAGGAACTTTTAGTTGAGCCACAAGGGAGGAGTACAGATTTTTTGGACAGAAAAACATTGTAAATGTATACGTTGGAAAACCCAGCATTTATACAAAGCTTCAGCAGAAAAAAAGAATAAATAAAAAAAAGTATACTTGGTATTTGAAAACACATTGTGTATATGTTGTGTGTATGTATTTTTATACAAACAATCTTCCACACATATATAATTGAATAATTAATATAATACATGCTTTTTGGGGTCCAATCCCACTTAAACTGAGAAGCCTGACAGCATTTTTTAGGAATTGGTTGCAAAGTTTAGGAAATTGCACCTACTGCCATTCTTATAAAATAAGTCTTAACAAGTATTGAGGATCTAAAAGAAGTCTTTGAGGAGCCATGGTTTCCAGGATTTATCAGTCCTATGCAAATTGTATTGTTGGTATGTTAAAGGACAAATACTTTTTTTTAAAGAAATAACATGTGTGTGTGTGTGTGTGTGTGAAGTACGGTATGTACCAAACTAACATTAACAGCTGTGTAAGCCGTGGACATGAAACATTTTTTGTGAGAACTTAAACTTCTGTGTAGAAGAAACCATTTCATGGTTGTTATATCACTTTGTGAGAGCTGGATCATGAGGGTGTGTTTATTTATCTGTCAGTGGTGCTAGGGTAGGGTAAGAGAAGAGAGAGGCCAGAAGGCTTTGTTAAAGAATTGGATCTGACTAAAATTGACACAATACCTCTCCCTCTTAAGCAGCCTGCTTGCATATTTGAACATAATTTTGTTAAAAAAACACCGTTTTAAACCAAATAGTTCCTAGAAAGGTCCATTCCCTGTAGCTCATGCACACAGCGTTTCTGTAGTACTAGATCTACTAACCAATCAGACTGTCACTCCACAGCCTGCTGTTAAAATGCTCTGTGTACAGTGGCCTTTTAAACGCCCCCAGCACTTTGTTGCACTGCACAGGTTGTGATAGTGTAGCTTTGTGTGTGAGGGATGATATTTACACAAGCGTGTATGATGAAGGAGGTGATGATTAGCACATCAGACATTCCTGCACGCAGGCTGTGAGGGAGCTCTCCTTATACCTGGTTCCCCCGGCTGTGTGTAAAGCTACCTGCTCACGCTGCACGGTCTGGAATTGATTTAGGGCATGCACATTACTCTATGAATGATTATCCAGTACAAAGAAAGGAAACTGAAACCAATGCAAGGAGTCCCACAGGTGCACTCTCATACAGCAGGCAAAATGACATGGAATAGAAAGAAAGCATCTGTGTGAGCAGCTTGACCTTATATGTAAACCTCAGCTCCACACAGGGACATCCAGTACATCCCTCTCTGACACTTCCTGTCATGCACAAGGGTGGATATAAGACTTTAGGAATATTATTTTACTGTGTGTTTCATTCACAGTCTCATAGCTCTTTATTTATAGAGCACCAACACTCTCCACAGTAAATAATGTCACAACTTTAAACGATCTGGTGCAAAATTGGCTACTATCTCTGTTAAAATAATTTTTATGGACTTGCATTCTTTATCAATGTAAAGTTCCATAGCACAGTATATATGTAGTACAGTACAATATGGGAACCTCTCTGTATATTGGTTTGCTTCACTTTTTTGCCTCAGATTTTCATAGTAAATTAGTGTAAGTTCTATTATTGATTGTCTTAGTTAGAATATTGCCACATACATCTATTTTAATCTAATTCCAATTTTAAAAAAAATGTAAGATCTGTGGACGTCTGCTCTTATCCAGCATTATGTTCCTATTGCAACTGTGATGTTAAAATCCCCCTTATCCACTAAATTCCAGTTAAATTAAAGGTATATGTAAGTGTCCCTGTTTTCCCCTTTCTCTAATCTAACACATGCTGCTTATATCAGACACACACATTACATGGAGTCATTCTAGACACATACAGATTTATTTTATTTCAAATAAATAAAACATGTTTTCCACATCCCAAGAGCTGCCTACATAGACACAGTGTACCTCCCAATAGAAACACTGCATTTGGGTACGGATTTTAATCCAATAATTAAGCTTCAAGCCAACAGCAGTACAATTCAGAAATCCAAATAGCAATATTTGACTCCTCCTCCAAGATTATACATTCCATGATGCTTTGCTGCACAAACTGCCATCACCGACTGAAGCAGTTTTATTGCTGCCTGTGATTGGCCAAAACAGATTTTATGATAATTTGTGCATGGATTGTCAGGGGTGTTTAATTTTAAAAAACCGGCTGCTTGCAAACTCAAGATTTAGCAAACATTAGGGTAAGTATAAATATGTAATAATAATTCAAACAATACTGATTCTCCTCTATCAGATGCATTCATAATCCAGGAAGCTTACACATGCCTTTAATATGCACCTCCATTGCTTTATAATATAATGTGCACCTCTTGCTCTCTTTCGTTTTCAGTTCACTGAGAGGTGGCAGCCATCTTTTCATGCCATGTTGCTCTTGAATGTTCCATCATTTAATTTTTAACGTTTCATGTTTATTAAAATGTTGATAGATACAGTTCAAAATAATATTCATAACACAATTACAATTAATCATATTTTAAATGAAATTAGTAATGATAATAGTTTACATCCTTATACATTTATGTCTATATTACATAAGCTTATGTGAAATAAATTACCAATCTATTTAATAAACATGTTAATTACTTCTAATGCATTTCAAATATATGTAAACCCAACAAAAATAATTGTTTTCTGTAGATTTCAAATTTATCAGTTCTTATATAAAGGTTTGATAAAGTTATCTATATTTCTTATTTTACTTTACAGTCCAACCTTGCCAAATGGCTATATATCTATTTGAGCTGCTTTTCAACCTACTTATTAAGTATTCAATATCATATTCAATTCTCTATCTTAACATTCATATGGAAGGTGTAGTGTTTTGTTTCCACAGAGAAGCAATTCATGTGTAACCTAATTAAGAAAATAATGGGTCAAATTTGAATGAAATTCTTGTAATAATCTTATGATGGTTCCGTCTGCCCCTGACATATGATATAAGGAGGGAGAAGATTCCTTGTGGAGATTTTGCTCTGAAGCCTTGCTTCTAGTTTTAGTAAATAAATGTAGTGTATTTGCTTTTTATCTATTTGTATAAATTTAGACATGTAAAATGTAACCACGGACGATATCTTTCCTTTTCATACCTGCTTTAAATCTCAGAGCCTTTTTATAATTGTTTATGTTTGCACTTTAACATTTAATTTTATATTTAAGTTACGGTATTTGTTTAAAAGGCCGCTGTTCACGGAGAAATAAATATAAATGTTTGACAACCTTGAGCATAATTAAGCGGGGAAAAACTCAATAAGGGACATGTTTTAATTTTAAAATAATCTACTAGCTCCCCTTCTGGATTGCTACCTTGTCGTGGTGAAGGGGCTTGTGTACCTCAGGGAAGCTGTGAGCTATGCCATGTAGGGTCATCCAAGATGGGCAGTTCATGGCAGAGAGGTCAGACAAATTGCAGTCCACTGGAGAAGGAACTGGCAATCCACTCTAGTATCTATGCCATGAAAACCTTAGACATAGATAAATGTGCCTGGCATGCTGCAGTCCATAGGGTCACCGAGAGTCGGACATAACTGAATGACTGAACAACTATAACAATATGTGTTAAAAGTTCACTGTAGTGCCAAAATGTCTATAGAGAAGGTTTCAAACAATAGCTTTTATTTTTTGCATGTCAAATAAATTATATTTATTAATTTAAGAAAATGTATACCAAAACAGTGCATAAATAGATAAAAAGCAAATTATCTTTAAATGCATTAGCCTGATTAGTAAATTCATTTTTTTTTTTTTTAGAGAAAGTGACTCATGGAGAGCCTTTTATCTGCATTTCCATATCTAGTTTTGCATCCAAAAGAATGTTGATAAAATAGTTATATGATATAGTGGTTGTAGTCCATAGTTCTGACCTTCACATTTATATGTAAAATTTGACACCATAGACCATTTCTTTTCCATACATATATGTTTATAATGTTTAAAACAGAATATTTTAAACACATGACTGCAATAGCCATTAAACTCTGTTCTAGTCATACAAGAGCTGCTGATACCAACAATGTATATGATTTGTTTCCAGAGCTTATGTATTGTTCATAAGCTTCTTATCTTTACGTTATCTGGGATGGGGCTCCTGCTTAGGAAATCCAGTAAGCTCTCCTGTTGGAAGTGGTTGGAGTGAGCTGAAGGGCATATACCTTGTGTCTGTTAGTTGCCATTCTGCTCCCCTGTCCCATGATTTCAGTGGGTATGAGGATGAATATTGATACATAAATCTACTACTTAACTAATATCTGAACAAATGCAAGTGTTACAACCGGTACATACCTTACAAAATTAAGCATGTGCATTGTTTGTCTAAACATTATTTTAAAATAAATGGCACACCTTGTTTACACTCTTCTCCTGCTACCCATATTCTTGTCCATTATATGCACACACTTAATATACAACCTACATTACTTATTATAAAAAAGTACGCACTCTTTGTATACAAAGGCTGTGAACCTTTTGGATATCAGGACCATCTAATTATTTTGCAGTGCTCATTGGGAATGTTTTTTGAGATTATTTTTATAGGTTGATACATGTGATATTTTCAGTTAGTTTTGCACTAATTTGAGCACAGTATATTTTAATTGCATATGTGTTCATCACAAAGCTGCCCATAACACTGATTAACGGTAGTGGTAACTTTGTTCCTGAGGACCAGAAGATCTGGTCTCCGGGACCATTCCTAGGACTGGCTGTTGAGAACCACTGTTGTGTGTGTGTGTTTATATATAAATGTCTGTATACAAAAGAGAATGACCAACATTTTTAGCATGACTGTGAGTTTATTCAGGCTACTGGAAAACAGTGGTGCTAAGTGGGCCTTTTATGTAGAGCTGTCCATCTTGAGTTTTCCAAACTATTCAATCTGTGGATACAGGCACCTAATTTCCAGTTCAGAGACTAGATAACTGTAGCCCAAGACCTTTTGCTTGTTAATATTAATTGTGTATAACCTTATCATAGCAAACCCCAGCTTTTCTTTACTTTGCCAACTAGTTACATAGCTTTCAGGACAGTTGTGAGTCCTCCTTTTGCTACCATGTTTCCTATATGTGAGATATGACTGGCCGCGTCCATTTTGTGACTGTTTGAATCTCCCTTTCCAGGTAATGGAATTCTGAAGAAGAAAGTTTTGATTCCTGGGAAGGGTGCCGAGAGCAGACCAAAGAAGGGGCAAGATGTCACTGTGCGGCTCAAAACTGCTCTTGAAGGAGGAGAGGTAGTAGAAGAAGAAGACTCACTCACGTTCACATTAGGCGATGGTGATGTCATCCAGGTGAGTCATTGGTTATAAGCAGAAGATGGTAATTATTTGTGTTCATGTACAATCGCATCACTCCTCTTACTTCACAACCACACCAGTAGCTAGCTTTCTTTTTACTTTATACAAAGCAAACATGGATGTTTTGCTGAAACGTAATTACTAATTTGTATTTTTTACTACAACTTACATAGAAAGAAAAGTACAGATTGCCATATTGGTACTAGAGAGGCAAGCTGGTTGTTGTAGGTGATACCTTTTAGAGGACCAACTGGAGGCACAGCATTACACTAATGACCCCTTATTTTTTCTGGTAGATAGAAAAGCTAATTGACAGGCAAAAATTACAAATTCAATATAAGTTTGTCTGTTTGAGGGCATACTGCTTGTGTAGTTTTCAAAATAAGTAAGTTTAATTTTTTGTTAATAATATGCTAAATTCTCATTCTTTGGTGTACTGCGCAGTATTCCTTTAAAAAAATACTTTTCATACAGTGGTCATCCACTGCCCCTCTGAGCTCTCTTAACTTCATGTTCATTGCTTCAGTGACCTCATCTATCCATCATTGTTGTCCCCTTCTTCTTGTGCCTTCAATCTTTTTCAGTCTCAGAGTCTTCTCTAGAAAACCATGTCTTCTCATGATATAGTGCAAGGGACTCTCAGAAGTCTTCTCCTACAACACAATATAAATGTGTCAATTCTATGGCGCTCAGACTTCTTTATGGTCCAGCTCTCACACCCGTGAATAACATAGTTTAACTATGTGGACCTTTGCTGATCGTGTAATATCTTTTACTTTTAATTGCTTGTCCAGACTGGCCATAGCTTTCCTTTCTAGAAGCACACATCTTTATTTCATGGCTACAGCCACTATCTGAAGAGATCTTGGAACCCAGGAAAATAAAATCTGTCACTGCCTCCACTTCTTCCCCATCTAATTTCCAGGATCTAAGATTGCGGTTTGCTATGATCTTTGTCTTTTTTTTTTTTTTTACATTGAGCAGGCCAACTTTTGCACTCACTTAGAGTGTGCCTGATGGATACAGGAAATTTGTGCAGCTTTAAAGTATAACTTATTAGAGCATGATAGGCCTCCCTTTGTCTTGCGTTTAAACATTGTACTTTTGGAGAGTAAGTAAGTTTTTAAGCTCAATGGCAGGGCCCTCCATGATTATATCTGTGTTAATATTGTATTTTTTCTTTGTAATTAACCCCTGTATATTGCTACAGGATACAGTGTTGTATCGCATATAAATGATAGGAGATGTCATACTGTTGCTGGATTTCCATGTTTTCCTGTCTTGGGCCGTTATGAATTAGCACTGATAAAGCTCATAATGAATGTGCTTCTTGGGAAACATGCTGGCCCATGGGTGTATTTGAATGCGGTCAGAGACATTTTGTGGCGATTCATCCTTGTCCCGGGAGCTTGTGTTTCTTCTCCAACATAGTTCTGACATAAGGTACAGCATATTTTGCATCCATGTGTAAGCTGATCTTGTATACTGACTATATTGTTTTTGGTTTGGTTTCTATATTTAAAATGTAAGGCAGCTTCCTTGGAAATAAAGAGAAAGAGAAAGCAAATTCATTTTGACCGTGATCTATGACAAAAGGAAACATTACAGACAAACTGCCATATCCCAATTTACTGAGTTAATTGTCTAACTTTAAATATTGTTAAACTCTTTTATAGATATTAAATATATGTCAATTGTATTTTTCTCCTTGTTAGCACTTTACATATTTGCGCCACTTTTATTATCCGTTAGTACTGCTACATTATAACAGTAATGGATTGTGTGTGATTTGGCTAAGTGTTTTCAATTCACTGTGATTATACAATTTACTACTGTTGTCAAGACAAACACTCTTTTGTGTTTCATAAAAATAATAAAAGTTGTGGTACATTAGCACCATCTAGTGGCAACATACATACATTTCTATAGATGTTTAGCTTTTCTCTGTAAATCCTTCAAAGGGCCCTTATTTCATTTAAAGGACCACTGTAGGCATTTATTTTTTATATTGTCTTTAAATAACTTAATGATAACAAGCAAAATGTGATCAAGGAGTGCTGTCTTATTGACATGGTGTCATACCTGACTGCCGTGTCTTCCTGATCACGGTGGCATACCTGACTGCTGTGTCTTCCTGATCACGGTGTCATACCTGACTGCCGTGTCTTCCTGATCACGGTGGCATACCTGACTGCCGTGTCTTCCTGATCACGGTGGCATACCTGACTGCCGTGTCTTCCTGATCACGGTGGCATACCTGACTGCTGTGTCTTCCTGATCACGGTGTCATACCTGACTGCCGTGTCTTCCTGATCACGGTGTCATACCTGCCTGCTGTGTCTTCCTGATCACGGTGTCATACCTGCCTGCTGTGTCTTCCTGATCACGGTGTCATACCTGACTGCTGTGTCTTCCTGATCACGGTGGCATACCTGACTGCCGTGTCTTCCTGATCACGGTGGCATACCTGACTGCTTTGTCTTCCTGATCTCGGTGGCATACCTGACTGCTGTGTCTTCCTGATCACGGTGGCATACAGTCAGGTCCATAAATATTGGGACATCGACATAATTCTAATCTTTTTGGCTCTATACACCACCACAATGGATTTGAAATGAAACGAACAAGATGTGCTTTAACTGCAGACTTTGAGCTTTAATTTGAGGGTATTTACATCCAAATCAGGTGAACAGTGTAGGAATTACAACAGTTTGTATATGTGCCTCCCACTTTTTAAGGGACCAAAAGTAATGGGACAGATTAACAGTCATAAAACAAACTTTAACTTTTTAATACTTGGTTGCAAATCCTGTGCAGTCAATTACAGCCTGAAGTCTGGAACGCATAGACATCACCAGACGCTGGGTTTCATCCCTGGTGATGCTCTGCCAGACCTCTATTGCAACTGTCTTCAGTTCCTGCTTGTTCTTGGGGCATTTTCCCTTCAGTTTTGTCTTCAGCAAGTGAAATGCATGCTCAATCGGATTCAGGTCAGGTGATTGACTTGGCCATTGCATAACATTCCAATTCTTTCCCTTAAAAAAACTCTTTGGTTGCTTTTGCAGTATGCTTCGGGTCATTGTCCATCTGCACTGTGAAGCACCGTCCAATGAGTTCTGAAGCATTTGGCTGAATATGAGCAGATAATATTGCCTGAAACACTTCAGAATTCATCCTGCTGCTTTTGTCAGCAGTCACATCATCAATAAATACAAGAGAACCAGTTCCATTGGCAGCCATACATGCCCACGCCATGACACTACCACCACCATGCTTCACTGATGAGGTGGTATGCTTTGGATCATGAGCAGTTCCTTTCCGTCTCCATACTCTTCTCTTCCCATCACTCAGGTATAAGTTGATCTTAGTCTCATCTGTCCATAGGATGTTGTTCCAGAACTGTGAAGGCTTTTTTAGGTGTTGTTTGGAAAACTCTAATCTGGCCTTCCTGTTTTTGAGGCTCACCAATGGTTTACATCTTGTGGTGAACCCTCTGTATTTACTCTGGTGAAGTCTTCTCTTGATTGTTGACTTTGACACACATTCACCTACCTCCTGGAGAGTGTTCTTGATCTGGCCAACTGTTGTGGAGGGTGTTTTCTTCACCAGGGAAATAATTCTTCGGTCATCCACCACAGTTGTTTTCCGTGGTCTTCCGGGTCTTTTGGTGTTGCAGAGCTCACCGGTGCGTTTTTTCTTTTTAAGGATGTTCCAAACAGTTGATTTGGCCACACCTAATGTTTTTGCTATCTCTCTGATGGGTTTGTTTATTTTTTTCAGCCTAATAATGGCTTGCTTCACTGATAGTGACAGCTCTTTGGATCTCATATTTAGAGTTAACAGCAACAAATGCAAATAGCACACTTGAAATGAACACTGGAACTTGTATCTGCTCTTTGTAAATGGGATAATGAAGGAATAACACGCACCTGGCCATGGAACAGCTGAGCAGCAAATTGTCCCATTACTTTTGGTCCTTTAAAAAGTGGGAGGCACAAATACAAACTGTTGTAATTCCTACACCGTTCACCTGATTTGGATGTAAATACCCTCAAATTAAAGCTGAAGGTCTGCAGTTAAAGCACATCTTGTTCGTTTCATTTCAAATCCATTGTGGTGGTGTATAGAGCCAAAAAGATTAGAATTGTGTCGATGTCCTAATATTTATGGACCTGACTGCCGTGTCTTCCTGATCTCTGTGGCATACCTGACTGCCGTGTCTTCCTGATCACGGTGGCATACCTGACTGCCGTGTCTTACTGATCACAATTACATACCCATTTGAGTTCAATTCACATTGGACAATTATCTAGAAAGACAGAAATATCTTCACCTGTAGTGATCAGGAGCTGACTGGCATCCTTTAGTTTGCAAGCAGCATATCCTGTTGTACCATTAACTAGTTACAGTGCCTTGCAAAAGTATTCACCCCCCTTGGCATTTTTCTTGTTTTGTTGCCTCACAACCTGGAATTAACATGGATTGTTTGAGGATTTGCATCATTTAATTTACAGAACATGCCCACAACTTTGAAGATGTTTCTTCATTTTTATTGTGAAGCAAACAACAAATACAAATTTAACCCCCCTAAAGTCAATACTTTGTAGAGCCACCTTTTGCTGCAATCACAGCTCCAAGTCGCTTTGGATAAGTCTCTATGAGCTTGCCACATCTTACCACTGGGATTTTTGCCCTCTCCTCCTCTCAAAACTGCTCCAGCTCCTTCAAGTTGGATGGTTTCGCTTGTGAACAGCAATCTAGGCCTGACCACAGATTTTCTATTGAATTGAGGTCTGGGCTATGACTAGGCCAATTCCAAGACATTTACATGTTTCCCCTTAAACCACTCAAGTGTAGCTTTAGCACTGTGTTTGGGGTCATTGTCCTGCTGGAAGGTGAACCTCCGTCCTATCCTCAAATCACGCGCAGAGTGGTACAGGTTTTGCTCAAGAATATCCCTGTATTTAGCACCATGCATCTTTCCCTCAAATCTGACCAGTTTCCCAGTCCCGGCTGCTGAAAAACATCCCCACAGCATGATGCTGCCACCACCATGTTTCACTGATGGTGTTCTTTGGGTGATGTGATGTGTTGGGTTTGCGCCAGACATAGCGTTTTCTTTGATGGCCGAAAAGTTAAATTTTAGTCTCATCAGACCAGAGCACCTTCCTCCATACATTTTGGGTGTCTCCAACATGCCTTTTCGCAAACTCAAAATGTGCTTCTTTCTTGCTGAAAGTAATGGCTTTCTTCTGGCCACTCTGCCATAAAGCCCAACTATATGGAGCGTACGGCTTATTGTCGTCCTATTTACAGATACTCCAGTCTCTGCTGTGGATCTCTGCAGCTCCTCCAGGGTTACCTTAGGTCTGTGTGCTGCCTCTCTGATTAATGCCCTCCTTGCCCGGTCCGTGAGTTTTGGTTGGCAGCCGTCTCTTGGCAGGTTTGCTGTTGTGCCATGTTTTTTCCATTTGGTTATGATAGATTTGATGGTGCCCCTGGGGATCATCAAATATTTGGATATTTTTTTATAACCTAACCCTGACTTGTACTTTTCAATAACATTGTCCCTTACTTGTTTGGCGAGTTCCTTGGTCTTCATGGCAGTGTTTGGTTAGTGGTGCCTCTGGCTTAGGTGTTGCAGCCTCTGGGGCCTTTCAAAAAAGGTGTGTATATGTAATGACAGATCACGTAACACTTAGATTGCACACAGGTGGACATCATTTCACTAATTATGTTACTTCTGATGGTAATTGGTTGCACCAGAGCTTTTTATGGGCTTCATAACAAAGGAGGTGAATACATACGTACATGGCAATTTTCTGTTTTTTATTTCCAAAAAATTTGTTTTATGTATATATTTTTCTCATTTCACTTCACCAACTTAGACTATTGTGTTCTGATCCATCACATAAAAGTCAGATTAACAAAACATTGAACTTAAGGCTGTAATGTAACAAAATAGGTAAAAAGTCAAGGGGGTGAATACTTTTGCAAGGACTTAAGTGACTATTTCTGTTCCATATTGTCTTCTGGAGCTGAGGAGTATATCCTTTTCCATAACATTCATCCATTTTAGTCCAACACACATCTTCCTTCCTGTAGTTCTACATAATCTCTCCCGTTCCTTAATTTTTTTTGGCCCACTCTGCCATTGCAAATGTAACATCTTATTGACCCCCATATAAGAGACAATCCTTGTGCTAATGCACGACAAGCTTAAAGGATAAATGTAGTGCTTATACAATTGGCCTTCCTTTGTTTCACTATAAAATCAGCAGTTAAAGAAAAGCATTGAATGCAGCTTTATAACTTCTATTTGTACTTCAGTGTATCAGACTTCAGATATATTCTCTCTGATGACAGAAAGCGTTAGATTATCTGCTCAGGAAGCTGTCCTGATAAGAGTCTTCCCCTTCAGTGGCTACTGCAGGCAAATGTAGGCTGTTTTAGTAAATCTTTTAGCACAGCCTCCTGGGCACATCGTCTCCCACTACTTGGGCACCTAATAGAGCCATAACCCTTTCCCCTTGCTGTAAAATCTCAGATCCTTTATAAATCCCATTTACCTTTTTTGTTTTCATATTCATAATTTAACTGACTGTCCGAAGCATGTCAGGATTTCCCTATTGTGAATTCACTTGTATGTGTCAGGCTCTTCCATATGTCTGTTTGTGCAGGCTCTGGATCTGTGCGTTCAACTCATGGAGATGGGAGAAACTGCGCTCATTGCATCAGACGCTAAATATTGCTACGGGAAGGAAGGCAGGTGAGTGTTACCTGTGCTTTGGCATTGAAGTAGTTAATGTTACTTCTTTATGATCCACAAATATCTTACCAATCCTAGTTTTTCCAGGGCCAATATGCTACTTAGTGGAACACTGTGCTCATTTAGTTTTGGGATATAATCTGTCTGTGTGAACTGATACTATAGGTCTCAAAAATTGCAGATTTATTTTAGAAATAAATTGTTATTACAAAGGGAAGCTAGTTCACATCCACCTGCATATAAAACCACAAATTCAATTGTCTTATGGTAGGCAAAAGAGTGAGAAAAGTCATGCATAACACATAGTACAGTACAGTGGAGGGTTTCTTTCACTCATTTGTCTGTCATAAGCTAAATGAATTTGTGGTTAGAAACCTATCCACAATATGAATTCGGAACCAGCCCCACACCAATGAGACCCAAAAGATCAAAACCCTGACTGTCTCTGGGTATGTTCAAAATCTGTGTTACAACGGCAAGTGTATCCTGTAATAAGCCATATTTAAAATAATTTTTGGATTTAATGAATGTACATATGGTGACTTAATTTGCACGACTATGTACAATTTCCCAGAGTGCACTGCAAACACTATTTTGAGCATAAAGCAAGTTTATTAAATATTAAGAAATGAAATGTACACACAAATGTACTCTGCATTTAGACAAATACAGCAGTGCAAATTAAGTGAAAGATGTATGTGAATTTTTCGCAATATTACGATTTTATTTAACCTAGTTATTCCTCCAGCTGCAGTTTGCTACTGCTGACTACAGTTTATTGTCTCTGCAAGTTCTGAAAGGACCAAACACTACAAGCAACCTAAACATTTTAGAGGGGCTTGCAATGTATGTACTGGATATAACACCAAGACACTTTGAGGGCTTTGAAATCTAAAACTGCTCCATTTAAAAATAGTTTTACAGATGTGGAAGGAGTGTTAAATACACACATTATTTTAGTCTCCTGGGTGATTTTGATTACTGCACAGTAGTATCCATGCATCTCATATGCCTGTAGAATGTACTCATGTACAGTATTAACCACCATTCTATCAATTGTAGTTTTAGTATGAATTATTGGTTAAGCACTTCTCTTTTACTAAAATATGTAAGAATTATTACCAGGAGTCCACACATCCCACCTAACACCAACCTGAATCTGGAGGCGTCTCTGCTGGACGCCCGTGATGGACCTGACCTGGAACTCCTGACTGGACAGGAGAAGCTGGATTTGGCCAATCGCAAACGAGAGCGAGGAAACTTCTACTACCAGCAAGCGGATTATGTCTTTGCCATAAATTCCTATGACATTGCCCTGAACATCGTCAATTCTAGTTCCAAAGGTGTGTACAATCCTCTGTAGTGTATTTAAAGGGCTAAATTTGATAATGAGTAAAATGTTTAAAAATCAAAGAATAAAAAACGCTATGTTTACATTTTTTTACTTTATTATAAAAAAATGTACTGCGTTGATCCATTTACTGACTTGATTCTTTCTAGTAAGTGTATGAACTTTCCATCATTCATATACAGCGCACTGGCAGATAGAGCGAATTGTGCTGATAGAAGCTTCCTGTGCACTAATTCTCCTTCTACCTCAAGAAGTTGATCATCTGAATCCAAAGTAGACAATACCACCGCAGCATAACTCTATAAACCAATAAACTATTGGTTGTATCATTTATTTTTTATATTCTACAAACATACTGCCTGTCTGAAACTGTAGTTCTTCCAGAAAGTATATTTGTAATATTTGACCACGGTGCCCCTTTGCAGCCCCTATTGGAAGACTGATAATTAAAAGAGCTGGCCAAAGTCTTCTGCCACAAAGTATTTTTGGCTTTGGATTGGGCTTTAGTTTGATTAGCTTTTTTTGATAGCTTTATATCCCCTACAGAAGGAATATGTTGGTACCAGTAAATTAATAGAAATAAAAGTACAGGAACTGTAAAATATAACATGGGTCAGCAGACAGATTGGTGCATTTGAGGTCCCTACTGTGAAGAGCTTACAATCTAAAAACTAAACATGAGAGTGCGACATGAGGGTGGTAGATACAAGATGGTAATTATCAATGTAATAGGCTGCTGTAAGTGGAGGTGACTGAACGTTACACTGTAGCCTATGTGTGAGCAATTTGGTGGGGTATACAGTTTGTGCATGTTACGGCTGAAAATCATTAATTTCTTTAAACAGATGCGTTTTAGTGAAGTTTTAAAGGATTTGAGGCAGGAGGATAGTCTAGTGGAGAGAGGCAAGGAATTCCAGAGAAAATGGGCAGCGCAAGAAAAGTCCTGAAGGCCGGAGTGAGAGGAGGTGATAAAA